>VCHN02000014.1:68478068-69006084 GCA_007115665.2 Sequoiadendron giganteum | reverse complement strand
TTTATTTTGAGGTGGGCAATTCCTCAAAAGTCACCAAAATGTCGTCTTTGACAATATCCCAAAAAAGCCTAAAAAAACTCAATAGGACATCCATCAAGGCCAAGAAGAGTTTTATCTTTTATCATCATAAAAAGTAAAAATAAAACTAGCTCTCATCCATAGAGATAGGTCCATTGAAAAAGGAATTATCATGAGCAGAGATAAGCTCAGGAATACAATTCAAAATGATATGCATATTATCAAAAGAGAGGTTTGTAATGGCCCCTTCTTAGTAGTGTTCTAAAATGTTCCCCTTAATTTATTTTTATTTTTTCAGTCCACATACAATGCAATCATGCACCCATTAAGATTAGCTCCAAAACAAAACAATGTTGAATTAAACTCTAACCAAGAATGCGCCCTAAAACCACTTAAGGAGGAGGGGCGGGCATATGGTCAGAGGATCCTTAAGATCTAATAACTCAATAATTGATTTGATTACAATTGAAAAGGAGAGCTAAACTCAACACTAAGAATGTGCACACAAGATCCTTTGACAGGCGAGGTGCTAACATATGGTGGAGTGCTTAAATATAAAACTGAAATAACACTTTTTCTTCTGATGCAGGTATCCACAAGCGGTGGGAATACTCCACTTATTCAGTGGGTGAGATCATGTTACAATTATTTAAGGCGGCAAGCCAACCATGTAACCACACTTCCACTTGAACAGTGGAGGGTATACAATCCTCACAACCACTTATTTTCGTGGGGGGAATACAACATTAATGAAAGATGATTTATTAAACTCAACCACTCAATTGTGGGAGTATAGAAATAAACTAATTGCAGCAAATAAACAAATAGCTGTTAGTACTACTAAACCAGCTTTACAATGATAATTTTCAGCTGCAAAAGAGAATAGATAAGCTTCCAAATTCACAAGGAGTTAGAGTAAACAATCTCTAACAATTACAATGCAATAAAGATGTAGAAATGAAGCTCAAACCAGCAATATGCTAAAATCACTAAGTCTGATCAGAAACAGAGATAACAGAAAATCAGACCAGCAATGAAGAGATTCACCGAAATGCTCATATCTTCACCAAACGGAGCCCGATTGATGTGAAATTGAATGCAGATGAATCCTTGAACATAGGCGTCCAAATCACAGCAGAAATACACCTTTAAAACTCGCACCTGTCAGTGGCACGAATCCCAATGCAGCCAAGAAAAAGGGTACGGCCTCCAAGAAGGGTCGACCTTCTCCCAAAAATCCAAAACTTCGTAATAAAATCTGCAAACTTGCATAAATGGGCGCCCTCCACAGTTGCACAGCTTGGGCCAGTACCCAAAATGAAATAAAAATCAGAGACGAAGCTGTCAGCAAAAATTTGCTTCAGCCATTGACATCAGCAGTACAAACAGATTATAAATCAGCAACCTGCCTGTAATTAAAACAGAAAATTGAACTCTTCCACATTCCTAAATGAAGCATGGTCTTCAGAAATCTTTTTAGGAAGCCATAGTTTCAGGCCCGAAGATAGGACAATTTGCTAAGCTTCCTCTTAGCCAGGTTTGCTAAGCTACCTCTCAGCCAGGTTCTGGATTTAGTCCAACAGCATAACTTTACTTAATTTTCTAAAGATAATCAGCTCTCCACAAAACATCAATTTATAAGCTTTAGTTGGGCAAATGAATCAACTGTAACTCCCACAAAGAAAACTCTTCAATTCCTTCATAGGACGCCAAACACCACAAAATGCACTTTTAAATATTTAATATTTAAACTCTTCATTCTCCTCTCCAAGTCATCCCACTTTAATAAGAAATAAAACATTTAATAAAATATCAAATGTATCCACTTTATGGCCCCAACTTAAAAACAACTTGAAGTCATTAAGCTAGGCGTGGGGTACAACTTCAAAACACAATTTTAACTAAGTATGGAACTTAGTCCAAGGAGGTAACGAAGAGCAATGCTCAAACTACAACTGATTACTGTTAAAAATAGTAAACTGACATTAGCCGAGCTGAACCAAGCTGATAAAGATGCCACTGCCACAAATGGACTTGCTAAAAATAGCAAATGCCAAAAATAGTGTAGTGTTCCACCACTCTGCTGATTTGTCTTTCACTGTGTTTCGTAGATCTGATTTTGTTTCAGTTTAATTTCTTACTTCTTGTTTTCGAGTTTGTTTGCCAATAATGTCAAGATGGTACTAAAGAGCATATGCATATAATGGAAAACTTCAAATAAACTAAACTATTGAGATAACACAAGTAATTACTCAATTTAATAGCCAAAGATGCTTTCTTCATTACACAATAGATTACATAAGAAGATGTTTACAACATATAACTTTCATCAAATTTAAAGCTAACTATATCATATACCATATTTTAACTTACAGCCATGTAGCTCTGTGAATAGTGACTTGCTACAGTACCCGCCCCCAAAGAAGTGAACACAACTCTTGAGATCCGAACTTCTCCCAACCAAATCCGGATTGGGAGGCTTCTTCTACCTAGGGCGCCCCTTTTGGGTGTGATTGCAGCCACATAAGAGAGGCGTCTCTTTTTCTTTTGCTGATTGAAACCCTCATAAAAAGCGGTTGGCTGTAGCTCTTCAAAAACAACCCCAAAAGTCCACAAAAAGTAAGCAGCTCCTGTGCTAATGCGATTGAAGACTATGGCGGCTCAAACCCACTCAAAACTAGCTCGAACAACTGCAAACAACAACTTGTGTCTCCAAAATGAAGCCACCATAAACTGACCAGCAACCTTAAAGTGGTGTTTCACACCCTCAAGCAGCTCAAATTCGAAGAACAAAGCCCCATCTGGCTTACCCACTGCAAGAAATTAGGAAACCCTAGCCTCCTTCTTCCTCCAAAGCAACACTTCCAAGTTTCATCAAACAAAATCATCCATTCATGAAGAGGGTCAAACTTTCTCTCTTGATATTTATAATTTTACATTGAAATCACTATTCATTAAAGTGAGCACTATTCACTTAAGTTATTTCTTTTTTCACTTTAGGAATGAATAGTAACTGAAAAATATAAAGTGACCCCTTCCTTTTAAAGACACATGGTCCCTAGGCCAAGGATGGTGAAATTAAAGGTGAGTATCATAAATTTAAGCACAAGTATCGTGCCAAATGCCACAATTCACCCTGCCACCATACTCCGGAGATCCACACTGCAAATTGACGACCAAGTGCCCGTCCAAGAAACCCTCTATCCAGAACTATTAGCCTACGAGGGTCAGGAAAAATAGGCTAATCCCCAATTCTGATGCTTGTGAAAAAGGGGACATTACAAATAGTAAGTTCACTACAAACTCAACAGAAAGCCAAACTGAACAGCCACACTGAACTGTTGCTAGAATGATACTGCTTTAAATTGACTTACCAAAAATAGCAACTGCTATAAATAGTAAGTTTGCAAAACATCAATTGAACACCAACTGAGCAGTAAACAAGACTTACTATAAATAGTAAGTGTTTCCAAACGCCTTCTGAGCACAAACCGAGAAGCCAACATGACTTACTATAAATAGTAAGTGTCTAGAAAGGTTACCAGATGGGGATGCATGTTACACCATTCTGAAGCTCTCTGAAAACCTAGAAAACTCCCAGAAGCACACTTCCAAACTCCTGCATGCAAGCCTTCAAAAAAAATCTGAAACCTCCTATAAAATAGGAAACCCTAATTTTCGCTTCAACTTAGCCTACGAGTTTCCGAAAATAGGCTAAAACCTCAAGAAGAGCATAGGGCTAAATTGGGGACATTACAGTCCGCCCTTCCCAAAATTGCTTGACCTCAAGCAATCCCACCACACTCCAAGAAAACTGTTTGATCCTTACTATGCCAAGTAGGATCCCAGGGTCCCAAATCCATCTTTGAGAGGACCCACCATGCTGATGTTGCACCACTCTGATCACACAAGAATAACCAACACTCCAAATCTGCACTAATCTTCCTTGTAACCCCAAAGAGTCACCATATTTGAGACCCAAACTGATAGGCCTAGAAGAACTGAAATCAAAAACTTGCAGCATCTCATATCCAAAAAACTCTGAGGAGTTAAAATCTGCAAAGCCAATGTCAAACACATTCCCGAGCATTAAGAAGAAAGGACTACTCAACTCATAAACATGCTCCTCAACATAACTCCTCATAGCGTCAAATAGAGTCACATCAGCATATATAACTCTACCAATACTTCTTGCAAAGAGAAAAGCAACTCTTTGCAAAAGTTCCACAATCACATCCTCAAAATTCCATAAGGATGTATACTTTGAATCAAACTTATATGACAAAGAAGACTCCAAGAAAAACTTACAAATTTCACCACATGAGTCTCCAACTGGTGAACCAAATCAGTTAATAACTTGCTGCCCCAAACATTGGTATAGGAAAAAAAGTAGAGAAGGCCACTAATTAACATTGGAAAACATCCCATACATGGATTTTGGTTGCACTAAATCATTCCCTTTCTCATTTGAGGCCCAAAATCAGTCCTAACAGTGAACTGGAAAGTCAGAAAATGAATACACTAGCTACCTATCAGGTCTGATATAGTCATCTTGAAATCTGATTTATGGAAAATCAGCATCCAAGAAAGTAAGAAGCAGCTGTTACATGAAGAATCTTCAACAAAATAAGCATATCTGCTCATGAACAAGGCTAATGGCACCCTTATCAAAGGTCTCAACGCCACAAAGAAATAACTTTTGATCACATTACCCATCCAAAACACCATTTTATCATCCGAAATTACTATTCAATTGCTGATAAAGAAGGTAGCAGCACCTCTAGCACTGAAAATTTGACGCTTACCTCTCCAACATACCTTCTTTTCACACATGATAATCTTCTTCAGAACATGCTGAAAATCCCATACTTGGATAATCAACCATAGAAATTTTCCATTACACTGGAACAAATTCTCTTTATGATTCCAGATGTTAGATAGAGCCAAAAATGATCTCCAAAATCCGGTGTCCTCTTTAGTATTCCATGGAAGCGACATCATGAAGGTTTCAGCAGCAAGAGTACATGGAACAAATAATGTCTTCAAATCCCATCCTGAGAAGAGATTGGAGTGAAATGAATTAACACTCAACTCAAAAGATGGATTATTGAACATATAAACTCTTTGAATTGCATCAATTGCCTTCTTAACAAATTCAAAGGCATAATCTCGTTTGTTAATCCAACATTGATGATTTGATTTCTTAATCTCTAAGGAGTCTTTAATGAATTGCAGATTAAAGAGAGTGGCTCCATCTCTAGCTCCTCCTATCTCTCTTTGACCAAACTATGTGAGCGGTCCACTTTGAATAGGACTTGCACCTCATCTTCAATGAATATCAAGAATTGACCTTCCCACTCATAAGTATGCAAGGATGGCGAACTGCTGGTAGGCTGCATATCAAAATCAGAACTTTGTTTCTTGTCTTTGCTGCCCTCATAGCTGCTCCAAAACTTTTGTCTATCACCACCCATCAACTGAAAATGAAGAGGATCAGATTTTACCAATTCTTCAAACCTTTGTTTACAATTAGCTTTGTGAATTGGAAAATCAGATTTGTGTTTGAGATCCTCTTTAAACTTTTCATCAGCAAGGACCTTTTGGTCTTCTCAAACTACTTCCACCTCATTGATACTTTGATCATATGTTTTAGCAGCCCCCAACTTGATCATTGAGTCATTATGGGGCTTTTCCATGCAAGTTTTTTCGTCAAAGACATCTTCTCCTCCCATGACCATCTCACAGCTTGCATTGAAATCAGAATTTTGTATTTTGTTGGGATCAAAGGGAAACTTATCCCAAACAATTTCCTTGTCAACACTAGGTGCTTTCACACCCAAATCCCAAACATTGAAAGGCTGATTAACATGATCAAAAGGAAAGTTCTTTTCATGCTGCTCTTGGAGTGTGGCCTCTTTGAACAAGACACCTCCCAACACACCAAAACTGATATCTTCACAAATATCTTTTCCCAAGAGCTTAGTTTGATGATCTAACTCAAAACCACCTAAACCTCCATTATTAAAATGAAGCAAGGCATCTTTACTGTTAGCTAGTTTGAAGATTATATCCTTCTTACCTTCAATAAGCCCATCATGTAAAGGTATATTATTGATCTCTTCATTAGTAGTCACAAGCACACCAAGGAGGTCTTCTTGAGAAACCGCCATAGAATCATTGAGAAACAACTTTTTATTTCCGTCTCCTGTATTAATGTCCACCTTATTTATCTGCTCTGTCTTCTTCACGTGTGGCTCCAATTTTCCTTCACATTGATTGAACAAATCTCTGATCAACAAACCAGCAGTAGAGGAATTATTCCCTTCTTGTTCATGAATGTTTAGTAGGAAAGATGGACGGAATTTGGAATGTCATCCAACTCTTTGATAATCAAAACTAAAATGTTTCTCATTGCTGCAACTACATCCTCCTCTTGTTCTCTCCAAGTTGAAACGAAGAGGTAATGGATCAAATAATATATTCAATCTTGCATACCCAATTCAACCAACAACTTACTTGTTTTGAGTTTTGAAAAGATCTTCAGTATAGCAACTCTTCTAGAATACTAATTGCTATCAGTTTCATCGAGATCTTGAAAGCCTTCAATGAACATATGAAGAACTCTATCCATAGTTTTATCATCATAGGGCACCAAGGCTTCCCAGATTCTCATCACTTCACTAAGACAAGAAGTGACTAGCAAATTGATCTCTTCATCCAAATGCCTCAACCAATAAGGATGTTTCAGGAAAGTAACTGCAAGCGCCAATGTTGTTTAAATTATCCCTGAAGGTAACTGCTTCACCTGACTCAAACATTGTTCCAACGTAAGAAGTATTCTCACTTCTTCTTCCCTTGTCTGATGTTCATTAATGAGCCTTGCACCCACAAAGTATAAAGATCTTGCCAAATCTTTCTCTTCATCTGAAGCCATAGCTTAAACTGGCAAGACAAGGTTTCTTAAAACCTCTAAACAAGTGTCAACTTCAAAAACTTCTTAAGCTGAAACTAAACTCTGTTTTATTTTCTGATCTAGTATCGGTCTTCTCTGACCCTCATTTGATAACATGAAGCACTGAAATTCATAGGATGGCAGGAAAACAGGCTCTGATACCACTGAAATGTTCCCCTTAATTTTATTTTATTTTTTCAGTCCACGTACAATGCAATCATGCACCCGTTAAGATTAGCTCCAAAACAAAACGATGTTGAATTAAACTCTAACCAAGAATGTGCCCTAAAACCACTTAAGGAGGAGGGGCAGGCATATGGTCAAAGGATCCCTAGGATCTAATAACTCAATAATTGACTTGATTACAATTGAAAATGAGAGCTAAACTCAACACCAAGAATGTGCACACAAGATCCTTTGACAGGCGAGGTGCTAACATATGGTGGAGTGCTTAAATATAAAACTGAAATAACACTTTTTCTGTTGATGCAGGCATCCACAAGTGGTGGGAATACTCCACTTATTCAGTGGGTGAGATCATTACAATTATTTAAGGCGGCAAGCCAACCATGTAACCACACTTCCACTTGAACAATAGGGGGTATACAATCCTCACAACCACTTATTTTCGTGGGGGGAATACAACATTAATGAAAGATGATTCATTAAACTCAACCACTCAATTGTGGGAGTATAGAAATAAACTAATTGCAGCAAATAAACAAATAGTTGTTAGTACTACTAAACTAGCTTTACAATGATAGTTTCTAGCTGCAAAAGAGAATAGATAAGCTTCCAAATTCACAATGAGTTAAAGTAAACAATCTCTAACAATTACAATGCAATAAAGATGTAGAAATGAAGCTCAAACCAACAATATGCTAAAATCACTAAGTCTGATCAGAAACAAAGAGAACAGAAAATTAGACCAGCAATGAAAAGATTCACCGAAATGCTCATATCTTTGCCAAACGGAGCCCGATTGACGTGAAACTGGATGCAGATGAATCCTTGAACATAGGCGTCCAAATCACGGAAGAAAGACACCTTAAAACTCGCACCTGTCAGTGGCACGAATCCCAATGCAGCCAAGAAAAAAGGTACGGCCTCCAAGAAGGGTCGACCTTCTCCCAAAAATCCAAAACTTCGTAATAAAATCTGCAAACTTGCATAAATGGGCGCCCTCCACAGTTGCACAGCTTGGGCCAGTACCCAAAATGAAATAAAAATCAGAGACGAAGCTGTCAACAAAAATTTGCTTCAGCCATTGACATCGGCAGTACAAACAGATTATAAATCAACAACCTGCCTGTAATTAAAACAGAAAATTGA
Source organism: Sequoiadendron giganteum (assembly GCA_007115665.2). Classification (NCBI taxonomy): domain Eukaryota; kingdom Viridiplantae; phylum Streptophyta; class Pinopsida; order Cupressales; family Cupressaceae; genus Sequoiadendron; species Sequoiadendron giganteum. The sequence goes on along the minus strand of VCHN02000014.1, from coordinate 68,997,782 downwards.
ACTCTTCCACACTCCTAAATGAAGCATGGTCTTCAAAAATCTTTCTAGGAAGCCATAGTTTCAAGCCCGAAGAAAGGAGAATTTGCTAAGCTTCCTCTTAGCCAGGTTTGCTAAGCTACCTCTCAGCCAAGTTCTAGATTTAGTCCAGCGGCATAACTTTACTTAATTTTCCAAAGATAATCAGCTCTCCACAAAACATCAATATATAAGTTTTAGTTGGGCAAATGAATCAACTGTAACTCCCACAAATAAAACTCTTCAATTCCTTCATGGGACACCAAACACCACAAAATGCACTTTTAAATATTTAATATTTAAACTCTTCATTCTCCTCTCCAAGTCGTCCCACTTTAATAAGAAATAAAACATTTAATATTTTATTAAATGTATCCACTTTATGGCCCCAACTTAAAAACAACTTGAAGTCATTAAGCTAGGCGTGGGGTACAACTTCAAAACGAAATTTTAACTAAGTATGGAACTTAGTCCAAGGAGGTAACGAAGAGCAATGCTCAAACTGCTACTGATTACTACTAAAAATAGCAAACTGACATTAGCCGAGTTGAACCAAGCTAATAAAGATGTCACTGCCACAAATGGACTTACTAAAAATAGCAAATGCCAAAAATACTAAGTTACCGGTTCGGGTTCGGGGACGGGTTCGGGTACGAGAACCCGGTACGTGGGTACGTGAAAATTTTTTTTAGGGGTTTGGGTACGTATGGGTACGTGTATATATATATATATAAAAATATATATATATATGTATTATATATACAAAAAAAAAAGAGAAATATACAGAATTGTAAAACTAAATCATTTCATAGTATGATACTTGATCATTGATCAATGCCAAATGCCAAAGATAAATATTAAATGTCAATTGATAGTTGTATTTGACTGATTTGAAAGCAAAATGGGTACAAAATGGCATCCTCATGTGGAATGCGCTGATGTTGATATTCTTAAACAAAATGAAAATAGAAAATTGTTTTTGTAAAACTGAAAGTAAATACTATATTAATATATTTTACAAATTTACATCTTCCTCTTTCCCATAAAAATGAGGTGCGGCATGGAGTTTTGTATGGTTTCAAAAGCCTTAAATGCAATATTATAGATGAAGACTTGTAGGAAAACTATGGAAACTTGGACTTGGAGAGTACCAATTAAATTCAATGGGAGTTTGAGGGCAATGTCTCCAATGGGGTTGAGGGGCAGCGCCCCTCGTGGGGGTCTGGGGGCAACGCCCCCAGCCAATTAATTAAATAATAAATAAACACATGCATTCCAATTAAGATAATTACATTAAGCATAAGAGATAACTTTCAAATTCATTAATCTATTATAAACAATAAGATTACAACTCTCATTCGGGAGGGTCCGGGGGCAGCGCCCCTGGCGCGCTCCCTGTCGCGGTACAGGGCGGGGTCGAGGGGCAGCGCCCCCGCCGCTAGCACCAATTTAAGGCTTTTGAAACCATACAAAACTCCATGGCGCACCTCATATTAATAATAATAATTTAAAAAAAAATGCTTTTATAAGTTATGGGCCATGGGTTCTTCGAGGTACGCCCGGGTACATGCCTGGTACCTTCGGGTCTGCGCACCAAACAGCTGGATGCGCCCTAGGTACACACAGGGTGCGTGCCCAGGCCTGTGGGTTCTCCCGGGTTCGCGCTAGGCCTAGGCACGCACCCTGTGCGTACCCAGGGCGTACCGGGTTCGAGGCCTCCGAGTACGCATCCGATAACTTAGCCCAAAACCACTTATAAGCTTTGTTGGCTTCCCCCAGTAGGTTAAGTGTCTTCCAAGGTGATGACATGGGTAGAGAAAGCAGGTACAAGTGTATCCACTAAGCACGCCACTCTGAGGGTGGAAGTCTTGGTTTGGACATTCCTGTCGCTCAGGGCCAAGGGGTGGGTTGTCCTAGTCAGACGCTTCTGCTCTTGGGCTTAGATGGATAGCTTTGGGCGAATCTACCCATGCCACTCCTATGTCTTCATTACTGCTTGTGATTATATTTATATTTGGATATCCAAATGCTAATGCTAACAGATATATGCATGTGTGTGGAAACATTGTTTATGTGGTGAATGCAGGTTTTAGTCTAGAAGTACTTCATTAAAGAGGACATTCATTTGAGAAAGTGAAACCCTAACCCTAATTGGCAAACAATTAGTGAAGTTTAGGGCAAATTGGACAGGGTACATTACACATCTTATGCACAAAGAAACTTAATGGAAGCATCAATTGACTCAAATTACATATTGCAAACATTTTTAATCACAACGCCAAGCCATGTGAAAAAGCTAAAAAAGAGGATAAATGAGAGATGCAAGCACTCCTTGCACTGATGAATGAAAATAAACAAGAGAGGACGAGGACACAAGCAACCATAGCAACAATCATTAATATTGACATGCAAGCAAAAACAGATGAAGATATGCTAAGCATTGTGGCTCTAATCATTGTTCACAACTCCACACAAACAAAGCACACCCACCTCATCTAGTTCGATCAAAGCATAGACACAAGGGTTTTTTGTACCTAGAAACATACTTGGAGCACAACCTTCATTGCAAGGTACAAGGTGGAACAAGGAGGTGCCCAAAAAGAAAATAAGGCATGTGCAAGTTTTTGGTTTTACAACCACCTTCCCTTCAATGTAGCGAAAAGCCCATACTAGGAGAATTAAGTGGCACTGTGGCAGCATTCACAATTGCAGGGAAAGAGTACAAGGCACCCTTTCCAAAAGACTTATGTAGGAAGTTACCTCAAAATGTTGTTGAAGATAAAAAGTTAACTCTAGAAGAACAAAAGAACCAGTGCAAAATTTTGGATGCAATAATCTTTAAAATTAGGGGATGGATGCAAAGAATCACAACCTTATCAAGTTTTTGGCAGCTTCAAATGATGAGATGGTTTCTTTGAAGTCAATTGATACCTCTAACAAAGTAAAGTATGCAGAAACTTTTGAGTTTAATGGTTGGAGCAAGTTATATTAAAGGTAGAGATGGGCATAGTGAATGTGGTGCAAATTATCACTGATAATGCAGCAATGTATGTGGCGACTAGAAGATTACTCTATAGAGGCATCTTCAGTGAGGTGGATGGATGGAGAGAACCACATCCTTAACAATTTTTCAGCAGCTTCAAATTGTGAAATGGTTTTTTAGTCAATTAATGCTTCTAACAAAGTAAAAAATGCAACAAAAACTTTGAGTCTAATGTTGGAGCAAGTTGTCTTAGAGGTAGAGGTGAGCATAGAGAATGTGGTGCAAATTATTGCTAACAATGCAAATTATTTGTCACTCTTTTGGACCCCTTGTTGTAATGTCCCTAGTTTGGATATGCTTAGATTTTTGCCCTAGAATCACAAATTCAAAATAAGACTAAGTTACCGGGTTCGGCCCTGGGAGGCTTGGGTTCGATCCGGGTTCAGAATTCAGGTCTAGTTCGCCCAAATTCGCCCAGGGTTCGAAAAACCGATTGTGGGTTCGAACCAGGTTCAGAACCCGGACTGTGGGTCCGACCAAGGTTTGAACCCGGGTAGAATTTCGTGCCCAAGCGGACGTAAAAGCGTTTTTTTGCAATTTTTTTATATTTTTTTGAGTCTTTGTTGACTTTTTAATATTTTTCTATTCCTTCTAACCCTAATATGTGCCTCTAAAACATGAAATAGGTAAAGTGATAGTCATTTACCAATTTGTGAATGAAAAAAAAAGGATTTTTTGCCTCCATTGCTGAACTTTCTCTTTTTCTTGCACAAGCTTGAATAGACTTGAAGGTTGATTGTAGATTGTTCGAAGTTGGTTGTTGTGCTATTCCTAAGCACTTGCAAGTGCCTATTCGTTGCCAAGAAGATCATAGAGCAAGATTTCTTCAAAAGAGGTAGGTTTTTTGAAGTTTTTTTATTATTTTTTTTACATTTTTTTTTAACAAATGGACTTCAACTCTTTTGTTTTGATTTTTAGTTTTTGTTTTGTTTTACTTTTCATTCCTCTAAATGTCTATAACACATGTTCAATTTTTTCATTTTTTTGAAATTAATTAAGTCTGTTAGTTTCAAATTCAATCAATCAATACCAAAATTAAAATATGTTGTGCCTTAGGTATTCCATATTACAATGGTAACCGGTACCTCCTCAGGCTCAATCCAATCTCATTTCAAAACAAACCCAAACTCTCCCCTTTGGAAATATGTAGAAATTGTTCAGCAACTTCCAAGTGGTGGAGGATATGTTTGGATTTGTAGTCATTGCCATGTTCAATATTCGAGCTCATATAGTCGAGTGAAAGGGCACTTGTGCGGGATCCCTGAAACAATCATAAAAAATTGTCCAGGTGCAAACGAGGAAAGCATTCCAAAACATATACTGTTGAAATATATTGTTGAGCAAGAAAAGGCAGACCAAAAAGCAACTAGTGGTAAAACAAGCCATCCTTTGAAGAAAGGATCTCGATCCATGAAACCCCCTACACCGCCTTCTTATTTTCCACCTACAGAAAGCCATCCATTTATGGACATCCCTCAAGAGCAAACCACGCCCTCTTCAAATAAAAGATCTAAGGGACCGTTGGAAGCTTCACTTCAAAATGAGGCAAGAGAGATTGTTGATCAAGACATAGCAAGATGTATCTATGCCAATGGATTGGCATTCAATGTTGTTCTTTCACCATATTGGCAAAAAATGGTGAAATCTATTAATGAGGCTCCAAAGGGGTTTAAGGGCCCAGGTTTTGAGAAGGTGTGTTGCACCTTATTGAAGAAAGAGGTGAAACATGTAGGCAGACTCTTTGAAGCCCATAAGGGATTCGTGGATCGAAACAGGGGTGACCATAGTTTCTGATGGATGGAAAGATGAAAAAAATCCCCCATTGATCAATGTTATTGATGTGTCACCTAAAGGGGCAATGTTTTTGAGAGCAGTGGATTGTGAAGGACAGGTGAAGGATGGTCCATTTATTGCTAGCATCATTTGCCAAGCTATTGAAGAAGTGGGCCATCAAAATGTTGTGCAAGTTGTAACTGACAATGCCAAAAATTGTAGGGCTGTTGGGTTATTGGTTGAGGAGAAGTATCCACACATTTTTTTGACACTTTGTGCTGTCCACTCCCTTAATCTAATGCTACAAAAAATTGGATCCAAAATTGAATGGATCAAACAGGTGTATGCTGAGGGCGAAGACATCCAAATGTTTGTCACCAACCACCATATGACACAAGGAATATTTAGACAATTCTCAAAATTGGAGTTGTTGAAGGTAAGTTAATTCTCAATATTTTTTAATTTTTTAATTTTTTGTTAATTTAAATTTTGATTTTGTAAATTTAAATTATATTTTAGTTTTAATTTTGATTTTCAAACAGGTTGCCGAGACTCATTTTGACTCCAACACAATTGTGTTGAGATGACTTATAAAGGTTCGTGAGGCACTCTCTGCCATGGTAATCAGCCCTAATTGGGCCATATGGAGGCAATCTAGCAGTGAAAGGGCAAATAGGGTCAAGCAAAGGATCCTAGATGATAGTTGATGGGACCTTGTTGAGTATCTCGTCAGTTTCACTAAGCCCATATTGAGCATGATATGTTACACTGACACGGATAGACCTTGTTTGGGTGAAGCATATGATGGTATCGACTCAATGATTGACAAGATGAAAACCACCATCAATGCAAAAAAGGAAGATCCTAAAGAAAAGTTCTTCAAAGAGCTACAGGAAATCACAGTTGATAGATGGAACAAAATGACCACTCCGTTGCATCTTCTCGCTTTTGCATTGAGTCCCAAATATTATAGTCCAGAGATACTTTCTACTTCATCAAGAGTTGCTCCATATAGGGATGTTGAAGTGTCTCAAGGGTACAAGGCAGCAATTCTTAGACTCTTCACTGATCGTGACCAAAGTGATCGAGTGAGGGTTGAGTTCATGGCTTTTGCATGCTCTGGTAGTGTTGATCAGAATCTTGATGCTCTTCGAGACAAGGTTAGGGTGGATGCTCATAGTTGGTGGTACTTCCATGGGCAAGAATACAGGCACCTCCAACCTATTGCAATAAAAAATTTATCCCAAGTAAGTTTTATATTTTGTAAATTTAATTTTAATTTTAAATTTATATTAATTAATATTTTTGTTTAGTTAAATTTTGTAACTCCTAACTATTTAATTTGGTCTTAATAGGTTGCTAGTTCATCTTCTTCTGAGAGGAATTGGAGCACATACTCCTTCATCCACTCAATAAAACGCAATAGGCTACATTCGAAAAAGGCAGAGGACTTGGTGTATGTGCATTCAAACTTGCGCCTCCTTACACACAAGCAAAGTTCCTACAAAGAAGGAGACACAAGGAGGTGGGATATTGAGCCAGAGCAGCTTGACTTGGATGCTTCCACAAGTCACTTAGTTGCACTTGATATTGATGATGACTATGAGCCTGAAGCAACTGCTGAGCATGAGAGTGGTAGTGTTAGTGCTAGTGGCAGTGCTTGTCGAGTGCCACTAATGCTATTTGTGGTTCTACACAGAATGTAGCATCTAATGATGCTGATGATGCTGCTTTTATTGATGACCCGTATGATTCAAATTGATCAATGATCAATAATTATTAATGGCTGATTGTAAACACTTTGACATTTTTACATTTTATGTTTGAACTTTGATGATTTGAGTATAAAGTGGTGGTGTATTTTTCATTTTTGCTATGTTATTTGACTATTAATATGGTGATGTATTCTGAACTTACTTACTGTTGATGAAAGGTAGTTTCGGTCAGATATAAATGACGATTGTCGATTGCATCATCATCATTTATATGTGATTGAAATTATTCTTTAAGTAAATATTTCTGGAAAATAAGTAATTTGAATTTATAAGCATGTATAAAATTTGAAATAATAAATGATGTTCAAACTCTGCATTGAATAAAATCGGAACTCATAATATATATATTGTTGCCACGCATATTAGTTTGTGTGTGTTAACCGAATGATTTCGGTTCTGTTTAGGAGCCCACATGCCCAAGGGACACGTCCTCTCATGAGACGTGTCTCTTAAAGAGGCGTGTCTCCATCATATATAAGGTGCTTCCTTCATTGATATGCGAACATCGAAATTTATAAATGTTTTGCAATCAGCACATTCAATATAAGAGAAATAAAATCTGACCTAGAATCTTGAATAGAATTCTTACACTTAGAATTTTCTTAGAATCCCTAGGCTCCTAGTTTGATAAAAGATTTGATTACATTTAGATGGTATCAAAGCCAAGTTGAGTGAATCCAAATCAAATCTAGATATCAGATTGCTTAGAAAAAAAAAAATCGTATTTTTAAATTGAATTCACATCACATTCTTCATAATGTCAAGTGTGATAAGATTTGAAGATCGTGTTGCAAGAACAAACAACTTCACATCATGGAAATTTAGAATCATGATGATTATTAAAGAGAATGAGTTAGACTCACTTGTGAGGGAAAACAAAAGGGAACCAGAAGCTGATCTTGAGAAAACTCAATCGATTGAGAACAATGAGAAGGCCATGAAAATCTTAGTAGATGCAGTTAGGGATCATATAGTGCCCATTCTAGCAAAACATGAAACTGCATATCTAATATTCAAATCCCTCGAGAGAACCTATGAGATAAACAAAACCAGTAGGACTCTTGCATTAAAGAGGCAAATCAACAATGTCCAAATAAACAAAGGAGAAACTATTAATGCATACTTCATGAGGATCAATTATCCACAATTGGATATCAGATTGATAGCAAATAATTGACTCTAATTGCACTAGGAAGCCTCCCAAACTCATGGGAGTCATTTGTTCAAGGAATAAGTGCGAGATCTAAACTCCCCAAGTTTGATTGGCTAAAAACATACTGCCTTCAAGAGGAAACAAGACTCTCAACAAAAGAAAACAAACAAAAGAACATAGATGAAGACATTCATGTGCTCAATACAACATCTAATAAAAGGAGTAAGAAAAATTCCTACAGGAAAGGATCATTTAAAAGAAAGAGAAATTCCAATGGAAAGGGATCTTCCAAGAAGAAAGACATCTCTCAAATACAATGTTTTAGATGTGATCAATATGGCCACTATGCAATGAACTGTCCTGACAGATCAAAACAACAAGCATCTTTTGCTAAAGTAGGAAAGTCAAATTTAGATCATGAATCTGAGAACTTTGTGTTTTATTCAGCCTTATCTAGTCAAGTATCTAACAACACCCACAACTAGGTAATTGATAGTGGTTCCTCTAGACATATCACAGGGTTCAGAGAACACTTAGACACTATGACTGAAAACGCTGATGAAGAAGTAACCATTTGGGATGATTCTGCACACCCTGTAAAAGGGGTTGGAACTTGCTCCATCAAATTAAAATCTGGTCTTTCCCTTCAACTCACTGGAGTCTTATTTGTACCTGGAATAAAGAGGAATCTAATATACATCTCTGCACTTGAAGACAATGGATATAGAGTTACCTTTATGGATGGGAAAGATCTAGCATGGCCTAAGAACTCAACTATCAAGAAAGCCCAAACCATACAGTCAATGCACTCACCAATGTAAATTCTGTCTTCCATGATAGATCTAAGCACATTGAGATCCCCTACCATAATGTAAGAGACATGGTAGAAAGGAATGTGATCCAGTTGGAGTATGTTAGTAAAAATGATCAAACCGCAAACATTCTCACCAAACCTCTCTCCTGGATCAAGGTAGAACACTTCAGGAAGAAACTTGGTATGGTTGAAATGTAATTTGATATTATGTTTGAAATTCAAATTGTTTATAAGTTGTACTAATATATAAAGATGTTTAATGTGTAAACTCTTTTGTCATGTGTGTGACTCCATGACCTTATGGGCCTACTCCCCCTGTGTACATTATTGAAAGGTGACGATCTTTCTAATAATGAACACTTGTATTTGACATTGTAAAGTGACGACTCTACAATGATGAGTTGAACTATCATGATAGATATCATGTGACTTGATATCTGTGGACATGTCATGATAGTACTCTTGGACACTTTGATGGATATCATGGGACTTGATGTCATTTGAAGATCATTGTAATCCTTAAGAGATAATCATGGTGGATAATCATATATCCGTGGATATGCCATGAATTATGGTAGACATCATGTGACTTGATGTCAGTGCACATACCATAAAAAAGATGTATTATGAAGAATGTCATGTGACTTGACAATATTGAGAAAACATATCATATCTTCGATATCACGTGTGAAGGTGATATCTCCTCTTATTTGATTTGAAATATCTTCCGTAAGCTAAGAGGGAGTGTTGATGAAAGGTAGCTTCGGTCAAATATAAATGATGATTGTTGATTGCATCATCATCATTTATATGCGATCGAAATTGTTCTTTAAATAAATATTTCTAGAAAATAAGGAATTTGAATTTATAAGCATGTATAAAATTCGAAATAATAAATGACGTTCAAACTCTGCATTGAATAAAATCGGAACTCATAATATATATATATATTGTTGCCACGCATATTAGTTTGTGTGTTAACCGAATGATTTCGGTTTTGTTTAGGAGCCCGCTTGCCCAAGGGACACGTCCTCTCATGAAACGCGTCTCTTGTAGAGGCGTGTCTCCATCATATATAGGGGTCTCCATCATATATAAGGTGGTTCCTTCATTGATATGCAAACATTGAAATTTATAAGTGTTCTGCAATCAGCACATTCAATATAAGAGAAATAAAATCTAACTTAGAATCTTGAATAGAATTCTTACACTCAGAATTTTCTTAGAATCCTTAGGCTCCTAGTTTGATAAAAGATTTGATTACATTTACAATTACTACTGCAAATATGTATATATTTCTGATTTTTATATGTTTTTGTATTACCGAACCCAAAACGAACCCAAATCCCCGAACCGACGAACTGGGTTCTCGAACCCGAACCCAAACCCAAACCCAAAACCGAACCGGTAACTTAGAAATAAGAGGTATATCTTATTAAATTACAACTTCCAATAAACTCAGATGTTAACCCTGCAATAATGTTAGTCACTAATTCATAAACAATTAATTGATCATTTGTACTATTTGCAACATTCATTAAATTAGTTGACAATTATAATGTTCATTGATCTTTTACACAAGTAACTATCAGTACCGATCCAAAGTTATCATCCACTCTAATGATCAACCATTGGGAAGATTGGAGATGAAGCCGCAATAGGATGCCCGAAGTATTTCCTCTTTCTAATCCCAAGGGCAGATAGGCAAACCCCCCTAAGCCCACTAATGGCAGACACACAAACATCCATTAGGGGTGGTCTACTTAGCATGAAATCTCCCTCTCTCTAAGCCCAAAGGCGGATAGGCAACCCCCCTGGCCCACTAATGGCAGACACAAGGGCATCCATTATGGGTGGTCTACTTTGGATGAAAAGGCTATCCCCCTTGTACTTTCCTCTCTTCTTCCTATGGTTCATTATAGACGCATAAATATCTTATAATTGGACTAATAAGTTAGTTTAAAATGCAGTCCTTATTGTTCTATATGAAATGCATGGAATTAATGTAGTAAAAGCATAGACATCAAATAGCATACCACAATATTTATAAAACTATGTTACTGCTATATCTCAGTATGCAAATGTAATTTATTAGTGCAGAAGATTTACTTTGGTTGATCTGTTGTAGTTGCAGATACTAATCTGTATATATATTTCTCTCAATGGTTTTGATGCTTGGTTGGCAGTTATATACATAAGTGTATTCTATATGGTTATTCCTTTATATATTGATTAGTATTTATATCTATATATATAATTATTCCTTATTTATCTTGATTAGAATTCATGTATTTATATATATATATATATATATATAATAATTATATCTATATATATAATTATTCCTTATTTATCTTGATTAGAATTCATGTATTTATATATAATTATTCCTTATTTATCTTGAATTCTATTATATATATCTATATATATAATTATTCCTTATTTATCTTGATTAGAATTCATGTATTTATATATAATTATTCCTTATTTATCTTGATTAGAATTCATGTATATATATATATACATGAATTCTAATCAAGATAAATAAGGAATAATTATATATATAGATATAAATAAATAAAGGAATAACCATATAGAATATATATATATATATATATACATATATATTTTCTCCTATTTACATTCTACAATTACTTCAATAAATTCTTGCCACAGGCAATACTTATTTCTAATTGATATCTTGTATCTTTCCAATCCCATTCTATTTCTTTTATTTCTAATTCTGATTATACCATATTAATATATCTCTGCTATACTCGTAGATATTATCCAGATTTCTAATTCATTTTCCTTCATTCTGTTGCTTCCAATCTGCTGTTCCTTTTTCCAGCTTATTCATTGCTACGTCACTGAATTAATTGATCTTCCTTATATATATCATGCCTTTCATTTCTTGGGGGTCACACCCCTTTGTTATTACTGCCCTTTTTAGAAAGGTCACAACCATTCCTTAATCGCTGGTCTGAGTCCTTAAGAAATTTTAATTCAATAGTCCTTTATCAGAAGGGGTCGCTGCCTTTGGAAACTTAATTCTAATCCATTTTAATCTCAACATTCACGGATGCCTAAAGTCTTAAACACTATCTTCAATAATTTGCTGCATAATGTAATCACTGCACTTTATATTACTAATGCTACCTCTTCAGATTAATAGCTTCCTTTTGCCTTGTGCACGTCATTGGTGATTGTTGTATATAGTATTAGTTATGATATAACTATATGATTTCCTTTGCTTCCTTTTAACATGGGATCGCTGCCTTGTCATAATCGCTGCTACAATATATATATTTTCTTGTTTTAATATATTTATTTTTATATTAGTTTTTATATATATTTTTTAAATATTTATAATATTATATTATGATAATTATTATTATAATATTATATTACATTACAATAACTATAATTATAATATTATATTATGATAATTATTTTTATATTTTTAATATGTATTGTGTTATTTATTTTATTTATTTATTTGCATTTCAATGCTTGGTTATTTTAATACTTTAGTGTTGCAATTTCAGGGACATGACACTTGTGTGGCACATTGTCTTAACCTTCTTTTGGAGGACATGGGCAAAATTGATTCAATGAGACTAGTTGTAGAAGATGCAAGGAAAATCACTAAATATATCTGTAATCACCTGTGAGTTCTTAACTTGATGAGAGATCACACCACAAGGAAGGAGCTTATGCAACTAGATGTCATAAGGTTTGCAACTAACTTGCTAACATTACAAAGGATTGATAGCTTGTTGACATCATTGAAGCAAACATTTGTGAGTCAAGCATGGCTAGACACAACATATTGAGGGTTGATGGAGAGAGGACCGCAAAAACATTTTTTTATAATGTCTTTGTGAAGAGAAATGTAGAGATCATCAAGATAACCTCAAAACTTCAATTTAAATTTCAAATTGAATCCTTTTTTTAACTTTAAAAGTATTTATTCATTGTAAATTTGAAACTTTAATTTAATTGTACTTGTAGGTGTTAGAGCCCTTGGTGAGAGTTTTGCACTAGGTGGATGGAGATCAAAACTCAATGGGATACATTTATGAGGCCATGGATAGAGCGAAAGAGGCCATCTAATAGAGCCATATTTGATCTCATTTGGGAGATCATTGACAAAGGTGTGATGGAACAATATCAACAAGATGGAACAATCAACTCCACCAGAACGTTCATGTTACGGGGTTCTACCTCGACCCCAAGTATTTCTTCTTCAATAGTTTCACAAGTCTTAATGATGAGATTATGGAAGGCCTATCAACATGCGTTGAGAGGATGACACTCGAGATTGAGGTGAGAGTCCTCATTATTTTAGAGTTGCAAAATTATAAGGAAGCTAGGGGAAGCTCTTTTCTTTACCATTAACTATCCAAGGAATATCCACTCAATTACCAAGTAACAAAAATTGAAGTCTTATATCTTACAAGTTACAAATTACAACTATTAAAAAAATGTTGCTTGCTTTGTAATGTGTTGGCGTTATAATTCACACCTCTAGAGTGTGTATTGGCAACGGACAGCTATGCACAGTGCGTAATGACTGTTCTTCAAATTAGGAGGGGAAGCTCCCTCTTTTGTTGATATGCGTAAAAAAGTAAATGATCTAAATCTTATCTTTTTGACTCGGCTGGAAAAGGCACAAGGTTAAGAAAACCAATACATTGCAGCTAAGGTTTTTCTCTAGTTTTGCAGATCTTAACTACAACTAACTTAATACTTTAATCTATCCTATTTCACAAGAGAAACAAAGCATGAGGACTTAAGAGCAGGGAATATTTGACGATAATCTTTAAGTCGGGATTTCCAAGGAGGCGAAACACCTATCTAAGGCGTAGGCTGAAAGAAAGGTTATTGGAGACAACAACAAACGACAATCTCTACTTCTAAATTCCCAAGGAGGAGGGACTCCTATCCGAGGTGTAGATATGAAACAAAGATTATTAAGCACAACATCACACAATAAACTTTATCTCTAAATTCCCGAGGAGGGACTCCTACCCGAGGTGTAGATATGAAACAAGCTTATTAGAAACAAATATAACCCAGGACAGCAAACTCTATGAAGGACTTATCACACAAATAAAAGATCAACCAGTATTATATTAACAAAAGTGAACAAGTACAAAATAATAATATTCAGGCAAGGCAGCTCAGCAATTTATTATCACCATAAACGTTCTTGAACAAATGCTGAATAGCAATACTACAGGCAAATTGGGCTCAGCATGTATGCTATCACACGCAAATGTTAACTACAAATGAGCAAGGGTGCTCTTATTTATAGAACTTCAAGGAGTAGGGAACCCTAAAATCTCCTTGAGTTTGCACTAAGTCTTGCAAGCATGCAAGAGTTTATTCTCTAAGTCTAACTATATGCAACCTAGCAATTAATTGTAAAAACAACATTAGTTAACTAAACTATAAACTAAATGGACGTGCAAGTCCTTATTGAAATGAAAGTCAACTGATAACTAACATCAGTTAATTGAAACTGAAAACTAAATGAGAACTCCAACTATACATAGAAGACTCCAAAATAGACATGCCATGATATGTGGGACAGCAAGTTAACTTGGAAAGAAGCATCAAGTTCAACTCTTGTGTCTAATGTCTATCCTGAAAGGGTGGGACATCCTAATCTGTAGTTCACTGGCCACGATCTCGAGCAATTAACCCCTCCACGAGGTTGTTGATAGCATCAACATCTGGAGCACTGACACTCCTCTGAAGAACTCTGTGTCTCCGCAAAATCTCCTCACCTTTAGTGATCCAACTCTGAAGTTCACCTCTACTCTTGGTCGCCTCATCAAATAACACTGACATGATTGTAAGTTGATCCAACTTACAACCAACTATATCACCACTGAAGATACCATGAATGAGCGCCTGAATCTCTGACTGTACATCAGCGAGCTCAAGAAATCCAACACCCTCACATTGATACTGGCAAGGAGCTCGTGACATGAAAGTTCTCACAAACTTAATAGCATCTGTCATCTTCTCTCTGCTTTCAACCAACTCTGAAGAAATTGTCTCATGTACCTTTACCTTGAAGATTAATTGTATTCTCCAAGAAAAGATTATTTCCTTATCCTCCTCTTCAATGATTGAATCATATGTCGTCCTCAAGTGAGAGATCGTGATCTCATTTCGAGGTTTGTCTACCGCCAAGTCTCGCTTTGACTCCTGAATCTTTAGACGAAGTTCATGGGCGTTGTACCTCAATTGGTACAGTTCTGAAAGTATGAAGCGGCCCCTTGTGACAAACACTTCCCAATCCTTCAAGCGCTTCCCATAAACAATCACTTGACTTAGTTGATTGTGTTCTGCTAGTATATCTGACAATTGCAAGATCAAGGCAGTGACGTTCTCAATGTATACTGGCGAAATTGTTGGTTCTCAGCCTTGAGGGCTGTTTTATCTTCTCCATCCTTTATTACTCTCTCCCTTATGCTATATGTTTTAACTCTGAGGAGATCCACCTCTGCTTGGCGTGTGCTTTTGCCAAGGTTGACCTTTATTAAGGTGAAGTCATCAACTTCTACCTTGTTCAAGCTTTTATCCTTTGGTGGCGCAACAGTCTCAATGATGATTTCCTTATCAGTGTTCCTCTCAATATGAATCTACTTCTTGATTTTCTTATCGGGTGTGTCTTGACAAACATGATCAAAATCGAAGAAGTCTAGCTGATAGGATGGTTGCCTCCTCTTCCTACCCAATTGATTCTCAAGCCAAGACAAGTCCTAACTAATCTCACTGGAAGGAGCGATGCTTGTTCTAGGTGTTAGTTTTTTTATGATCGGATATATAAAGCAGAAAGCAATCAGAAAATGCAGCACTTAAGACAATGAACACAATCAAATTCCCTAGGAAAACCCTCCTTCTTGAGGGAGAAAAACCCAGCAACATATATCTCTTATATATTAGCACTATAAGAGTAGAAATCTGCTTACAACTCAGGCCCAGTATAATGCCAAATTTTATACAATGAATAATAGCATCTCCCTTGGATGCAAGATACAAATGAAGCACCTCTCCTAGATGCGAAGATACCAATGAATATGTTTCTCCTTGAAATTTGGCTGCTGCTACAGAATAACAACCTGCTGCTACAGAATGATGATCTGTCACAAGACAATGAAGACCAGCTGCTCAAGTGTGACCTTCATGAATATATTTCCACTTGAAATATATTCGTTGTATGATGAAGGTTTGCTGTTAGGAAATGACGAACTTCTGCTGCTTGTTGGATGCGCCTATCATGAAATCACTTGATGATCAAATGAATGATCATCACCTTGTATTTATACAAAACTAGGTGTCTCTTCATGAGGTCGGCCTCAAGAAGTACTTTCCAATAATAAAACAGGTCGGCCACCATAAAGAAAAAACAATACATTAAATGGTGTGAATTCCAAGGAGGTCGGCCCAAGAGAAGTAAATGCAAGATAAGTGAAGTGCCCCTTCACTTAGGTCGGCCAAACAAGATAAATACATAGCTGAAAGCTACATGTATTTATGTGCAAGGTGTGGGGCGGAAGTATGAGGCCCGACGCTGTAATGTAACATCAACACTCCCTCTCAGCTAGGGAGGAATACTTTCGGCTGCACAAGACATATCAATTAGGCTGGAAGGATGAACCCGAAGCTGCAATAACCTCAACACTCCCTCTCAACTAGAGAGGAATACTTCCAGCTGTACAAGACATATCACATCATCGTGATGTCGATCAACATGGCTACATCCATGTGAAAAAAAAGCTTATCACCTCATCGTGATATCAACCATCATGGCTACCTCCATAGATGGTATGTACAAGTGTTCATCGCTCAATGTGATGTTGTCACCTCACTGTGACATTCACCATGGCTCCCCAGAGGATGAAACACAAGTACAAGAAAATCATCACGGACTCCCTCACGTGATGTTGTCATGGAGTCACACACATAACATCCACCATGGCTCTCCCAGAGGGTGGAAACAAGGGCTTTCACCTTGAAATTCTCTCATAGAGAGAATGCATTAACAAGGGCTTGCACCTCAAATCTCTCTAATAGAGAGAAATGCATTATCAAGGGCTTGCACCTCAAATCTCTCTCAATAGAGAAATGCATTATCAAATATGAAGATCACTAATACTGAGACTCCCTCTCAGCTAGGGCTTCATTCTCCACAATATCAAGCTTGTCTCGGAAGTACACAAACTTTATCCTAGAGAGAGGCTTGGTGAGAATGTCTGTCGTCTGCTCATCAGTGTTGATATACCTCAACTGTATTGCTTTCCTCAATATCATATCTCTGATATAGTGGTATGCTTAGTTTTGTCATGAAACATTGGAATGATGGTAACCTTCTCAAAGCTTTGATTATCACAATGGATGACAGTTGACTCCACTGATTGTCCAAACAATCCTGCAAGGAGCTTCCGAAGCCACGCTACTTCTTGAGCTGCCACACAAGCTGTAATGTACTCGGCCTTTGCTATACTCAGTGCCACAGAAGACTGCTTCCTGCTACACCAGGATATCATTGCAGACCTCAACTGAAACAACATCCAGAGGTGCACTTTTGATCAACAACACAACCATCTTCTTTAGGTTCAATAGGCTCCCTCTGAATCTCCAAGTACTTATATCAACCTCTTGACCTCCTCGTCCAAGGTTGCTTCTGAAGAATTGCCAAACTCCCTCTGAAGGTTAATTCTTCCTCTTCGAAGAAGCTGATCATAATGACAACCTGAAAGGTACTTCCTCTTTGAGAGATATCTCCAGCCATCAATATAGTCCCATGACTGCAAGCTATGACTCCAAGCTTGATCATCTCTTCATTCGGCATGACTTCCACACAAGATGCCTTAAGCTCTTCTATGTGATCTCTCATCACCCTATTGCTTCTTGATCCGTCCTAGAAGCATTATAGAAAGAGATTACTTATCTCAAAGAGAAATGCTAGAAGCATATATAAACAATGTTATAGCATGAATTAATAACTACACAAGAATTCATGAACATTATAAAATACTTATCTCTTAAGTGATTTGGTTGCAACCATTTTGCAACTCGATCTCATCCTTCATTTTAAAGGATTAGTAATAGTTTATGAAACACAAACTATAAGTGAAAGATGTAGCAAATATCAAAAGATCAAGATAAAGAAGTAATAGAACTTATCTTTATTGATACTGATATATCTTTCTTCCATCTTTCACTTCTCTCGAAAGGAGCTATTCTCAGCACAACAAAAGACAATCTGCTCAACTCAGATTTCTTAGACACATTATGCAGCCAACATATACAACATAGAATCAGGTCTCTTAGGCACCATCACAGCCCATGCGAAAGGAGAATGTTATTGATGTGATCATCCTATCACAATGAAGTTGCAGTTCTCTTTTCATCTTAGAGTCACACTCAAAAGATCTCCATAATTTGCAAGGAATAGTGATATCTCCAAAGGATCTTGTCCCAATGATCACTATTCAAGAGAACCTACAATTTTAACTAAATACACATGATTCAAATTACCAAGGTCAAACTTGCACAACTTAGCAAACTGAATTTCAGCCTAGAATGGTGAATTCAAACAAAACAAAGAATACTTATCTCTTCATGAAGAGTCGAGATTCCTGGTAATCAACTCAAGAATATCTCACGAATATCTTCGACGAACTTTCTGAATGAAGAGTCTCGATTTCTCTTTACACAGAATTTTGAATTCTCCAAATTGCATGAATTTGTATCAAATGACATGCCCGATGCAAGAGCTCTAAATCTTGATGAGTATCTCCTTTGCAAGAACCTCACTTAAATTGAATACACGAACAAGTCAAAGTAGACTCAGAACCTATAGCCTGAAATTGTGTCTCTTCAAACTAAGACTTAGATGATGATAATGAAGCATTTGCACTATGCCAACTTCACCTTCAAAGATCTGCCCTAGTTCGCCTTCAAGATTTGCCCTTAGGTCTGATAATTTGTAACCTCGGATCTGCAATATTTTGCCTTCAAGATCTGTCCTAGTTCACCATCTTGACAATAGGACGGATGCCTTCAATATGAGAACAATAATGGAGGATAGCGTTGCTTGTATAAATCTGACCTAGATCTTCTTATACCCGCTCTAATACCATGTTAGTTTTTTTATGATCAGATATATAAAGCAGAAAGCAATCAGAAAATGCAGCACTTAAGACAATGAACACAATCAGATACCCTGGGAAAACCCTCCTCAAGGGAGAAAAACCCAGCAACATATATCTCTTATATATTAGCATTATAAGAGCATAAATCTGCTTACAACTCAGGCCCAGTATAATGCTGAATTTTATACAATGAATAATAGCATCTCCCTTGGATGCAAGATACAAATGAAGCACCTCTCCTAGATGCGAAGATACCAATGAATATGTTTCTCCTTGAAATCTGGCTGCTGCTACAGAATAACAACCTGCTGCTACAGAATGATGATCTGCTGCAAGGAGATGAAGACCAGCTGCTCAAGTGCGACCTTCATGAATATATTTCCACTTGAAATATATTCGTTGTATGATGAAGGTCTGCTGCTAGGAAATGACGAACTTTTGCTGCTTGCTGGATGCGCCTATCATGAAATCACTTGATGATCAAATGAATGGTCATCACCTTGTATATATACAAAACTAGGTGTCTCTTCATGAGGTCAGCCTCAAGAAGTACTTTCCAATAATAAAACAGGTCGGCCACCATAAAGAAAAAACAATACATTAAATGGTGCAAATTCCAAGGAGGTTGGCCCAAGAGAAGTAAATGCAAGATAAGTGAAGCGCCCTTTCACTTAGGTCGGCCAAACAAGATAAATACATAGCTGAAAGCTACATGTATTTATGTGCAAGGTGTGGGGCGGAAGTATGAGGCCCAACACTGTAATGTAACATCAACAATAGGAACTTCTAATGAGTGAGTATGTGTAGAAGCACTGTTACGTGGTGGTGAGTCCAAATTAATATGAACCGGAGACTGCAATGGAGTTGGTGATGGCATGGGAAGTTCTACTTCTACTTCTGTCATGTTCTCTACTACATTTGGGGTTATCTCCACATGGTGTTCTTGCTGGTCCAAATCAACAACTGGTGCTTTTCCCTTTCCATTTCCTGACGACCTATTTTCTTTAGGAGGATTACTCCTTGCCTTCTTTCTAGGCTTTGACTTTGATGTGGAAGGCAATGAATTGACTAGTGATGGCAGCTTTGTGTTAGGCATGGCTTCCTTTCTCACCCTTTTGTTGTCCAAGTAAAGCATGATATTTCTAACAACTGTACTTGTTCTAAAAGATGTGCACTCTTTGGCATACCAATCAACTGCTAGAAGAGGTTGCGAGTCAACTTGATCCTGAAAGTATTGAGGAAGTGTAACATTCCCATCATCATCAGACAACCCTCCTACATCTTCTGACAAGAAATCAGAAATTTGTGAGAGAGTGAATTTGCCATAGCTACGTCTTCGCACTTCAAACTCGTCCTCGCAATTGTACCAGTAGTCTTCTATAGAAGGCTTGTGAGAAGAATGACCGCCAACGCGTATTGAATAGTAACCCCAAGGGTCATATGAGCGTCTCTCGACGAGATACTTAAGATTAAGTCTCTCCATTTCATTACCCATGGCCTTGGCGTCAGTTGTTGTCTTGCACCTATAAATTCCCATTTGTATGAAAAATTGGCAGCGTACTTGCATTTGTTGCACAGATGGGAGTGGACCATGTACAGTTGTCGTAGAAATTCCATGAAAACCACCTTATCCGAAGGATAATGGGGTAACATAGCAAAGTGACCTAAGTAGCCATATACACAGATGTAGGTGAATGTAGGGAACTGGATAAACCAATCCGCCCATTCAATCATTGCTGAACTAGCTTCTACTAAAATGCGCATGTGTAGCTCTCGATCAAGATTTCTCACTGTGTACATTAAGAAAGCCTCCTCCACTCGCTTGAATTGTCGCTCGGACTGTGTGAACTCAAGCTGTGAGTAGTACTGAAGAACCTTTTGTACACTTAGAATCTCCTCAGTATTCAATCCTTTAAACTGGCCCTGGAAAGCAACCAGATATATAAGGTATGTGCACATGTGAAACTCGTGAGCAACCAAGAAGTTGGTCAATTGTTTGTCGAGAACATCACTGATCAAAGATGCCCAGTCATAACACTCCCTTTTGTTGATGATCTGAGCCATGACATAATACATCCAAGGCTGAAATTTGTGAGCATTTGCTTGACCGGTGACACAGTTAAGAAGGGTGATCATAACCACATATTGATCTTTGAACTCTCCTCGACCCACATTCTTTAGCAAACTATTCCTTCTCTGTTTGAGCCATCTACCTGCCATTCTTCCTTGACACTTTTCCTTAACAGCATCGAACGCCCTTTCGCACCTATCCATAGAAATGACCAAATTATTTGGATTCGGAGGAATACCGAAACACCTCTCAACGTCCTTGGGCTTGAGATTGAATATTATTCGCCCATCCACTGATTGAATTTCTCGTGTAGCAGAGCTATAATGCTTTACACAAGCCATGACGAACTCTATACACTGTGATGTGATGGGAAGAGAAGCCGCTTCTAGTAACTCGAATTCCTCGAGGTTCTGAAGTGGGATTTGATCAATTTTTGAAGCATTTAAATCAAATTCTAGATACACTTCATGCAAATCTATGTCAGACATTTTGATGAAATCATGAATTAAGACCGACTTGGTCTTGAATTCAATCTGGGTGAATTGCATTCTGAAAAACTTGCCTGTTGACTGTGAACACGGCTATATTCTGACAACTTTTTCCAAAAAGCTAAAACATCTCCAAATGAGGCTATAAATACCCTGTCAGAAGGCAATTTTCAAGAAAAATTCTGAGATGTGGGTTTTGTAGAGACTGAAATTCTAAGCCAACCCGCAAAGTCAGAAATTCGAAAAAATGCTATTTTGCTTGACATGCAAAGGTTTTTCGAAATAGAAAACGCATGCAAAATTGGGCTTCAAAAACTTTTTCTGACGAAAAATTCTGACATATGGGTTTTGTTGCCGTTGCTAAACTGATCACACCCAGATTCTTCGTTTTTCAAAATTATGACTTTTTCTCAACCATGAAAAGGAATTTCCGAAAAAAAACAAAGCTTCAAAAATTGAAACTACAAGGCAATTTTTCTTGAAAAATTCTAGCACATGGGTTTTGCAGAGAAAAACTTTCTAAGCAAACCTAGATGAACTGATATTGGAAAAAACGACTTTTACTTTGACATGTGAAAGAAAAACTAAGACAAGGATAGAAGAATTATAAGGTGAGAAAATAAAAGTTATAATATACCTCAAGAAATTCGCCTTCTTGCCTTAATCTGATGAAAGCTACCAAAAATCTGCCAGAAAATAAAGCATGCAACACTATCCTGTTGAACAATCTGGACCTATAGATGCAAAGAACTCTGAAAAATTCTTACTGTAGCGCCTTCAGATCTTGCTTGCACAAAGAAAATTATGTTTGCTTCCACCTGTTGTGAAAATAATGGATGCCCAAATACATATTTAAAGAATAAAAAGTCAATTTTGTATGCAAATGGGACGCCACAATCTGATTGGACCTCCTTTGAGTTAACTGAATGAGAAATTAGCCCTAAAATGGGCACCACCTGCATGCACTTCAGTTAACTATGCATGCAAAAATATATTCGCCAATTGCAAGCAAAAATTAAGTCCAATTGAAGTCGACTTGAGAAGTTTAATTGAAGATTTCATATTATTTAAGTTCAATTAACTAACTCCACCATTTTGGGTCGGCCAAGTTCACTTCAGTTCAAAAGTCAAACTTTGACTTTAGGCGTCACCTTTACAAACAGCCAATTTCTTGAAAATTTTAACTTGCAAACATCACCAAAGCCTATATTCGATCCTGAATTCCGAATGCCCGGTTGATCCTGAAATTGTGCTGAAGGATTCATCACGTAGCCAAAACAAGTTTGGGAAACATGTTGTTGGGAGCTGCAAGTGCTAAAAACTGAGATTTATGCCTCAAAAACTAGGGCGCCTTTTCCCAAAAGGGTGCATATGACACCAAACTTAGCCATTTTCCTAATTTTGTCTCTCCATGCTTTAATCTGCTATTGTCAATAACTGATGACTCTCGTCGACTGAATGCTAGATCCATCACGTAGCTGGAAGAATTCTACAAACAATGATTGTATGTGCAACGCCTGAAAGCTGGATCAAGACCCTCAAATGCAAGGGTGTGCCTAGCTTGCAGGGGCTATTTTAGCTTCTAAGAATGATTTTGCAATTTGTAAATTTCAACAGAATGCTCACTTTGACCCTCGTTGCCGGGAGTTGGATTGCTCCGATGTGCATGCTGACGATTTCATCACGGAGATAGAACTTGGAAGAGATGTTCATGAGAATGACGAAGCCAGAAAACTACTTCTAAGACCTCTAGTGGAAGGGCGCCTTTCTCAAGAAAGGTGCAATTTTCCATACTTAGCCATTTTTCTCCTCGTTTTTATCCTTCAGTATTTTCCACTGATTTTTCATCTACGGGCGTTTGATGGATCCCGAGGGCTAACAGTTGGATTCACTGCGTAGCTAGAAGGATTTTGCACATATCTCGTGAAGACGACAACTGCCAAAAACCTCAACTAGCTGGCCAAAAGGCAAGGCGCCCCTGGCCTGTAGAGGTACATTTTGATATTTTGACTTTTATTTTCCCTCCGTTTTACGTGCTCGCAAGATCATCTACCACAATTGCTCAATGTCTTACGGACTTGCAAACGGATGCATCGCGGAGCTAGGCTAAATATGAAGAGATCCCCCAGGAAACGGTTTTTGCAAATTCTATCATCTGGCAGGCCTAATTCAAGGGCACCCCTAAGCTACAAGGGCGCAGATTCTGAAATTTGACTGTCAGCTCTGACATGTAAATCCTCCATAACTTCTATTTTTGCCTTCAATTGTCAGAGTTTCGCAAATTGGATTGATTTGCTTGATGGCTTGCTGGAAAGCTGACAAAATTCCGGAGAGAACGAGTGTATTTGCAACTACTAATAACTGTATTTGGGCCTTCAAATCAAAGGGCACCCTTGGCCTGCAAGGGCGCAAATGTCACTAGACTTGGTAATTTCCGGATAATTTTCACCATTTTCGCCTCTCGTGATCATTATGTCGCTTGCTGAGTTGACTGTGTTGAAGGATCATTGCCGTCGACGCGAGTGCGTGACTATATTTCACCATCTTTACGTGTACGAAAACTGCAAAGTTGACTTGCACGTTGATTGCACAAGTATCTCCCACGTTGCAAAGTGAAGTGTTCCCAGACTTGAAACATTTTTTACGTTTTTCACTATTTGAAAATCCCCTCCATCGCAAAGCATCTTTTTCAGCATCTTTCACCATAGAATCTTCTACAATGAGTTTTAGGCTTAGATTTTGATACTTGGTACTGGCCAACTGCCATTGACGAACTCAAAGGTCCTAACTTTTGTCTCGAAAGAGTAAAATATACCCATCAGCCTTAAACTGACTTTTTCTTAAGTTTGACTTCACCACTGTGATCGTGATGTGAAATAAGCTAGTCAAAATAATTTTCAGTCAATTCTGACAAGTTCTATTTTTAGGGGTTTTTTAGGGTTTTGGGCTATTTTTAGGCATTTTCCCTTATTTTTAAGGTTTTTTGAAAAATTAACTTTATGGGCATTTGTTTCACAAAAAACCCTAAATTTTAGGAAAAGAAACCCAAAAAATTTAGGAAACCCTAATTTTTCCTCAAATTTAGGAAAACCTAAAACTGAAAAACTGAAATCTGGGTTTTGTAGATAACTACATTCTGAACAGACCCAGATCAACAGATTTTGAAAAACCTGAGTTCTTAACCCTCATGCATGACATGCAAATTTCCACTTTTCCAAATTTCCAACTTCAGAGAATTTTGAGATTTTGACTATTTTAAGCAAAATGCCTTAATGAAGCAAAAAATTTGATTTGGGTACAACATAATGTCTGCCCCTGGATTTTTTTTTAAATAATATCTTCTGTTTGCTGACTGCTAGTGTTTTGCTGCAGGGTTTGTTTGTGGTTTCATGAATCATTCATTGTTCATTTGCATGCATTAGATAACATAATGAAGAGAAACTGGAAATTAAACTTTTCTTTCATAAGGAAATCAACTCATAAATGAAGAACATTTGATAGTAACTCAGAAATCAGAGTTTTACAAACATTTATCACACCTGGTAAAATGTTGTTTCAGACCTGACAAGTGCTCTAAACAGCAGCAAAGAACACTCCAAGCTTGCAACAAACATCACCATGAAGAAGGCCAACGAACTACCATGTTACCAGCGTTTACGCAAGCCCCAAGAAACTCCAAACAATGCAGAAATTGCGACCTATACAACAGCAGGTCGAAAAGTCCAGAAACCCCAAATCTATACGGCACCCTAAGCTGGGCGACCCCCTTTAGAAAATCAGATAAAATTCAATAAATTTGTCCTTGAGCATGAAATGGGACGCCATGAAGAGAGGCATCCATTGAAGCAATACCTAGAAAGAGTTCTTGAGCCCACACAGAGTTATGAACTTGTTTTAAATTTCTGCCCCTAGTGAAGATAATTTCCAGAACTTCAAAAACTAGCTTCAGACTTCTGATAACAGCCCTGAATTGCCTCCAAACTCAAAACAAAATGAAGCCAAAACACACCAAATACCAAAAACCTACTTCAAAAATACTTGAAAATCTTCATTCTTTCACACCCAAAATACGGTAAATCATTAAACTATGAAGCTCTAGGTGACCCCTGAAATGGAATCACTCAAAACCCGGCTAGGGTGGATCTTCCACCACCGAAACCAGCTCCTAATGATGAGGGCTTTCATCCTCAACACGCAGCAATAGACCTCTGGAAAAAATCCAGCAACATCCTATTATGTTGTCAACTGAGAGATATGCAAATGAGGCCAAAAATGAAACTTTATAGAGCCAAAAAGGAATTAGAGCAATCAAATTTCAAATTTGTTTTCCCTCCAAAAGCCAACGCCCCCTTTACATGAGCTTTTTAATTAAAATAATTCAAAATACCTCCCTTGGGCGTCCATGCTCATAAGGAAACTATTTTGCTTTTGCTGCCTTTTACAACAACATTAAGTCATTACATTAGGCTTCAAGGTACTTTTTGCATGACCCCCTGACCCCTTCACTTAAGTTAAAATAACTTTATTAAAATAACTTAAGTGAGAAATATAAATAATAATTAAATCAAACTTTAGCCATGCCAACGCCCAAACTGGAAATAGACATTGCTGAAGTAACCTTGGTCAAGACCAGTTATCAAAAATAGACTTACTATTTATAGCACTACTAAAAATAGTAAATACTCCAAAACAACAAACTGGCACAAAACATTAGAGCTCACCAAACAACTGCCACACACTGCCCAAACAAGAAACCATACATTGCACTGTCGCCAAGACTAGTTACTAAAAATAGCACTTACTAAAAATAGTAAGTGGGTCAAATCACCAACTGGCCAAAATAGAGAACATCGAAAAAACTTGCAAACTCTTGAATGTCTTATTTGTAAGTTCTTGTTGAGGTGGAACTACCCCAAATCTTAAAATGTTAGCCCTTCAAATTTATCTCAACTTTGTAGTGCTTCTAACTATGAGTACTACTGGATTTTGTTTAACGCCGTTCACATGAAGAAATGCAATTAATTGACTAAATGACCTAGTTTTGTGCAATAAAACATTTGGCTTTGCACAAAAAGATGGAGAACAAATCAAATTAACTTACTGATTTGGATGAGATTGATCCCTATAGTCTATGTCACAATGTTTGTTGAATCTCAAACAAAATTTTGAATCCTTCAAAAAAAATCATTTTCGTTCGCCCTAGTATTTGTACAAAAAAGGCTTAGGCTTTTTTCAAATTAAAATATATTTTTAAAATGTATTTTCAATTAGGTTTTTCAGATTTTTCATGAGAAAAAAATTGTAGAGTTTCATTGTTGATTTGCAAGCATCTTTATCCTATGTGTGTTTCTTTGAAAACCTGGTGTTCAACACTTAATCGTGGCATGGTCGTTTGCAGACATGGACATCGTTGAGTGTTGTGGATAGTAAGACTCGCCATTTAGCTTTTTCCCTCAAACCGATAATTTATCTGGCTCTTAGGAGATGGACTATAGCTATGATGGTCCATTCCTCACGAAGATATCCAAGCACCTTGTTGAGAATCACCATGGTTGGGTCTGTGAAAGGTAAAAAAGGCAAATATGTTATGGTAGCTAGGGTGGATGAGCGTTTCTTTAGGTTTTATATTTTTTCTTTTTCCTTTTTTTTTTAAAAAAAGAAATTAATACATCATTTCTTTTTTGTTTGTCTTTTTAGTATATTAGAAATTAATGTTAGTTTAATATTTAAAATACTTAATATATTCAATATATAAATTTTACATATTCAATATTTATAATATTTCAATTAATTTTTTTAACTTATTTATATGTAATATTTAGTAGCTATAATATTTGAATTAAAAATTTTAATTTACTTATATTTCAATATTTTAGATTTATTTTTTTATAAAAAATCTGTAAATTTATATTAGTTGAATTTAATGACAAATTTTTTTGGCTCTTTTTGGCCAAATCTGTTCTAAATTTTATCCTTGTTCAACTCAAACACAAACACAAATTTCGTGGCATAGCCTATAGTGATTGGATTACACAAAATGAGGAGCCCTACTTGTTTACAAGGGCAAGACAATTGATTTTGAGAGGCAAGCTACAAAGGACGTGGTTGCAACATAAGCAAGAGATATTGGGTTGGATGACATCAATGTGGCAAAGGACATTTAATAGTGGGGTAGAGCCACAAGTGCAACCATCGAGGCCAAGCGAGGAGTCGCATCCGAATGCGAGAACAAGACCCTTTTGTAGTCAGCCATGAGTCAACGTAGTCGGCCGAGAGTGTACTTGGTCGGCTGTGAGCCATAAGTAAATAAGATATTAGTTAACATTAATAATCCATGTACTTATGTACGTGTCATGTTGGTTAGTTGTCTCGGGAACAGTTCCTGATGAAGTAATTAGTTATAATGAAGGGACACGACGGTTGGTACCTTAACCACCGCCAACGTACTATATGTACTTGAGTCATGTAGTCGGGAAGGGAGATGGTTCTGCTATGCTATGCTATGTTCTGTCTGGAGACATTATGATGTAAATGCCGAATACTTAATAAAGAAGTATATCTATGTTTTGTGCGATTGCCATGTGATTATTATATGCTGTCAATGTTATTATATTATCTCTGTTTACTCCGTACGTCATTGTACCCGTATTGAGTAAACATTTGGCGCCGTTGTCGGAGTGGACCAAGGAAGCACTCGTTACGATGGCTGCATAATGGGCCGACCGGAGGAGGAACCCATAGTAACGAATGAAGAAAGAGAGGACGACTTAACGCGAGATCTGACAAATCTCTGGAACATATCCCTACAAGATCACGTACAGAGGCAAGCCCTCAGGCGAGAAATCCCTGAGGCAGTAGTCTGGGATCGATTCGAAGTGAACGACGAGGTTAATCACCTTCTCCATTGCATGCCAAGATTGTTGGCTCACCACTCTATCATCTTGCAAGACCTTCCAGTGGAAGAGGAACAAGAACACCGAAGGCAGCAAATCTTGCAACGGTACGAGGAACAAACCAAACAGGAAGAGGAGGAAAGAGACACTAGTCGGAGGCGTACCTTTGGCAACCAACAATGATTGCGTGAAAGACCTGTAATGCCCGTACGGCCAAACAAGGACAAGAACCAAGTACCATTCGGGCACGAAGCGAAGGAGGAAAGAATTCGGCGATCATTAAGAGTGCAAGAGCAAGAAAACCGACGGCTGAGATTAAGTAAAGCACATCAGAGTCTAGTAGAAGGGAGGGACGAGGAACCATTCGTCACCCTGTACATCGAAAAACATAAAAACCAAGAAAATGAGGAAGACTTGAGTGGTGAACTTGAGAACAACATCCAACGCTTTCGGGAGTTGTCCATATCGGACGACGACGAAGGGCGGAGGACAGGGAGGTCTGAGCCCAAGACCCCTTGGCAGAGGGAGCACCGAAGCAGAACCCAAGAAACTCAAGGTGTAGAGGACGCTGACGGAGGACCGGAAAGTGACTCGTACGTGGCCAAGAGTGCAAGTGACACACCGGAACGTAACGGGGAAACCGGTCCAGTCGGGTCCAATATACAAGGAGGACAGCGGGGAAGGATGGTGACTCCAGAACGGCAAAAACTGCTGAAGTTTACGGGGAATGGGTCAGAAGATCCAATACGACATTGCAAAACATGTGAGACAATCTGGGTAGCAAGTGGAAAAGATGACCCGGATCATTGGCTGAAAGCGTTTCCGGCGACACTCAAAGATAGTGCCATCGACTGGTACTCAGAGTTGGACTAAACACATAAAGCTTCGTGGGGATTACTCAAGAAGGCCTTTCAGGACGAATTCAAACTCCTAAGGGATGACAGTGAGATTGTAGCAGAAATCTACAGTACAAAGCAAGGAAAACACGAGAATGTGCGCACATACAATCGGCGACTCAAAGACTTGTTGGGAAAATTGGAGGTTCAACCGGCCGATGGGCTAAAGAAGCGATGGTTCATTGAAGGCTTGCTTTCGTCGCTGAGGAAGAAGATGAAAGTTGTGCCTCCGTCGTCGTACGCTGAAGCATACAATCGGGCGATGGATATAGAAAGCGAAAACAAAACATCCTCCCGAGGGAAAAAGAAGACGGCCGACAAAGAGAGTACGAGGGAAGCACGAGAACTATGGTGTACAAACTGTAATGGGGAAGGTCACACGAAGGCGAACTGTCCGAAGAAGTTATTCTACGATATTTGCCAAGTGATGGGACATTCCGTCAAGGAATGCCCATACAATTTAAAAGTCAAAAGTGCACAAGTATTCTTTGCTCAAGGAGAACCGTCGACACCGCCGAACACACCACCGAAGCCCCAGTACAATAGCAATGCATCCCCTGGAGGTTACCAGAGCAGCAGGAGTCCGAGGAACAGAATACAGTACGACGATAAAGGGCGACCCATGATCCAATGCCGAAAGTGCAACGAATGGGGTCACTTCGCCAAGGATTGCCAAAACGGCCAAGGTTCAAGAGGAAGATTGTGTAAGTGGTGTGGACTAGGCGACCATGAAGATAGTGAATGCCCCAAGCAGAAGGGTATCCATATGCTGGAAGTAGAAGAACAAGAGGTACTGGCGATCACCAAAGCACAAGCAAAGAAGGCAACCTACCCAGATCCACGTACGGAAAAACAAAGGATGAAGGAAGCAAAAGCCGAAGTGGAACTGGCTATGGCGAAGGAGAACAAAATATTTCTGGAGAAACCAAAGACCTCTCGGCGATCAGAGGCGGAAATGAACATCGTACGGCAAGTACTGCAGACCACCATACCGATCAAAGTAACTAACCTTCTCTAAACGTTGCCGCAGTTGGGATTGGCAATGACAAATGTCCTTGGGGATGTCAAGCAATCGCGAGTGGAGGACCGAAGGCAAGAATTGGTACCAGATTCACCACCGTACGGTGAACAAACCATTGACCCCGTACTACTCACGGCGAACATCAGGAAGATACCGGCGGTTGTGCAGATGGAGATCGGAGGGAATACCTTGACAAATACTATCGTCGATGGAGGATCAGGAGTCAACGTACTGCCCGAAGACACATGGAAGAGCCTCGGGAAGCCTACCCTCTGGCCACCGACATTCCAACTCGTCGGTGCCGATCAACATGGTATCAAACCGTTGGGAATGTTGATGGCGCAAAAGGTGGTGATCGGAACACAACCATTTCTGCTGAACTTTGCAGTCAATCCATTGCAGAGGAAGGCGTACAATGCATTGCTTGGACGAGGGTGGTTAGTGGCAACCAAGGCGAATCATAATTGGAAAAGAAATACACTATCCATAGAGAATGACGGGAGGAAGTATGTGATCGACTTGAAGAATCAGGCTGTCAGTAAAGAACAGGCATCTTCTGAATCAGAATCCGACGAGGGGGAGTTGGACATGGACGAAGAGAGGAAAGCAATGGAGCCTAACGAGGAGGGTGTACTTGAAATTGAGAGTTGCTCGGAAGACGAGACAAGTTCGTTGAATGGCTTATTTCATTGGCAGATGGAAGATTATGAGGTGTTCCAGCGAGAGTGTAACATGCTGCAGATCGGAGAAATCCAGGAAGGAGAAGAGAACGACATGTCTAGCCAGACACTTTCGGTCAAGTCCAGAGAGTACAAAGAAAGAATATCAAAACCGGATGATACGCCAGCCCACAAATCCAAACAGGTACGAGATAGAAAAATTGTGTTGGAGCCAAAAAATGGAGAAAATCAAGACAATGAGAAAGAAGACAGAGGAGAAAGAAAAGAGACGAAGGAGAGAGAAAATAAAAGAGGAAAAAAGACAGACAAAATTAAAAGAATTAGACGAATTAAGGGACGGAAGAGGGAGTATATTAAAAAGAAGAAATAAAAGTGAAAAAAAGAAATTAGAGGAAAAAGGAGAAATAAAAAAAAAAACCATAAAGGAGAGGCCGTACGCATTGTGAGGGAACTATAAATGCTCAGTCACTGGCGAAGAGCTGCAAATGAGCCTAAGGACTCAAACATTAAAAACATACAATCCATATCATGGGAATAGCTAGGAATCTTTCAATTGTGAGCAAGATGGCTGTTTGATATTAAAGTAAAATTTAAGTAAGTCAAATATGCCTTGTCTTTAGAGGGTCCAGTTATTCAACAATAAATGCTCAGTTACTGGTGAAGAGCTGCAAATGAGCATAAGGACTCAAACGTTAAAAACATACAAATCTATCTTATTGTACTTTGAAATGAAAAATTGCAGGTTCTCTTTTGCTTGAATTCCAAATTAATTATTGTTATAGTACATAATGCTAAGAAAATAAAGTCATTTCAAGTTTTGGTTGTTAAGATTATTAGAAGGTATCGAATCAGATAGACATGTTGAACACTTTCTGGGTCAATCCAAAAATTCTCTTAACATAAAATGCAGTAAGAACATGTTTGAACTGTATTACTAACTGAGCTGGTTAATAAAAGATTGTTGCATATCAAGGAGTTTGTCTTTGAATGCATGATTAACTCTCTAAAAATCCACATGCAGTGTAAACCATATTTCGCAAACTCGGACTTGCCTTGGACTTAGCAGACCAAAAATTTCCAACCGGCAAAAACTCGGCAACTTAAAAAAACTTAAATTTCTTTTAAAACACAAATTTTATGCAAAATTCAGTCTCAAAATGTATCCAATGAGTCTATAAAATGTTTGAGAAGTGTTTTCTTTTAGATTTGAATACAAATAGAGCATGAAATTGCATCAGCATGCGGATACATAGCTGGCTGATAACTATTATGAATTTACTGATAACTATTATGAATTTATGATGTTTGCCTTTGAAAATCATCATCATAAATTGCATATCTAGGCAAGTTACAAATTACAAGATTTACAATTTCCTCTTCCTTGTTCTAGTGAAAAATTGGAGAAAGGTGTTTACTCAATATGGGTACAATGACGTACGAAGTAAACGGAGATAATATAATAACATTGACAGCATATAATAATCACATGGCAATCGCACAAAACATAGATATACTTCTTTATTAAGTATTCGGCAATTACATCATAATGTCTCTAGACAGAACATAGCATAGCATAGCAGAACCATCTCCCTTCCCGACTACATGACTCAAGTACATATAGTACATTGGCGGTGGTTAGGGTACCAACTGTCGTGTCCCTTCATTATAACTAATTACTTCATCAGGAACTATTCTCGAGACAACTAACCAACATGACACGTACATAAGTACATGGATTATTAATATTAACTAATATCTTATTTACTTATGGCTCACAGCCGACCAAGTACACTCTCGGCCGGCTACGTCGACTCATGGCCGACTACATCATCCCCCCCACAAAATAGTCGTCTTCTAGACGATTGAAAACCAAGAATGCCAACTGATCCTTCTTTGCCAACTGATTGTTACTCTTACCCAATACTCCATCTCTCTTCGCCAATTTCTCCTCGAGAGCTGCAGCTCTTATCTGCTCGATAGACAATTGCTCTTGTACAATGATGGCTGGTGGCACTGCAATTTGCCAATTCCAATAAATCTGATGGGGGTCTGGGGGCAACGCCCCTAGCGGGGTCAAGGGGCAGTGCCCCTTGTGGGGGTCTGGGGGCAGCGTATGGACTTTGGTTGGATTCGGCGTACGGAACTTTGCTGGCCTTGGCGTACATAATTTGGTTTGAAACGTACGGGATTCACTTTGCAGCGTACAGGCCTCTACGTGCATTGTACGAACTTTCCTTTAGTTTGGCGTACGGACTTTACCTGGCAATGAACATCCTTTTGGTTGCAACGTATGGATTTTTGAGAGCAACGTACGGACTTCTGATAGCAGCGTACGGACTTTTGATAGCAGCGTATGGACTTCACTTGGCAACATATGGATTTTTTTGAGCAACGTACAGACTTTACTTGGCAACGTACGGACTTTTGATAGCAGCGTACGGACTTTACTTGGCAACATACGAACCTTTTTTGGCTTGTGGTTTCTCCCTGGCGTACGACTTTCTTTTGACGTATGGCTTCCTCCTCCTGGTATTCGCATATTGTCTTCCCCTGATACTTCTTTGGGCTGCGTACGGATTGGTGCTTCCTCTGGCTGCGTACGGATTTCTCCTTATGGCTGCGTGCCCTCCTGGCAACTCGGATGCCTTTCTTCCAGACGTGTACGGCGTTCTCCTTGCTCTGGCACTTCTCTTGGCGACTACTTCTTACTCTGGTTATTCCCTTGCCAACTCGGATACCTTCCCTCCTAAGTTACCGGATTCGTACCCGGAGGCCCCGAACCCGGTTCGGGTGCGAACCCGGTACGGGTTCGCCTGCGGGTACGCCCTGGGTACGCACAGGGTGCGTGCCCAGGCCTGTGGGTTCTCCCGGGTCCGCGCTAGACCCGGGTGTTTGGTGCGTGGACCCGAAGGTACCAGGCCCGAACCCGGGCGAACCTTCAAGAACCCACGGCCCAGCATCAATAAAGTTCGCCTAAATAGAGATTAAAAGCATTTTTTTTAATTTTATTTTATTTCCTAACCCTAATCCGGCCCAATATGAGGCTTTTCAACACAAAAACATTTCATTTCTACTTCTCATTTTGCTCTCACCATATTTTCTCTACATCTTGGCATTTTGAAAGGAGGTGATTGTATTCGAAGGAGATCGATTGTGGAGTGCCAAATAGCTTCTACAAAGGAGATTTAAGTGTTTAAGGTATGCATTTAAACCCTATTCTTTGATCTTTTGAACTATTTTTTCAAGTTTCTTAGTTTTTGATGAATTTTTTCAAGTTTGTGAAGAATTTTTTCAAGTTTGTGAAGAATTTTTTCAAATTTATTTATTTATTTTTCATATTTTTTATAGATTGCAACAATGGCCAGTAGTCAAAGTTCAGTGGGTGGGGAGGGAAGTCAAAAGTTCAAAATTGAGAAAGGATCTCCTTTATGGGCACATACCACAAGAATTTCACAAATTCCTGGAGGTGGGGGTTTTGTTTGGAAGTGTAATTTATGCAATGTACAATATAATAGCTCCTATTACCGAGTGAAACTTCATTTTATGGGCCCTAGTGGCAAAGGGATTAATATGTGTGTGGGCCCAAATAAGAAGGGGTTGTCTTCTGTACAAATAGCAGAATTTATAAAAGAACAAGAAAATGCTGACAAATCAATTGCAAAAGGAAAAGAAAGTAGTTATTCTTCCGGAAAGAAAAAAACACCAACATTACCCTCTCAAGCAGTTAGGGCCTCCAAACATCCCTTCTTGCCTATGCCCTCTACGGAAGAGGAAGATGAAGATGAACAACAAATCACCACCCGCAAGAGAGGTCCATTGGAGAGGGCATTTAAAATGGAGGCAAGAGATATTGCTGAAGAAAAAATTGCACGTTGCCTCTATGCCAATGGTCTTCCATTCAACTTGGTGAGATCACCATATTGGCGGGACATGGTGTCAGCAATAAATAGTGCACCTCCTGGTTTCACAAGTCCTGGGTTTGAAAAGGTGCGTACCACCTTATTGCAAAGAGAGAAAAAATCTTTAGAGGCCCAACTAAAACCAATTAGAGATTCTTGGATTGAAACAGGTGTATCTATTGTTTCCGATGGATGGAAAGATTGCAAAAACCGTCCATTGATCAATGTTATTGCAGTGTCCCCCAAGGGGGCAATGTTTTTGAAGGCAGTTGACTGTGAAGGGGAAGTGAAAGATGCAGAGTTCATTTCTAGGATTCTCATTGACTCCATAGAGATGGTGGGTGATGAAAATGTTGTCCAAGTAATTACGGACAATGCAAAAGTTTGTAGGGCTGCAGGTGCTTTGGTAGAGGCTAGATATGAGCACATCTTTTGGACACCTTGCACCGTACACTCCCTCAATTTGGTGATGCAAGCAATTGGAAACCAAATAGAGTGGGTGAAAGAAATATACCAGGAGGCCGAGGAGATCCAGATGTTTGTGACAAACCACCATATGTCACAAGCAATTTTCAGAATTTTTTCAAGATTGGAATTGTTGAAGGTAAATTTAATTTATTATTTATTTAGTTTCATTTATGTCATGTTTTACATAATTGAATAATTTTTTTTTTTAACTTATTTAATTATTTACATGTTCTTAGGTTGCTGAGACCCGATTTGCATCTCACACAATTGTTCTGAGACGACTTGTGAAGGTGAAAGGGGCATTGAGTCAAATGGTTATTAGCAACCAATGGGGTATATGGAAGCAATCAAATTCAGAGAGGGCCCAAAAGGTCAAGGCATTGATCTTGGATGACAATTGGTGGGATCGTGTGAATTATGTATTGGAGATGACCGAACCTATCATGTCTATGCTTCGGTTTGCTGATACAGATGAACCATGCTTGGGGGATGTCTATGATAGCATGGACACAATGTTGGAGAAAATAAAAATTGAAATACAAAAGAGAGAGAATGATCCTGAAGACACCCTTTACAAAAGGGTGGAAGCAATCGTTCTTCATCGTTGGAACAAGATGACAACACCATTGCACCTCCTTGCATATGCCCTATCTCCAAGGTACTATACTAGAGAAGTACTTTCTATCCCAGGGAGAATACCGCCATATAGAGATCTTGAAGTTGCTAGAGGGTATAAGAGTGCATTTAAGAGACTCTTCAGTGATCCAGAAATGGAGACAAGTGTTATGAAAGAATTTGGAATGTTTATCATAGGAAAAAATCTTAGCCCTTCTGTTGCCAAAGACCAATACAAAATGGATGCTATTACATGGTGGTACCTCCATGGTCAAGTTTATATGTACCTCCAACCTCTTGCAATCAAGATCCTCTCACAAGTAAGTTTTTTTTTTTTGCCACTTGTATTGTAGAATTTAACACTTAACATTCTTGAATTTATCTTGCATTTTTTATTTTTAATTTTGTTGGTTTTCTCTCTAGGTTGCAAGCTCTTCTGCTGCTGAACGGAATTGGAGTACATACTCCTTTATCCACTCAGTGAAGCGTAACCGGTTGGCTGCAAAAAGAGCTGAAGACTTGGTGTATATTCATTCTAATTTGCGTCTTCTGTCACGTAAGGAACCTCAATACAAGGAGGGGGCAGCAAAGCTTTGGGATGTAGCACCCGAGTCTGCTGACTTGGATGCAACCATTCAGGATCTTGCTAGAGCCACTATGGATGATGTGGATGATAATGATGATCATGACATGCATGGTGCTGGAAGTGGAAGTGGAACCGCTTTGGGTTCAAATGATGATGATCTTGAAGTTGAAGCCACTGAAAATCCAAATCAAGATGACTTTTTTGATAATCCTTTTGATGATTGATGAACATTGAAATTGAATCATGTTTCAACTTTCATGAACTACATTTTGTAATTTAGTAATATTGTAATTGTGATGATTTCCATAATTGATATCATTGATATGGCGTATTTGAATATTTTTCAACTATCAATTGACATTTAATATTTATCTTTGGCATTTGGCATTGATCAATGATCAAGTATCATACTATGAAATGATTTAGTTTTACAATTGTGTATATTTCTCTTATTTTTTTGTATATATAATACGTATATATATATATTTATATATATATATATATACACGTACCCATACGTACCCAAACCCCTAAAAAAAATTTTCACGTACCCACGTACCGGGTTCTCGTACCCGAACCCGTCCCCGAACCCGAACCGGTAACTTAGCTTATCAATCATCACTCACCAATGCATCAAATTGGCACTCATTCAATCATCACTCATGAATTCATCAAATCAATCATCAATTATCAAATCAAGCAAACAATCAATCAGCAAATCATCATCATAAATTATCAATTCATTCAATCAATCAAACATACAAACATCCATCATTCAAACATCAACTATTCAAGCATCAACCATTCTAGCCTCAAATCATTCAAATATCAATCATTAAGACAATCATTCAAATATAATTCACCAAGACATCAATCATCGAAGGAGATCAGAAAATAAATAAACATTTGCATTCAGAACGGCAGCAGCCATTGAATATAATAAGTGATTGGTATGCAACATGATGGAGTATAATGTTTTTATATATATAATCTCTTATGTATCTTTAACCTAGTCACTAATGGGAATTGCTAATCTATTTAAGGCTCTTATAATGATTGATTTAATCTATGGTTTTCCTATAAGCTATCAGGCATGGATTTGCAAGGGAACACGATTGGGAGAGGCAGTAGACCGGTTCCACAATGTAAATAGACCACTCCCTGTTGGATGGTAATGAAAGTTCCTGCCACTTGGGGCCAAGGGGTGATTGCCACGCTCTTGGGCTTAATTGTGATGAACAGTCCCTGGGTTCCACAACATAAGTAGACCACCCCATATTGGATGGTAACGAAAGTTCCTGCCACTTGGGGCCAAGGGGTGATTGCCACGCTCTTGGGCTTAGTTGTGATTGTTAAAAATAATTAAACCTATCAAATTACAGTCAGAATAATGAACTCTAAGATAAGAATTTATGTCAATTTATTTCTTGAATGTATGTATCATAAATCGCTAAGTCTAATTTCAATTATGATGTTTTATCCTCCAAATGCAGAGTATGTTTCGATTTCCATATCTACAAGTGAGGATCGAATGTGGTTTAAATAAGTCAAAGGGAGACACGTCCCATGAGCGGACATGTCTCCACAAAGTGGAGACATGTCCGCTCATGGGACGTGTCCCTCTATTCATGCGACTTCATCTACCTTAACCATCCAATTACCAATCGGTGATTTAATCACTTAACAATCCGTATTTGAAATAAGTTCAATCTGAACTTTGAATCACATAAATAAATAATACCCGATTTGGAAGAGATCGCTGAAAACATTCATTATCAGGACTTTCAATGAAGAACAGTGAAAGCCAATAATCTACAAGTAATATCTTCGACAGTATACTTGAGATAAGACAGATATAGATATATATATAAATGATGATGTTGAATGAATTCAATCATCATTTATATATCTGACCGATGCTATCGTTTTTCAACACTCCCTCTTAGCTAGGGAAGATAACTCAATCAAGTATATAGTGATATCACCTTACTCGTGATATCAGGAGATATGGTATGCTTCTAAGAGTGTTAAGTCACATAACATTCTTCATAACACATCTTCATTATGGTATGTGCACTGACATCAAGTCACATGATGTCTACCATAATAAATCATGGCACATCCACGGATACAATTTATCCACCATGATTAGGAATCATAGTGATTTTCAATTGATATCAAGTCTCCTGATATCTATCAAAATGTCCACGAGATACTATCATGACATATCCACAGATATCAAGTCACATGATATATCATATCTATCATGATAGTGCAACTAATCATTGTAGAGTCGTCACCTTACAATGCCAAATACAAGTGTTCATTATCAGAAAGATCGTCACCTTTCAATAATGTACACAGGGGGAGAGAGGGCCCATAAAGTCATGGAGTCACACACATGACAAAAGAGTTTACACATTAAACATCTTTTAAATACATTAGTACACAATAAACAATTTGAATCTCAATCTCAATAACAATTTACATTTCAACCATACCAAGTTTCTTCCTGAAGTGTTCAACTTTAACTCTGGAGAGAGGCTTGGTGAGAATGTCTGTTGTTTGATCATTTGTACTAATATACTCCAATTGGATCACATTCCTTTCTACCATGTTTCTCACATAGTGATAAGGAATCTCTATATGTTTTGATCTATCATGGAATATTGGATTCACTGAAAGCTTAATGCAGCTCTGATTGTCACAGTGGATAATAGTGGGATTCAAGGGCTCACCGAATAATCCCACAATCAATTTCTGAAGCCATACTGCTTCTCTTGCCCCCATAGAGGCTGCAATATATTCGGCTTCAGTAGAGCTTTGTGCCACTGAGGACTGTTTCCTGCTAATCCAAGAGATCATAGCCGATCCTAAACTGAAGCAACATCCTGATGTGCTTTTCTGATCGGTTACACTTCCAGCCCAATCTGAATCAAAGTATCCATGTAAGTCTAGTTTGTCATTCTTGTATTTAAGACCATATCCAATAGTACCTTGAAGACATCTCAATATATGTTTCACAACAACAAGGTGAATTTCCTTTGGCTCACACATAAATTGGCTTCGGGCATTCACTGCATAGCAAATATCTGGTCTGGTGTTAACCAAGTACATTAAAGATCCAATTATCTGTCTATAGAGAGTAGGATCTGCAAATTTTGATTCTGCCGCTGCTTCTTTCAATTTGTGTAAGTTGGTTTCCATAGGTGTAGACATGGGTCTAGAGTCTTAACATTCCAAATCTCTTCAGAATATCAATAGTGTAC
This sequence comes from Sequoiadendron giganteum, assembly GCA_007115665.2. NCBI lineage: Eukaryota > Viridiplantae > Streptophyta > Pinopsida > Cupressales > Cupressaceae > Sequoiadendron > Sequoiadendron giganteum. Next base: position 68,958,145 of record VCHN02000014.1, on the reverse strand, counting down.
TTTCCTTGATTTAGGATGATACCATCTGATTTCTGTCAGACTTCTAACCCCAAGAAGTAGTGTAAAATGCCCAAGTCTTTCATGTCAAATTCTGAAGCCAGGTCCTTTTCACATTGAGTAATAAGGTGATCTTCCCCTGTTATAAGCAGGTCATCAACATATAAAATTAGTATTAGCATATCACCTTTAATTACCTTAAAATAGTGATTTAGGTCTGCATCATTTTTGGAAAATCCTAGTCCCAAAAGATAGCTGTCAATTCTTTCATACCAGGCTCTGGGAGCCTATTTAAGTCCATATAGAGCTTTCTTCAATCTGCATACATGTGAGTCTGCTTTATGTATCACAAAATCTTCAGGTTGCTCTAAGTAGACTTCTTCTTCAATGGTTCCATTTAGGAAGGCAGTTTTTACATCCATTTGATGGATCTTCCAACCTTTAGCTGCTGCAATAGCTATCATTGCTCTCACAGAAGTGTATCGAGCAACAGGTGCAAATGTCTATTCATAATCAATACCTTCCTTTTGTGAGAAACCTCTGGCCACAAAACGTGCCTTGTGTTTCTCTATACTGCCATCAGCACAAGTTTGATTCTAAAAAGCCATTTGGAAGAGAAAACAGATTTCTCTTTTGGTCTAGGCACTATATCCCATACATCATTTTTCAAAATGGACTGAAACTCTTCTGTCATCGCATCTTTCCACACTTGATGTTTGAGAACGTTTGTAACATTAGTTGGTTCTGAACTGATGATATCATTCATTAAGGCAACATAGCTTGAGAATCTTTTGGGTCTCTTGCTTTCTCTGAAAGTTCCTTTGGGTGTTGTATAATTCTCAGCTTCCTTAATCATCTTTCTAGCCCAAAGTGGTCTCCTCTTGTTGTTGTTATCAAGATTTTCTTCTGGAGTAGTTTGGTTTTCATTTATGATTTCTTCAGGGTACTCGCTCTGAATCTCAGGAGCAGGATCTTCTTCCAAGACTTTAGGAGAATCTTGAATTTCTATCTCATTTGAACTCTTTGCCCTTTTGAAGGCAATGTCTTCCTCAAATATGACATCTCTACTTAGTTCAATTTGATTATGTCCGGATATGTATATTTTGTAGGCATTTGAGGTTTCACTATAGCCCACAAATATTCCTTTCTTTCCAGAAGGTTCTAATTTAGATCTCTTTTCTTTAGGAACATGAATGTAGACAAGGCAAACAAAGATCCTTAAGTGACCAATGTCAGGTTTTATACCAGTAAATGCTTCTTTAGGAGTCTTGTTATCTAGATGTGAATGTGGACATCTATTTTGGATGTAGATAGCAATTCTAGAGGCTTCTGCCCAAAATGAGGTTTCTATGTTTTGGTCAAACAACATTGCTTTAGCAGCTTCTACAATAGTTCTATTTTTTCTCTCAGAAACACCATTTTGTTGAGGGTTGTAGGCTACTGTAAACTCCCTCTTAATCCTGGCATTTATACAAAATTCCTTAAAGATTTATGAGGTGTATTCCTTCCCATTATCTATCTTTAGAATTTTGATTTTCTTCTTGGAGAAGTTTTCAGTAAGTGCTTTGAACTCCTTAAACCTTTTAAGGATTTCTATTGACTCTTTACACTTAAGAAAATATATCCAGGTCTTCCTCGAGAAGTCATCTATAAACATTACATAATATAGGAAGCCCGCCATGGAGGGTACAGACATGGGTCCACATAAGTCAGAGTGAACTAGTTCTAACACATTTTTGGTTTTACTCAAACTATTTTGGAAAGATCCCTTTGTATTCTTTCCTAGGGCACACCCTTTACATGCTCCTTCATGAATTTGTTTTAGTTTAGGCAATCCTGTTACTAATTTTTCTACAGAGGGTAAGGCACGGAAATGAATATGTCCTAATCTTCGATGCCAAATTTCATTTGAATCAGAAGTCTCAAGGATAAAAGCTTGATTGATATCAGTGCATAGTTTGTAAAAATATCCTTGTCTTATACCTATAGTTTGTGCTTTCTTTATAGTGGAGTTCTTTGGCCATGCCAGAACTTTTCCATCCATAAAGGTAACCCTATATCCATTGTCTTCAAGAGCAGAGATGGATATTAGATTCCTCTTTATTCCTGGTACAAACAAGACTCCAGTGAGTTGTAGGGAGAGGCCAGATTTCAATTTAATGATGCAAGTTCCAACCCCCCTTACTAGATGTGCAAAATCATCCCCAATAGTTACTTCTTCATCAATTTATTCTATCATAGTATCTAGGTGTTCTATGAACCCTGTGATGTGCCTTGATGAACCACTATCAATTACCCAATTGTTGACTTTGTTTGATACTTGACTTGATAATACTGAGTAGAAGACAAATTTCTCAGAGTCATATTTTGTATTTGTCTTTCCAACTTTAGCAAAAGATGCTTGTTGTTTTGTTCTGTCAGGGCACTTCATTGCATAGTGTCCATATTGATCACATCTAAAACATTGTATTTGGGAGATGTCTTTTCTTTTCTTGAATGGTCCCTTTCCATAAGAATTCTTCTTTCTCTTGAAGTTTTTTTTCGTACCTTTCTTATAAGAATTTGTATTTAGCACCTGAATATCCTCATCTATGTTTTTTAGTTTGTTTTCTTTTGTCATTAGTCTTGTTTCTTCTTGTAAGCAATATGTTCTTAGTCTATCAAATTTAGGGAGTTTTGATCTTGCACTTATTCCTTGAATAAATGACTCCCATGAGTTTGGTAGGCCACCTAGAGCTATTAGAGTTAACTCTTTGCTATCAATTTGATAGCCGACTGTTGATAGTTGATTTATTAATTCATTGATTCTCATGAAATAAGCATTAATGGATTCTCCCTTGTTTATTTGGACATGATTGAGTTGCCTCTTTAGAGCAAGGGTCCTACTGGTGTTGTTTATTTCAAAGGTGTTCTCAAGGGATTTAAACATTTGATATGCAGTCTCATGTTTAGATAGAATAGGTACTATATGGTCCCTAATTGCATCTACTATAATTTTCATAGTTTTCTCATCGTTCTCAATCCATTGAGATTTCTTTGGATCATTCTCTAGTTCTATCTTGTTTTCTTTCACAAATGAGTAACTTGTTTTCTTTCAAAATCATCATGATTCTGAACTTCCATGAAGTAAAGTTGTTTGCACCTTCAAGACGATCCTCAAATCTGATTACACTTGACATTATGAAGAATGTAATGTGTATGTGATTTCTAGAGAAAAATACAATTTTCTAAATAATCTAATATCTTGATTTAATTCGGATCTTTTCTCAACGTGGCTTTGATAACATGTTAAAAATAATTAAACCTATCAGATTACAGTCAGAATAATGAACTCTAATATAAGAATTTATGTCAATTTATTTATTGAATGTATGTATCATAAATCTCTAAGTCTGATTTCAATTATGATGTTTTATCCTCCAAATGCAGAGTATGTTTCGATTTCCATATCTACAAGTGAGGATTGAATGTGGTTTAAATAAGTCAAAGGGAGACACGTCCGCTCATGGGACGTGTCCCTCTATTCATGCGACTTCATCTACCTTAACCATCCGATTACCAATCGGTGGTTTAATCACTTAACAATCCATATTTAAAATAAGTTTGATCTAAACTTTGAATCACATAAATAAATAATACCCGATCTGGAAGAGATCGCTGAAAACATTCATTATCGGGATTTTCAATGAAGAACAGTGAAAGCCAATAATCTACAAGTAATATCTTCTGACAGTATACTTGAGATAAGACAGATATCGATATATATATAAATGATGATTGAATACATCATCATTTATATATCTGACCGATGCTATCGTTTTTCAACAGTGATGAACAGTCTCCACCACGTAAGTAGACCACCTCATGTTGGATGGTAATTAAAGTTCCTGCCACTTGGGGCCAAGGGGTGATTGCCACACTCTTGGGCTTAATTGTGATGAACAGACTCCAGGCACTACCATGCTTTCCTTTCCCATCCTTTCTATGATTGGTTATGGGGAATGAAACTATAGATTAGACCTAATTTGGCAATGTTATTATATTAATTGTTCATTTACTCTTAAGTTCAATAACTTTTATATGATTTAATTTTAGAACACTATTTGTAAACAACTAGGGGACATTTCAAAGTATGTCAATTCTGATTATGATCTCAAACAAGCACTTTCAGGACAACCCAAAAAATGCAAGTTACTTCCAGTGCCCAGGATTTTAAAGCATAAAATGAAAGGAAATGTATAGGAAAGTCTCACAGGACTTATTTTACAGATTGCCAACATAAATCATGTCAAACGTGGACAAGTCACAAAGGCAATAATCTTAACACAGTCATTTATCTTATGTGCGCTGTTCATAACTTGTTATGACCATGATTTAGAACAGGCATTGTTTGCACTATCTGAAACTTGCAAGCAGCTGCCAGTTCTCAGGATTTAACAACATAAATGATGGAAAATTGTGTAAACCAGGCCTTCAGTTAAAATCTGAAAGTCTCATGAATCTTATCTCAAGATAATCATTTATCTGATAACACTATTGTCACATGCTTATAATAATTATTAACTATGTAATGAATGACCCCTAATTTTTTTTTCTGAGTTTCTGTTTGCTGTTTGAGAGTTTTCTGAGATTGCTTTTCTTGTAATTTTCAAATGCCATTCATCATTTTAACATGCCAAATAATAGATATCATATATGCAAATAATAGATATCATATATGCAAATAATAAGACTTGAAACTTGCTTGGAAATGAACATTTTCAGACTTAAAATGCTCAGAATTACATAGCAGAAATATTTTGAGTTTTACAAGGTATTTTCAGACCTCACAAATAAGTAAATCAGACTCAGAAAGTAACTGTTTCAGAACTGGAAATGAAGACTTAACAGCAGATAATCATCTTCAGAAAAATGCTTGTATCAACTCCAACAAAGGGCCTTCAAAACTCCAGCAATCCCGTCCACCCAAAAGTCCTTTCAACACCCCTAAAGGTAGATTTTGAGTCTGATTTTCTTAACAACAAACAACAGACCCAAAAACTTCCAGAACTCACCAAACTGGGCGCCTAGCTGAGAGAGGCGATTTGCTCCATAAAATTGGATTTTGCTTTAAAAATTAATGTTAACATCTGCTCTTGGTTGCCTTGACTAGGAGAATGCAAATCACCAATACCCAGATTGATATAACAGACCTTTAGGGAGTTATGTTCATAAAACCAAGTTCAGTCCCTGTCAAAATGTGCCCAAAAACTACTGAAAATCATCACCAAATACACTCCAAACCACGCCAAAATGAAGCAACGCTTCCACCAACCAAAAACCAACTGACCCACATCAAAAATCCTCAAATATCTTCATCTCGTTTGACTGAACTGCAACAATGAAGCTCTGAAAATGGTCCCTAGATGGAACCACACTTCAACCAGCTAGGGTAGATATTGCACTATCGAAACCAGCTCCTCAATGCCAAGGGTTTTCGTCCTCAACACCTGTTTTCAGACCTCTGGATTGATTCTAGCAGCATCTCCTTATGCAACCATTTCAACATAATGAAAAGAAACTTCAAAATGAGAATATAAAGTCTCGTTATCAAATTAGGGCAACCAGCTTAGTCAAAACAATAAACCCCTTCTAAATCCAACGCCCCTTTGTATTTGTTTTTGTTTTATTTTAATTTTTAACTCATACATTAGGCTATTTGGGCATCCAACTTAACTAGCCTTCTAAAGTGCTTTTGATTCTTTAAAAATAACTTGAAGTCAATGCACTAAGCACCAAGGTACAACTTATGTCCCCTCCGACCCTCAACTTAAAATTATAAAGTAACTTAATTTAATTCATTTTCAGAGAGGAAATAGAAATATTAAAATAATCCAATCTTAGCAACCCAATGCCTCAACTAAAATAATGTTGTTGAAGGTAGCTTGACCTGGTCCAGCTTTCCACAAATAGACTTACTAGTAAAAACACCAAAGACTCAAGCTAGAATGACAATAGATATGCCAAAGGGCTTACTGTAAACAATAAGCACTGGACTAGTCCCCTTGCTAAAAATAGAAAGTCCTCTTGAACTCCAAAAACCCAACATAAAGAACTGGAATTGAGTTCCCTTACCAGAACCATTTAGCCTACAAGAACTCTGGAATAGACTAAAGATCAAAAGCACTGCTCAGAGGCTAGGAGGGGGCATTACAAACTATGATCTCAAATGAGCATTTTTTACCACCTCACAAATGTTCACAAAAGATAAGGCAATTGTGATTAGTATAGTCTCACCAAACTTATTTTGTCAACTTCCAGCATTTGATGAAAGTACTGCTAAGACATTAGAAGAACTCTATTATAGTATATTAGATGTGATCATGATCCTATATTATCAAATTCCAGCTTTTGGCGAAAGAAGTGATAAGCCATGAGAAAAGCTCTGTTATATTATATTCGATATGATCATGATCATATTTGAAATGTTTTATGGTTCTTGGGTTTAGCAGTATAAAAAGAACGAAATGATGTAAAGTAGAGTTTCACAAAACCTAAGGATTGACACCAAAGACAAGCCAATATGAACCCTCTTTGGGTGTGCACTATTCAATATTACTCTATGCGTATGTATCACATGCCAAGAATTGACCAAGAAACAAGTATCAAGGTGAAAAATACAATTTGATAGCAAATCTTATCTATTGGGAAGCAAGTGTTAGGGTACAAGTCCCCATCCAGGAAAATAGCTTGTCAATTGAAATTTGAAAAACAGACATCCAAAAACAAGCCCCTAGGTTTTCACATTACAATAAAGTAGTAGGAACAGACCAAAACAAAATGCACACAAATAGGGTTCAATTTAATAATGAATGGAAATTGGCTTCCCAATCAACTACCTATTAGACAAATAAATATTAAGTAAACACTGGCCAAAAAAATTCATTAGACACCAAAAGATACGGGTGTATTGAAAGAATCCATTTAAGCCTAACAAAGTTTGAAACTTAGCAAAATGAAAATAGAAGGCAACAAAGTCTGAGGAGTTGTATTATAATGGTAACGGGGCTACTCTTAAGTCTGTGACATGGGTCAAATAAAACAGGCCATTTCATGATAACATGTGCCATGCTTTGTGTACAAATGGACTTCCACATAAGTTAATTATAGAATAAAATGTCTCAATATGGCACCAGAACATTGAAGATGAGAATGTTACTTTCAGTTGCAAGAACTACTTTAAATATGGCCATTACCTTGGAAATCTCGTTGCAAAATGCATACACAATAAAAGCTTAAAAAAACAATGCAGTGGATACCAATGATAGTTTCCATCATGTCAGAAGAAGGGGGAAACAAAAGGCTACCTAGTGGAAGAATGCTTCTATAAACCACACAGTAGTGATGCTTCTTCCCGATACTCTAAGACTCTGGACAGGAAAAACTCAACTGTAAGAACCCTTACAGGTTCAAACTGAATTTTTCCCTTCGCTGGTCTGAAAATTTCTGATTTGCTTTGCTTGCAAAGCACTTAGGCTCTTTAACTTTTGTTTTCAACAAGGGTTTATTATATCATGTGGATTGAAGGGTTCCAAGCATAAATAACAAGAAATGAACTTGAACATAGATTTTAGCCAATCAAACAAGTCACATAAACATAGATGAACATACCCAGCAGTGATAGCTTATCTTCTTATTTGATTTGAAAGCTGATTACAAATAGAGAGGGCTGGAAAGTAAAATCAGTTAAGTCTGATTTGAATTTCAGACCTTCAATTACATCCAATTGTGTCAAAACACAAGTCCAAACCCTAGCCGTATAAATGTAAGATGAAGCTATATGAAGTAGGATGATATGCCCAGCTGGAAATGACTAAAATGCAACTGTAGCAGCCCATTGGAGGTTGTAGATGTCAAATACTCCTCAGATATGAAAATGAAATCAACTTGATGACTGATGTTACAAAAGTTTGATTATGCCTGAAGCTGGAAATTGCCAAAGATGCCCTCCTTTGCCAAGCAAACCACTTGAAAACCCTCTTCTAGCAAATATTGATGAAAGTGTCACAAAACAAAATCCAAATCTGCAAATGAAACTTCACTAAAGTACTCTGGTTAAGCTCTATGATGAACTCTATCTGAATTCATCTCACAGGTGGAATGAGGTCATCACCATACCACTGTATTCAAGGGAGCACCACCTTGAATCGACTGAAAATTACTTTCAGTCAAGAGGCAACTCTCTTTAGAATGTCTTAACAAAATAGCAACACCAAAAACATCCTATCTCTCGGCCTTCCAAGCCTTCTTAAATAAGGCTCCAAGTCAAAACCACCCTTAGAAGAGAATCTGATTTGTTTTATTAAAATATTCAATAACTTCAAGACTAAGGCACCTTAAACCGCCCTAGCCCAAGTCGCCTTAATGAGGATCTGATTTGGTCTTCACATATATTAAAATATCCATTACCTTCTCTCCTAAGGCACTAGACCGCCCTTGAGAAGATCTGATTGACTTTGAATATTATAATATTTTTAGTTTGGAAGCTTCCTTGAGCCGCCCTAGGAGGAGATCAGATTTGATCTTTAAATATTAAGTATTGGCTGCCTTCTCCCTTAAGTCTCTTGAACCACCATAAGAGGGAGAATCTTCTAGAAGCAAATTAGATTTGATCTTCAAATATTGAATATTGGTTGTCTTCTCCCTTAAGCCTCCTAAACCACCCTAGGAGAGAGAATTGACCTCCTTGTTTGCTTTGACTTGCAAGTGGACCATGAGATATTAATAAAATATGATCAACATAATGCTTTATTTTTTGTTAAGGATAATTCATCTCCAAAATTTATGATTCTCATGGCCAATATCATTCCCTTATCTCGCCATCTAACCCACGGGAATGGTGGATGGGCTAGAATCAAGTCATCAAAATGCCACTTCGAGAATGGGGACATTACATTTGATTTTTGGCTATATCCTGGAATTGCATTTGATTTTTGCATTCTAAAATGTCCATCTTGTTGTAAGCTATTCCAGCTGGTAAAGAAATGAAATTGTAAGCCTTTTGTTCTTTGTCTGATACGCATGTCTGAACAATGGTATCAGAGCCAAGATCTTGCCAGCCTTTGGGATATGCAGTCTTTCGAAGTTGGGTCACACAGGTATTTCACTAGAAGAAGAGCACAACAACAAGAAGGTAATCAATCTTCAAATTCATCTGCAGAAATGGGCAGTCCTAGAAGAGGAAATATTGATGATTTCCTACAAACATTTGCACAACAGCAACAACAAGTACTCTAGCAGCTTCAAGATAACTTGATTGCAGTTGTGGGACAATTAAGGATGGATCATTCAAGGTCTAGAAGGGCACGTAGTGAAAGTAGTGGGAGAAGTAATACAGGGGGAGGCAATTTGCAGCCACTTCGGATAGACCTCTTTGACCCAACTTCACTCCTACAAGAGAGGAGTTACCTGAAGAAGAAGAAGAAGAAGAAGATACAAAAGTCTCTAATGATATCATGGTAGCATATAATGAGTATCGTGCTCTTCCTCAGGCGGTTCAATCAGTCATAAATCTGAACCAGTTTATGAATCAAAAGGACAAGAAAAAGAACAAAAAAGAGAAGAAATCCCAGAAGGAGCCCAAAGAATACAAGGATGCATTGAACAAAATTCCCCTACCTAATTCTGATGGCAGCGGTAGGATGAGTGCACGTGCCTGGATACATAAACCAGAAACCTTTCTTCCACTCAAGCCAATGAGTGAAGAAAAGGCCATACAGTTTGCTACTATGCACTTAGAGGGCATAGCATATGATTGGTGGCACCATCGACTTGTGTCACAGAGGCATGACATGATCACTTCCTATGACGAGTTCACTCACAAACTCATTGCCAAATTTGACAAGAAGGGCATAGAGGTCTACTATAGAGATTTGGCACAACTGAAACAAGATGGTAAAGTGGATTCCTATATCAAAGAGTTTCAAAAGATTGTTGTTATGGTTCCTGAGATGCCCGAGAAAAGGGTTGTTATGCTTTTTGTAGAAGGATTAAGTGACAGGTTACGATGCTTGGTGAAGGCTCACAAGCCTAAGACACTAGATGATGCAATAGAACTTGCACTAGACCTAGACACTTACCCCACTCCAGTTCAAAGTCATAAGAAGAACTTCAGAGATAATAAATTTGAACACAAGGTAGATGTGGGAAAACCAAATCAGTCCAAATCAACACAACCTATGCTGGATTTCGAAACAAGAAATGAACTCAGGAGGAAGAAGTTGTGTTTTACTTGCAAACAACCATGGGAGCCTGGTCATAGATGCCTTGGGAAAGGCATGGCACATCTTATAGAGGTCGTATCTGATGATGAGGGGATCCCTAATATGGATTCAGAGAGTAGGGAAGAGCATGATCATGAACAGCCAACACTAGAACCAGTAAATGATGGTAACAAAAGTTCTAGGATTTCTTATCTTTTAGGAGCTCCAAGGTACAATCCTTTTATCTTTGAAGGCGTATTGATTGGTTACAAAGTTTTGGCACTATTTGATAGTGAAGCTACACATAACTACATTGATGAAGGTTTGGTAAAGAAAAGAGATTTGCATTGTGATGATTTTGAGGGCTTTGATGTGACTATAGCAAGTGGACTTACTATTCTTTGTAAAAAGAAAGTAAGTAAGCTTAGCATTATCTTTGTTGAGTATACTCTTTGTGATGACTTTTATGTACTTGATTTGAAGGACAATGAAATTATACTTGGTATGCAATGGCTACATTCTTTACAAAGGATCATTCAAGATTTTACAAGTAATGGTGTTGAGCTTCATACATGATGGGAAACACATTAATATGAAAGCTTCAAATATACTTTGCCTCATCAAATAGCAGCCAAATCAATAATAGCTTTGGGTCATGATTGGCATACATTATGCATGTAAAGAGAATTGTACTAAACCGGCACTTGATGGTAAGCATTTGAATATTGAAATGAATGACAAGTTTATGGATTGGTATGACATTATACCTGATTTGTTTGAGGACAGCAGTCCTATGGTTTTGCATTCTCATGGAATAGACATGTTAACACCTTTGGATGATAATACCATGGAGTCTTCTATAGATGGCACTCAAGAATTGGGTGTTAAAAATGAGTTACATCAGCACTTAGAGGGCGTAGCATATGATTGGCACTATTTGATTTGAAAGATGATAGAAGTTCATTGCACGAATATTAGCATATGACTTCAGTCATTGTAATCCATCACAATCATATGATATGTCTGATTTGAATTTGTAGCAATGCGATAAATTAGAATGGGGAGTGTAAACAAAAGGCTACCTGGTGGAAGAATGCTTCTATAAACCACAAAGTAGTCATGCTTCTTCCTGATACTCTAAGACTCGGGACAGGAAAAACTCAACTTACTAAAATTCCATGAACAATGTGAAGTGCAAACCTGATGGCTCGAGAATTGCTTTTCAGGAGCAGGAATCCATGAAGCTGATTCCATTGGCTACTGATAAACGGGCGGGATGTGTAACACAATCATTTTCTGAAGGAAAAAAGCAAAAACACAACTAGCAAAATTCCACCTCCTCTTGAGACCAAGAACCAGAACAATTACAGGTATAACAACATATTTTTAGGGCAGGATAAGAATTACTTGGAAGATGTTATTTTTATTTTGTTTCTAACTTTCTTTGTAATCCATCCTCTGATATTTTTATATTTTAATGAACTTTCTAACCCTGATAGAAAAAAGAGCACCGGGTAGTCAAAGGAACATACCTCCAGCTAATATGGGACAAGGATGCAATATAATGATTACAGAGAACATTCAAGTAAGGCCTATCTAAAAAAAATTTAAAATGTGGTCCAAGCTTATCAGTTACATATCGTACATCTCAGCAGCCTACATGTATAACGTTATCAGACAGCATAGGTTTCTGTTGCACTAGAATGTTAAGGAGATTGACTCCTTAGCATATTTTTATGCTTTAGGCAAAACACTTCCTAGTTTCCTGCTTTAATTTTACTGAGATAAACCAGGCATTCCCTCTGCGTACTTATAAACTATGAACTTCTCATTTGTAGCACTGGTCAGCGCCTCTTTTAAGGGCGATTTTTTACACCAATAGGATAATTTTTCACCATTCTTTTTGAAATCAGATTTTACCAATAAATTAAATTTTAGAAATATGTTTCTAATTCATATAAAACGCACATAATCTTGTTAGAATCACCAAACTCAAAATATATAGTACTGGTAGTACATGCTATGTTCTTTCGTAAATTATGCACATCTTTCTAAGTTTTGCAACAGGAAAACATTCAGTTATTGTACAAAATTTATATTCACTAAAATTTTACCCACTATTGACCATTCTTGGTCAAGTAAATTAAATCTAAAGGCGGCCCACAATCTCATTCAAGATTTCCTAAAAAGCATAAAGAATAAAGAATGGAAGAGACTAACCAAAAACGCAGCGGTTGTGGGGTATAGACATAATTGACTCCTCCTGCCTTTTCCGCGACCGTACACAAATCACAATCCACGATACCCTTGCTCTTTGCTTGCTTCTGCATATAACATAACCAACTCTTCCTTCCTCTTAAAAGTCAGAAATAACAGGATTTATGGAGTTTTATAGGGTTTATGCCAAAATACAGGCGAGGGGAAGAGAACAGACGCAGGAAAGAATTTTAACATTCTAGCCAGGTTGAATGTCAATCTTTCGCGGGCTCATCCTTCCCGCTAATTTGGCCCTCTTCACTCAAACGAAAGCAATGGGAAAATGATGAAAAGGAGGAATCTCCGTTACAAAGCAATCTTACGTCTGTCAGGTTATTTTCTAAATAGGAAGTATGATTTCGAGTAATTAATCCTGTAATTCTTCGAATTTTTAAGTCAAATAAACAGTTTGAAGCTTTGTTTAGTAACTGGAGTTTTTGCAGTTTTCTTTTATTTTACGTCTTATTTTAGTTTTTTCAAGCTCGGCTTTTATTGGTCCATATGAAAACCACTATCATATTTGATTAATTTAGATGTGTGTATATAAGTCATTTTTCTAAAGTTATTATTAATGGTGAGTTTTACAGTGAGTTTTATAGGGCTCACATTTTTTAAGAAATGAAATAAAAAATTTTAATGATGTTCATGAGACTAAACGGTCTATGGGACCGAGACAAACAGCCTAGTTTGTCGTTAAAGAAGTGAAGAGGTTGGAAATTTTCAAATGTATGTAAAACAACAAGATAGTTGTGCATGCACTCTTTAGTAATGTTATGTACCAAGATTTTGCACTTCACTTTGACAATATTGTTATCAATTTTTGCATAAATCTTTTGACCTTATGTGTGACTTGTGCATGGAAAGCGAATGCACCTACACCAATACAATCAATACAATCAATTAAAATACATATTATGTAGAATGTCATATGGTTTGCACTTGATTTTTTTGTGTTTTGATGAGCGTTTTGAGATGTTTTAACAATGATTCATACAACAATATATTGTAGCAAAAATAGAATATATTGCAATTAAACTTTCAACTCAAAGTGAACATTATATAGAGGGTTTACAACTAAAAATTCCAGATTTTTCTACAAGCTTAAATACTTAGTTTTTTACCAAAATAATGATAACCCAGTTCATAAAATATCCCCTGATATCTAAATCAACAATACCCAGAAAATATGGGTGTTACAATTTGAAACTCACAGGAGAAATGTGCTTGAAGAATCCTCTAAAATGGACGACAGTTGCAAGAATCACCTCCAATGGTGGAAAAGTTGCACGCACGAAGCTCTCCAACCTTGGACGACCCCAAATGAAGCATTACAACCTCCAAAAACCCTAGATGCCCTTTCAAACGATCAACCCTCTCTCCAAGATGTATGGCCAACCTAGGAAGATGGTACGGCCAGCAATAAAGGCACTTAAACTTTTTGAATTTGATGCTAGTGTATTCAAATTTTCCCTACAATATGAACTCTCCAATCTAAAATATAACTTTGATGCTCAAACTGTAAGTCTCAACTTGTAATGAAGCTCACTTGTGATTCCTAAAGTGAAATCACCAAAAAATCTCTAGATTGTATCTTTCAACAATGTAGAGAATGTTGTTTGCAAGGGTTTTCGTCCTCACAAACCCTGAGAAAATAACTCTTCTCCAAAACCAAAACCAATTTCAATATTTTCATCCCCCTCCTCAAATGAGCTCTCAATTCCCCTTTATAAAGAACTTTTTGATCTTCTAGAAAGACCCAAGAAGAGTGTTCAACAAGTTTTTAGAAGAATATTTTAATACTTTTGATGTGACCTCTTGATGTGACCTTTTGATGTGACTCCTCTTGATGTGACCCCTTGATGCTTAAGTCACTTTTTGAAGATATCTTAGTAAAGTGACTTTATTAATTTATCAGTAAAATATGTCACTTTTTAACCTTTAATATAATTATTTAATATTACCTTTTTGACTTTGCATTTTTTGCCTAGTAACATTAAATAATTAAAATAATGATTTTCTTTAAGAGGGCCAAAAAAATGGGGACATTACATATTCAAAGAAAGCAGAGGTGCAAAATATGCTTCTCACATTAATCTATGAGAGGATATATGTGCAAAAATTAAACTAATCACATAGTTAGAAGGAAATAAACACAAAAGCAATATGCCACAACATAGTGACTTACATGGAGAAAACCCCTTTCAAGAGAAAAAAACTCACATGCCAAAGCAATTGTATTATTCAATAATCAAAGGTTACAATATACATGGAGATTCTAAGCCTTTACAAGAGTATCACCAATTAGATATCTAAAATAATTCTGTGAACATAACATACTTATAAAATTCACTATCAAAACCTCCATCTCAAGCACCTAATAAATAAGAGATGCAATATATGAAACCATCAAATGGTAATTAAGAAACCATGAGCTAAAGATAACATATTCCTTTCACCTATTATAAGTTTGTCATAATCTACTCACCAACTCAAGAACTTCATTTTGACTTCATTATCCCTATTCAAAAATTATCTTATGACATATCATAACACACATCATAAGTTGGTCAACAAGTGTAATTCCCTTTTACAACTCTTTATTATATCACAAATGTTTTTTACATTTCTAATGTAGGAGGCCCAACTTCTAGAGGCCATGACTTTTAATCCAGGAGGCTAATTGGGCCTAAATTTTTTTAAAAAAATTGGAGCTAGAAGAGATCTACATATTGAGCATCCAATAACGGATGCCAACAACCCAAAACCTATAAAGCCTATAAACTGAGCTTTTTAAAAATTTATACCTTTAAAAATCACATTTTTCATAATCTTAACACGCTTGCATCTAACACTTAGTCGTGTCTACTCCATATTATCATATCAAATAACCAACACCATGTGGATCAAGCAATTGACACAACTTCGGTTACATAAGAAGTGTGCCATATGTGCATAACACCTATCAATATATTGTGAAAGGCTTATTCAATGACCTATTTTATAAATACATCTCATTATACATTATATAAACTAGTCTTTCGACTAGCAAGCCCAGTCACATCATTCAACCCATTTTGGTTGTACTCTAGGATTTCTCTAGAAAATCAGATATATGTGTCTCATTATCTATGAAAGGAAATTTATAACCATAATAAACTATTTTCACATAACCCCATAAGAGAAAAATATGCAAACAAGTATTTTTGAATCTACAATGTAAAAGAATAGACAAACATACCATCGAGATTGTTGGAAATCCAAGGTAAAACTTGCATCAATAGAACTTAATAAAGTGGTTTACAAATCTGAAAAATTATGTTTACAAGATTACCAATAATATATTATGTGATTAACAATTCCAAACATGAAAGAAAAAGTAGCGATACCACAAGTTGAGATCCACAAGTGACACAATATATATGTGGAGAAACCCTTGCGAGAAAAAAATAAATCCACACCTAAAGAGATCAAATGTTTGTATTAATCTTCAAATGAGATACAATAATACAATACTCCTCTCTAAATTTTTGTAGCACTTCGTTACTTTGACAACCTACAAAAAAAATTCTACAAACCACCATCTCAATGCTCCAATATATAATTTTTTGTGAGAGAGAATACTGCAAGTGGTATCCCAAAACAACAAGCAAAACCACCTGGAAAAACCCACACCCCCCTTAGTGGATAGCCCATAAACATGGTGAAAATTATTAAATGATCACATGGTCTTCACATGGGCACCTAACCCATAGCCAATGAAAATTGGTCAATACCGAGTGCTCCATAACTCTTTGATGGCTCCAACAACTTCATCCAAGAACATGCACCAACATGCAAACTTGGGTGCCCCACCATGCAAAACATGCAAATAGCATGCAAGGACATGAATTACAAAGTGGTCCCCAGCCAGAAGTTGAATGCCCAAAGGGAATATGCTCTCAAGATGATTTATAACCATCATCATAGTGGGCCCACCTCTTTGAATACAATTAAAATTTATCATAAAAAATAATAATAATAAATATTGTGCCCCTCACATGTCCTCTAAAACACTTTCCAAAGAACATGGAAACACACAATTATCAACTTAGGATAGCAATTATAATGTCACTTATCCTAACATTCTCCCACTTGACATTATACGTTGCATTACATCCATGAGATACAAATAAAACATGTAATCATGTATAGTGATCAAGGCTCATGGCCTTCCTACACCAAAAGAACTTATCTATTGTCACTAGCTTCATGAGAGAATCTACAACATTATCCAAAGTGTGAACCTTCTCAATCAAGACTTTACCTTTCTCAACCATTTCTCACATAGAGTGATGTTGAACATCAACATGCTTAGTACAAGCATGATACGTAGGATTTTTGGCTAAACATATGGCACTCTAATTGTCACATCCAATCTTTATTGTCCTACAATCAAAACCAATACTATTACCAAGTCTTTGTAACTAAACCATCTCCTTAGAGGCATGTGTAGCAGCCATATACTCTACTTTGATGGTGGAAAATGCAATTGTAGGTTGTCTCTTACTCATCCAACTCATTGTACCTCCTAACAAAGTAAAAACATAGCCACTAGTGGACCTTTGACTATCCAAGTCACCTACCTAATTTGTATTAAAAAAACCTTGTATGTCTAATGACTTAACCACATCATTAGTGCCATGATAAACCAAGCAGTAATCTGAAGTACCACGCAAATATCTAGAAACACCCTCTTAACAAAATTTGAATGCTCTTTACCGAGGTTAGACATAAACCTACTCAAAACTCCCACTATTTGGGCTATATCTAGTCTAGTGCAAACCATTGCATACATCAAACTATCAATGACACTAGCATAAGCAATTTTAGACATCTCTTCAAAGTCATCATCAAAATTAGGAAATATGTCTAAACTCAACTTAGTACCAAGTGAAAATGGAATATTTATTGTTTACAATCATGCATATTAAACCTTCACAAAATGATATCAACATACTTACTTTGACTTAACCAAAGCTTTTTTTGAACCTGATCCCTACTGATCTCCATCCCAAGGATATATTTTATAGCCCCCAAATCCTTCATATCAAATGTGCCAAAATTTTGAGTCTTAATCTCCCTAATCATCACCTTGTTGTTACTTATAA
The DNA here is from genome assembly GCA_007115665.2 of Sequoiadendron giganteum. Taxonomy (NCBI): domain Eukaryota; kingdom Viridiplantae; phylum Streptophyta; class Pinopsida; order Cupressales; family Cupressaceae; genus Sequoiadendron; species Sequoiadendron giganteum. The sequence goes on along the minus strand of VCHN02000014.1, from coordinate 68,940,504 downwards.
ACAACATGTCATCAACATACAATACAATGATCAATATCTAATCATCAATAACCTTAATGTAAACACAATGATCCTCCTCACTTCTAACAAAACCCAACTTCAATATAAAGGCACCAAAATTTTGGTGCCACATCCTAGGTGAGTATTTCAAACCATATAAATATCTCTTTAACCTACAAACCAAGTGTTCTTTTCCTTTCACAACAAAATCATCAAGTAGTCATATATAAATTTCTTCCTCAAGATCCTCATGCAAGAAAGCGGTTTTAACATCTATTTTATCTATTTCAAAATCATAATTAGCTACAATAGATAGTAAGAATCTAATAGAAGTTAACTTAGCAATAGGAGAGAAGTTTTTACCAAAATTAACTCCCTCTTTTTAGGAGTATCCCTTAGCCACCAATTTGGCCTTGCACCACTCTAATCGACCATTTGCACCAAATTTATTTTTAAATGCCCACTTGCAACCAATGGACTTCCTTCCTTTGGGAAAACTCACAAGATTCCAAGTATCAAAACTATCCAAAGCCATCATCTCCTCCTACACGACATGCATCCAAGATTCACTTTCTTCTGAAGAAAGAGCCTCCCTATAGAATCTACATTCATCGCCATTACTCAACAAAGAAAATTCACAATGGTAATTAGATGGGCTATACATGTCAAATGGATTCCATTGTCTTGTGGATCTTCTCAAGGTAGGAGTAAGAGGTTCTTGTTTTTCTTCTTCTACATGCTCATCTTGCACACCATCTGAACTCTATGAACCCTCTTCTTCTTCTCCATCCTTGAATCCATCTTATTGTTCTTCCACATGTGCATCTTCTTGTTTCTCAATCTTTGTCTCGAAGTGCACTATTTTTGTCTTATCTTTCTCCTTTGGTTTTTCTTCATTTGAATAAGCTCTAAACTCCTTGAAAATCACATATCTAAAGAAAACCATTTTACAGGTTAGTGGATTCCTAATATTATAACCTTTTGAATTCTCTCCATAGCCAATAAAGATGCATTTATGTGCTTTTGGATCCAATTTAGAATGCTTCTCTTGAGGCACTTAAAAACAATCCTCACAACCAAAGACCCTTAAATGTGAAATAGACGGTTTTCTACCTATCCACAGTTCATAAGGAAATTTATCAACAAGAGTTGAACAAGGAGATCTATTAACCAAATAACATGTAGTATTTACAACTTCTACCTAAAATAATATATCAAGCTTAGCACCACTCAACATGCTCCTAGCTCTTTCCATCAAGGTTTGGTTCATTCTTCTTGCTACCCCATTTTGTTGGGGTGTATATGGTGTAGTCTTTTGTTGAATAATACCTACATGCTTACATAATTCATCGAATTCCCTAGAATATTATTCACCCCCATTGTAAAATCTCAACACCCTTATCTTATAATCTGTTTGCTTCTCAACTAAGGCAATAAATTCCTTAAACTTAGTGAAAACCTTAGATTTTTAATGCATAAAATAAATTTAGGCACATATCTTAAGACATCATCAATGAAAGTAACATAATAACAAGATTTTTCAAAAGAGTCAACATCCATTGGTCCAAATACATCTGAATGAATGACCTCTAATAATCTCTTCGCTTTATTAGTCCCATTAGGAAATGATGGTCTATTCTATTTACTAAACATATAATACTCGCAAAATTCATTTTTGCCAACAATAATTAGAAATATTGTCAACAAATTTTTTATTCAAAATGGTCTTAAGACCCTTTTCACTTATGTGACCCAATCTATGGTGCCACAAAATACATGCATTTTCAGTGCTATTTACATTGGAAAAGTTACAAAAAGTGGAGGCATTGAGCTTAAACAAAGTCCCAATCCGGGATCCTTTAGCAATCACTAAACTCCCTCTTACCAACCTGCAATTAGACTTGTCAAATATCACATGCATTCCAAAATCACTTAACTTGGATACTAAAAGTAAATTTCTCGCAAGTCTCGGAATATGTAAAACATGATCAAGGGTTTCAACCCTTCCATCATTGAAACACAACTTTACCTTTCACTTACCAACAATCTTCTTCATGTTGTTATTGCCAGGGAAAACATCTCCCCCATCATAAGTTGACTATGAATTAAACCACTCTTTGTGAGGATTCATATGGTAGGAGCAACTTGAATCAATAAGGCAAGCATCATTACAAACAATGTTAGCAAAAATAAATAAAGCATCACAATTACCGTCCTCTGAGGAATTTTTCATGGAAGTATCTGAACTCTTTTTCTTGTTTTTGCACTCCTTCACATGTCCTCTCTTACCAGAATTCCAACACTTTACTGTGCTCTTCCCAGGGGTTTTAGAATGTCCTTTAGACTTTTCTCTTTTTTTGTTCCCTTTAGGCTCTCCTTTTTCTTTGGACCTTCCTTGCAAATGCAAGGTATCTTGGGAGCATGCATTCATGGACTTCCTCCTCATATTTTCTAAAAGAAGTATAGAAATGAGACTATCCATCTTCATTTTTGTACCACCACAACTTATGGAAACAATTAGATTTTCCCAAGATTCGAGTAAATAACAAAGTAACAAAATATATTTATCTTCTTCTATCTTAGCATCTACAGATGCAAGATGACTTATAATCATAATAAAATTATTTAAATGTTCTGAAATAGAATCACCATCCTTCATTTTTAAAGAATACAAACTTATTTTGAGATACAACTTATTTTTTACACTTTTAGTTTGGTAAATTTCACCTATACTCCTCCACAACTTGAACACAATAGATTCTTCTGAAACATTCAAGAGGATAGAATCTACAGGATATAATTGAATGGTTCCTCATGCCTTCTTGTCTATTTTCTCCAATCTTCATTAGACTTTGGTTGTGGTTTATTTGCACTTGAAACTACCAGCATTTATCTCTCTCTTCAAGGAGATCCTCCATCTCAACTTCCACATCTCATAACTAGGGTCATTGAATTTCTCAATATCTAGTGAGAGGTAGAAGCCATGGTTTTCAATATTCTTCACAAATCTACAAAAACCATAATGCACAATCTCCCACTGCAACCAAAAAATATTCAACACTTAAGAGAAAGGTGTCCCTATCTCAATAGAACCGTTAGCTCTAATACCAAATGTTAAAAATCCAAGGTAAAACTTGTAGTAATAATATTTAATAAAGTTGTTTAAAAATATAAAATTATGTTTACAAGATTACCAATAATGTATTATGTGATTAACAATTCCAAACATGAAATAAAAATCAGCAATACTGCAAGTGACACAAGATATACATGGAGAAACTCTTGCAGGAAAAAAATACACACCCAAAGAGATCAAATGAGATACAACAATACAACACTCCTCTCTAAATTTTGGTAGCACTTCGTTACTCTAACAACCTACAAAGAAAACTCTACAAACCACCAACTTAATGCTCCAATATATAGAATTTTGTGGGAGAGAATACCACAAATGGTATCCCGAAACAACAAGAAAAACCCACACCCCTCTTAGTAGACAACCCATAAACATGGTGAAAATTATTAAATGATCACATGGGAAGCTAACCCATAGTCAATGAAAATTGGTCAATATTGAGTGCTCCATAACTCTCCAACAACTCCAACGACTTCATGCAAGAACATGCACCAACATACAAACCTGGGCGCCCTACCATGCAAACATGCAAGGACATGCATTGCAAAGTGGTCCCCACCTAGAAGTTGGATGCCCAAAGGGAAAATGCTCCCAAGATGTTCTATAACCATCACTGTAGTGGTTCCACCTCTTTAAATACAATTATAATTTATTATAGGAAAATAAATAATGAATATTTTGCCCCTCATATCCTCTAGAACATTTTCCAAAGAACGTGGAGACACACAATTATCAACTTAGGATGGCAATTATAATGTCACCTATCCTAACAAAGATGAAAAAAGATATACCTTGAAAAATCCCTCATGAAGGAAAAACCTATCCTCCAAAAGTACTCACACACTAAATGTATTATCTTATAAAAAAAGCTTACAATTCACTTGCAAAGTCTCCAAGAATACTTCTAAAACATCAAGCTCCTAGTTTGAACTCCATGTGAATGTAACCACACATCTAAATCCATGTGTCCTCTCCTCACATATGCAATCTACAAAATATGTTCAATCAACTTTTGCCAACTTATAGCCAAGGGTTATGATAGTCAAAGTTAGCCAACCTCAACAACTACTCGTGTGTTTGTTTTTATAGAAATAATATTGCACAAAAGCATAAACTAGTATTATATAAACTATGTGTCTAATACCATGAGCCTACCAAACTATGTTCCCCTTATTTTGTAACAATCTAACTCACACAACACAATAATTACTTTGGTTTTTGTCATAAAAGTAAATAAATACATTTCCTTCAAAATAGGGATGTAAAAAAAGTCTAACATCAATCATTGTACATTTTAAATATGAAAGTATATAAACATCATTCGAATCTTAAATATATTACATTTCAACTTGTAAATGAAATACATCTTTCTAATTTTACAATTTCATGTACATAAAAAATAATCAAGTATTAAAATTTATAAATTACAATTCAGTTTCAAGGTCAGGTCTTTCATATCTGGATAAATCTTATGTTTCACAAACCTAGGCGTTATCGTTGACAAGTGAGAGAGCATCAACCAAGCACTTTACTTCCAACTACAGACCGATGGTTTCTCGTACACCTTCCAACTAGAAGTGGCCCTACCCTTCAACAAAGTGTATAGGTTAAGAAACCCCTAGTATGTCATCTAAGTCTCAAGTGTTGTGTCCTACATAACCAATTTGATCATACAACTATAGACTTCTCTAACTAAGTATGACCCTACTGACTGGTTATGTAATTTTAGATCACAATGAAATGACCAGTGAAAGCATAAAATTTTGCACTACTTTGGCCAAAGTTTGAAAATATTTCAACCACTTCCTTAAAAAATGAGTGTATGTTCACCCACCTCTAGCTCGACTTGGAAACCTTCATGATCTAATGGTTAACTCAAAATGACTATTTGACCAACTGGTTTGACTTTTCAAAAGATTCTCATTCATAATGTTATGACTCACTAAGTCAATAAATGACTAGGCTGGTTAAGTATTTCTAACTTTGAACACCCATGTTACGTTCTCATAACTTCTTGGATCTTGAAAATTGCCACTTGATCAAGTCCTTAAATCAAACCAAGAGAGTGAACTACTCTCCTATTTTTATGCACATTTGATTAATATTGATGACACAACATCATCAATTCGACACATTTGGTATCATCTTAAAATTATTGACATCATGTCAAATAAGTACAATAATATAATATTAAACTTGAATAGAATATTATTTTTTCATATTAATGTTTCAAACTTTTTAATGTTATACCTCATGGTTCTATTCATAAAGAACACCATAACAAACCCGAATAATCATGATATTAAATAATTTAATTTAATTTAAAGTGAACTAAGTTCATATAATAAATGTTCTTCCAATAAATCAGCTTATTAGTCTATCTAATCTTAGATAATTCGATCGAGAAAAAACTAACTATTCTTGTGGTCTTTCAAACAAGTATCCCAAATTATCCTTTATAAAATCATATGTTAATATCTATATATATTTGCACATATATATTTTCATTTATTTATATTCCAAAATGAACAAATATATATATATAGATAAAATATTTATAACTCAAGCTGGTCAATTAATCTCTATCCCATAAAAACAAATTAAACTCTTCTATATAATATGGCACAAAATTACTTTTGTACTTTGTTGTCTCTAACAACTTGAAACTGTGATTATCTAAATCTTAGAGAATAAATTCCAACAGAAAACCTTCAATGTGGCACCCATTTCTCATTTAAAAGAATGCTAAAAATAGAATGTCACCCTTCTCTAAAGGCTCGACTAGCTTTCCCACTATGCTACAACTTTGAAACTGTTATAAAAGCATTTAAAAGATAGTTTGAAATGTAGATTAAAAAGGTAACTTCCATCGCCACTCCTACTAGACTTATTGATGACTGACGATAAGGCATTAGATAAAAGATAAAATGTATTTAATAAACAATTTACTTACCAACCTGCCATGAATCACCATGATTAGTAATGAACATTTAAAATACAGTTATAAGTACAACTTAAGTGCCTTCAAAGTAGTTTATATAAGCACCTAAGTTGGATTTGAATATTGGTGCTACTTTTTATACTATATGGTATGCAAAATTTAGTAATAAATGCTTTATGAAAAGGTTCGACCAACTCCTCATATGCCACAATTTTAAAGTGGCTACTAACAACATTAAAATGGCACTTAATATACAATTCATAAGTTAAATACTATCACCACATGGTGGCTTTCAAAGTATAAAGGATGATGTGCCAGAATGAATCTTTAACTATGGTTTAAATGCCATGTAAAATTCCTTAAAAAATGGCATTGATTGAGGCTAAATTGCCTCCCAATGCTAGCCTTAACAACTTACTTTATTATTGGCAAATATGCTTTCAATTATATTCTTTATACTATATGTAATATATTTATATATATCATCAAATACTATATATATATACATATACATATTTATCTATTGTATATATTGTTGAGAAGTTGTTGATCTAGCATTGTTGTCATTGATGTCAAAACCTGGGATCTAGAAGGTTGTGCTCTAGATGATATACATAAATGATCTATCCTATTGTATGATATAATGTTGCAAAGTGTGGATGTTATCCTTGATCTGGATATGACAATACTTCTTTTTGAGACTTCCGTGGAAGACAGTTAATGCAGGATAATGAAGACTAATCTTTTGATATCGATTGTTGTACCTAAAGCTTATTTCGGGTATCCTTGCTATCTGTACATTCATGTAGCATGTTACAAGTTTTGGCGTGTCTAATTGCATTTCTCCAATTGATACTGAAATTGATGATGATCAAGATTTGGTCTTAGTTGTGGTGTTCCCATCGGCTCTGAAATATATCTCATGTAATTCAAAGTTAGCAATTTTTTGGTAATTATGCAAAGTGATGAACTTATCTTATGTATGACCTATTTATGGGTCCAATGGTAATGTGGTAAGAAGATATTTATGTGCGACCTATCTTTTGGGTCTGGTGCTAGTGTGGCAAGCCTTATTGAATATTTCAAGGTTGTTCTTCAAACGGACATGTTTTTCTAGGCCAGCTCATTTTGTTCTCCGGGTGCACGTATATATACATATATGTAGAACATCTTTTTGGCATCAATGAAAAAGTGTGGTATGTGTGAATAGTGATAAGGGTGTGAAGGATTGTGCGACAAGAAACAAAGAAGGAAGTGAAGGCAAGTGTTAGGAGGAAGCAATCTGTTTTGCAGAGGTTGTGCAAGGAAGGTACACTGAAGATTCTTCACCGGATCTGTTGCAGTCAAATATTATGCTCTTAATCAGAACTGACTTCATGCATATGTAGATCCAACTTCTTCAGTTCATATTTTGTTTATTTTGTAATCAACATTTTTCTATTAATTAGGTAGTGAGCCCACTAGTAGTGAGCCTTACTGGCAACGAGCCTTACCTACAGTGAGTATTTTGGCAATGAACCCTTGTAAAAATCACCTTAACCGGTGTCACCTTAACTGATGCTTTATAATTGAGAATTAGCATTCTCTGTAGTTTTTCTCATCTTGGGTTTCCACGTAAATTATGATGTCCATTATGCATGGCGTTGTTAAGTGATTTCATGTTCATATCTATTTTAATTATTATCTAATTGATTTAAGATTGCTCTAGATTAATTAAAGAAAGAAAAAGTGTTTCGTGATAACTGATTCACCCCCCTCTTAGTTATCCAGATTGTTCAACAATTGGTATTAGAGCCTAGTCCCTTACGGATAGAGCTTAACCACTTGAGGGAGATCTTGGAAGTTTGAACAAATGGCAAGAGATTATTACTTTGAAGAAGAATTGAAGACAATATTAAGTGGTATGGAAAGTACGAAATCTGAAAAATGAGGAATTGAAAGAAAACATCAAGGAGGCAAATATTTGTATCTCAAAGCTAAGGGAGAAAATATGGAAATTCAAAGCAAGACATAGAGAAGTTAGCAAGGAATTAAAGGAGTCAAAGGAAAGTCTTGTGAATCTAAAGCTACAGTTGGATGAATGAAAGAATACTGAAGAAAATCTCAAAGATATCATCAAACAAAAAATGGAAGAATGGAAGAAGACTGAAGAAAATCTCAAGGATACCCATCAAACAAAAATCAGAAGAAATGAGAAGTTAGATCAAGAGTTAAGAAGGCTGAAATCAGAAGCAAGAGTATGCGAAAGTAGCATAATTATGGATCAACTTTTGCCCCTTCAGAAATGTCACAAGGATAAGGGAGGACTTGGTTTCTCAAGGAAAAGCTTGAATCATGACACTAAGGGTAAAGACAAAGCAGTTGAAGCTGAAGCAAGATCTATTGTAACAAGCAAGGTCTGAAACTCTAGAACATCTACAAAAAGATCTTCAGTTAGGCAACCAAATGCTCAAAGGTACTTATCATTTAATGGTCATTGTTTTCTATGCAAAAATTTTGGACATAAGGTTGTAGAGTATAGAAGCAGGGAAGAACCGAGTATTCAATGCTTTAACTGTCAAAAGCTCAGTCACAGAGCAAGTCATTATAGAAGTCAATTATCTAATCCGGGCTAGAAGGAATGGAATGAATAATCTCTTTCATAGTTATTGATACTTATGCCATGGTTATGGTCACAAAGCTAATCAGTGCAAATCTTGGTTTCACTCAGCTAAGTTAGGGCAAAGATGTTACAAGCTCAATCAATTTAGACATTATGCTAACACATGCAGATATGTTGCTCTGAAAAAGTCTAAAAATAAAAAGAAGATTGCAAAATCAAATGAATCTAAGGAGAAGACTGTCATGATTTGGAAGAAAAAGGAAACAAGTGTTGAGAGCTCTTTTGTGGTACCAGATCCCAATACAAACTCTTCCAAAAATTGAGCCAATGTCCTTGGCTCAGGGGGAGTTTTGTAATGCATATCCTGTCGGTTCCCCCTTTTCGAAGTAATATTGATGTGTTTTCGGCATGAATAAGTTGGATTCGGGTGATGTTGCACGATGAAGCTTAATATGGCTAATTGAAAAGCAAAGTACAATTGTTGGTGTCATCGATGCACATTTTTGCGGTGAAATCATCATGAGTAATTAAGGATAAAAGATGGAGTTTAAAGTCATTTCTCACAGTTTTCGAAGAAGAAGAAGAAATTTTTGTTGAGCGATAAAAGATTGAAGAAGCTAGGAACGATGATGGAATATGTGTTGATTAACAATGAATCATGTGGCGGTATTCCACTAAAGCTGAAGGGAATAGAGTTGGACGAGTTTGATCATCGGAAGATGAAGGAAATGGAACTAGGGTCGAAGATTGATGAATTGCAGAATGTGAGTGCCTTAGGTATGGAGTTATGTGGAGAATTTCCCTAGTTTTCCAACAAAGAGTCTATCTTTTTCTTGTTGAGTCGATTCAAGGATGGTTGCATCATTTTGGACAAAACCTATCCGATCACTAAGGAATCCATTGAAGCTATTACTGGATTGTGTAGAGTTGGTGACCTCCCTGGGAAGAAAATAGTGAAATACAGAGACGTGAAGGAACTTACTGGTATCAATAAAGACCCTCGAGCTCTACTGATAAATACCATTGTCGATCATGTCGTAAGGTATGTTGCTTATGGTATCTCATACAAAATCTATTTTCAAAATTGTGAAGGTTCTACATCTGCTATAGTTGTGTATCTTGCACATAATATGGTGAAGGAAAATCAACAGTTTGACTTGTGTAGCCTGGTAATGGAAAACTTAATTGAGAATGTCAGAATGTCTTTGGTTGAGATTTATCCCTTATGGTTTGGGTCTCTTCTCATGTGTTTAGTGTTCTACTTTATGAATTCGTTACCTTCAAAGGAAAATGTTAAGTGGAAGTCTGACATCTCTGTTGGAAAGCAATTTTACAGATATTTGGAATGTATGGAAGACAAAGCAAATGCATGCAAATTTTATTTCTCATCCTTGTAGATGAATATGTGCTCCGGTGTGATAGTGTCTAGTGCTACACCTATCAGTCAATTTGAGGAGGGTTCCTCCAATAAGAGGCAGTTAGAGGTTGTCATTGGTGGTTCCCCTCTGAAACCTAAAAAGAGGAAAATTAACTCAAGGATGCCATCACTATCTCAGAAGAGAAGGAGAAGGAAGAAGAGTCTCTACCTGATACATATGAAGTTCGTTCCATGTTGGATGAGGGTGATATGTAAAAGATTGGTGAAATGTGGAATGCCTGCTCTCCGGTCGGTAGGCCTAGAATTGAAGATGCCTTGGTTGATTATTTGCTCAAAAAGGGTATTACTGTTAAGTGGAAGTCCAACATCTCTGTCGAAAAGCAAGTTTACAGATACTTGGAATGTACGGAAGACAAAGCAAATGCATGCAAATTTTATTTCTCATCCTTGCAGATGAATCTATGCTCTAGTGTGATAGTGTCTAGCGTTGCACCTATCAATCAGTTTGAGGAGGGTTCCTCCTCCGACAAGAGGCAGTTAGAGGTTGTCATTGGTGGTTCCCCTCTGAAACCTAAAAAGAGGAAAATTAACTCAAAGGATGTCATCACTATCTCAGAAGAGAAGGAGAAGGAAGAAGAGTATTTTCCTGATACATATGAAGTTTGTTCCATGTTGGATGAGGGTGATATGAAAAATATTGGTTAAATGTGGAATGCCTGCTCTTTGGTCGATAGGCCTAGAATTGAAGATGCCTTGGTTGATTATCTACTCAAAAAGGGTATTACTTTTTTTGTTGTTTCTGACTCGTTACCGAATGATCTGGTAGAAGTTGTTGAAGAAAGGTTATTGCAGGCAAGATCTGAAGGAGATAAGTTCCAAGCTATGATTGAAATAAGGCGTGTCACAACCAAACATAAGCTATCCAAACACATTGGTGAGACAAGAGAATGTGTTAAAGAGATGTCTAACATCTACAAATACTGTCTTCGGTGGCCTACTACTGTTGATAATTTTAGAAACATAATTGAAGCTATTGAATCTGAATTGAATGATATTGGGAAGTGTTTTGACTTCTTCAAAGATAAAGATGGAAAAAAAAAATAATAAGAGTTGGTGAGATGCAAGTTGAGTTATTGTCTACTCAAAGATAGAGGGAGGATTTGGTTAAAATTTTTGGTTGGTCAAAGAAATTGTTGAGGTCTGGTTGGATCATCTCTCCAAAATACTTTCTGCTGCAGAGGATTGTCAACGACAGTGCCTGTCTTCGAACTGGTCATCTTCATTTGGGTTGTTGGTTCTACAAAATAGTGTGTGTGCCAGAATGGTTTCTGCAGTGCAAGCTTGGAAGAGGATTCTTCCAATTGTGAGAGAAAGGTATAAGAAAAAATTTCATGTGAAAAGTGTTATTTTTACTTGATGTTCTTATTTGGCCCTTTTCCTTTGATGGAAAAAAGGGGGAGAAAATGAAGAGAAAAACAAAAAAAAAAATAGGAATTGAATTGCTTGACAAAGGGGGAGCACTTGGTGTATTTTAAAATTTTTTTGGTTTTGAGTTTTTGTTGTTTTGCCATCAATGCCAAAGGGGGAGATTGTTGAGAAGTTGTTGATCTAGCATTGTTGTCATTGATGTCAAAACCTGGGATCCAGAAGGTTGTGATCTGGATGATATACATAAATGATATATCCTATTGTATGCTATAATATTGTGAAGTGTGGATGTTATCCTTGATCCATATATGGCAGTACTTCTTTTTGGGACTTCTATAGAAGACAATTAATGTAGAATAATGAAGACTAATATTTTGATACTGGTTGTTGTGCCTAAAACTTATTTTGGGCATCCTTGCTATTTGGACATTCATGTAGCATGTTACAAGTTTTTGTGTGTCTAATTGCATTCCTTTGGTTGATACTAGAATTGATGATGATCAAGATTTGGTCTTGTTTTTTGCGCTCCCATTGGCTCTGGAATATATCTCGTGTAATTCAAAGTTAGCTATCTTTTGGTAATTATGCAAAGTGATGAACTTATCTTATGTATGACCTATTTATGGGTCCCATGGTAACATGGTAAGAAGATCTTTATGTGCGACCTATCTTTTGGGTCTGGTACTAGCGTGCCAAGCCTTATTGAATATTTCAAGGTTGTTCTTCAAGTCGACATGTTTTGCTAGGCCGACTCATTTTGTTCTCTGGGTGTGTATATATACATACATATAGAACATATTTTTGGTACCTATGAAGAAGTGTGGTATGTGTGAGAAGTCATAAGGGTGCAAAGGATTGTGCGACAAGAAACAGAGAAGGAAGTGAAGGCAAGTGTCAGGAAGAAGCAATCTATTTTGTAGAGGTTGTTCAAGGAAGGTGCACAGAAGATTCTTCACTGAATATGTTGTAGTTAGATATTGTGCTCTTAAACAGAATTGACTTCATGCATATGTAGATGCAACTTCTTCAATTCACATTTTAGCTAATTTTGTAATCAACATTTTTGTATTAATTGGGCAGTAAGCCCATGCCCACCGGCAGTGAGCCTTACCTACAGTGAGCATTCTGACAATGAGCCCTTGTAAAAATCACCTTAATTGATGCTTTATAATTGAGAATTAGCATTCTTTGTGGTTTTTCCTATTTTGGGTTTCTACGTAAATTTTGGTGTCCATTTCACATGGTGTTGTTAAGTGCTTTCATGTTCATATCTATTTTAATTATTATCTGATTGATTTAAGATTGCTCTGGACTAATTAAAGAAAGGAAAAGTGTTTTGTGATAACTGATTCACCCCCCCTCTCAGTTATCTAGACTGTTCAACATATATACCTATATAAATACCTATATATGTATTTTATCTCTTAAATATATACATATATATCTATTTATATTATATATATAATTATCAATTATCACAATTCAATATAATCAACTTATCTCATCTTAATATCAAGATTGTCTAATCGATTAACATCGACAACAAATAATGTTAACAATTGATTTTTACTTTTGAAATAGAATAAATAAACCTCAACTAGGTTAGACTTAACCTAACGACTCGGTTCAACACAACTCAATTATTAACATAACACATAATTTGGCTTGACGATAGATTTAGGGTAAACCTATGTGAGTGTGTGTGAGAACTCAAATGGCATAACCTTTTTTTCCAAAGTCTATATTCTTCTCTCCAGTGATACTCTCCCTCTCTTTGGAGGGCAAGAAATTGCTCATGCATTTCACTAAAAAATGATTCAACTAGTTAGCCATTATAAATCATGACATAATCATAATCTTGATTCAATAACATATAATCATCAAAATTCAAATACATCTCATTACATATAATTTTATCATAATGTTAACTAACACAATATCATTATCAAGTATCTGAATGTATTTTAACGTAACAATTAAAAGTAACTTGGTAAAACAAAAATGAGGTGTAACACATTTACTTTCTGGTACTAATTTTTCCCAACATTAAATATTTTTATGATGTTACCTATAACAATAACCATAAATAATATTATTTTCTATGCAATCAAGATAAAAGAGCCTTATTAGGTAGCCTAATCACACAACCAAATATAATGTTCAACAACAAAAATAATGTTCACAAAACAAATGAAATCAAATTTCTTTATAGGAATACAATCAGATCTTTCTTGATCACTATCACCTTTTTTATCACTTCTAGAAGATCCCTCCATGTGTGAATTGATCTCCTTTTATCTTTCAATCACTAGGAAGTTGGATTGAATCAGATTCTAATCGTTACAAAAATTGAATCATTATAGAAGTGAAGAGTTTAGTGGTAGGCTGAAAGTTTGTAAACGCAATAACAAGTTGAAAGTTCATAGATGCAATAACAAGATGAAAGTCCACAAATGTAGTAGCAAGAAAAAGATTCACAAATAGTCAATTCAAACAAGAAATTTTGTAATCCATACCAAATGATTTCATTATTACATTCTTCTTATGCCATATTTTGGCAAGTAATCCTTGTCTAGGTTGTTTACATTATCACCCTTTTGATGCCATGTTTATGTCATTCTAGCATCATCGTCATTACTATTCATCTGAATTAGCTAATTAAACTTGTAAATTTTTATATTATTTGAGTTTATCTATAAATCCTAATGGTCATGAGAAACTTGCAAACTCTAGTTGGATATAGATTTCTTGAAAGAGTTAGATGGGCAAGAAAATATTACAAGCTAGATGACCCCGAATTTCTCATAAATGTGAAAAACCTATTGTTACCGATTGTGTAGGAAAATATGTTGGAATCGGTTGTAAATGGGTTAGTTCAGCAACACATCTCCACAAAATTCTATTAGTAGACCAAAAACTCGTATAAGGCCAATTCAAAAACAAATCTCCACAAAATTTTAGTAGCAAACCAAAAGCCGCCGTAAGCATAATTTAGTCATTTTTTTTGTCCAATTTTCACCAAATTTGATCTGAAAATACCCATTAGGCTTCTTTACAAATGATTTCATTAATTTTCCCAAATTCTCTAAAAAAAATATTGAAGCAACTACCCAAAAACCAACACTACTAAAAACAAAAAGCAACAAAACTAAAAATAGGGAAAGGAAATATTTTTGGTTGATACAAGAGTCCCTGTGGAACTAGATGCTCTTGCATACCAGTACTACTAAAAATAAAAAGCAACAGAACTGAAAAACAAGGAAAGGAAATAATTTGGTTGATACAAGACTGCTTATGGACCTAGATGCTCCTGCATCAAACATACTGAGTAAATGAAATATTCTATGAACTTTTGTAACTCATGAACATTTTGGTAAGTCCAAAATTAGAATTCCATACTTAGCCATTTTTTTAGCATTCACCTAGGAGGTTTCATTTGCAACTCTATTCTTCCAATGGACCAAGTATTTTATACGATCTTTTCCCTTGGTTTCTTAGCCTCTTTAGAATCAATCACTTTGTCCATTTATTCAAATATTTTTAGGCAACTGATGTATCCATCCTTGTGCATCCTGCAAATTTGAGTGTGTATCCCCTTGTGTACTTGTCTCCCCTTCATGAAACCTGTACATATTACCAACCTTGAAAATGGGAGATATGTCTATATCTATTGGAAGTTATATTCCATAGGTATTGCTCAACACCCTACATGGGCCTATTTTTTCATTTTAATTTATTGTATGTTCCCTATGGGAACCTCTCTTTTCTCATATGTTCCATAACCAAATCACTCACCTAAAAAATCTCATTCCATTCTATGCATATCAATATGATCTTTACATTAGTTGGCACTTTTATCTAAATTTTCCTTTATTTTCTTATGTAGCTCATGAATGTATTTAGTAAAGTCTTCTACCACATCACTTTTCTTGTTCATATCTACACTATCCCTCAATGCATCAACACCCCTATGGCTATACTCATAGATAATATAAAAGGACTTTTATAGTACTATTATTGACTAAATTATTGTAAGCAAACTCTGCATGATCCAATGCCAAATCCCAGTGGTTTGGTTTATCACCTACCAAACATCTCAACAAGTTTCCTAAACTCTTATTCACAATCTCAATATGCCCATCAATCTGGGGATGATAGGATGAATTGAACCCTGACTCAGTACTCAACTTCTTCCATAATGTATGCCAAAAATGGTCAACAAACTTGATCTCCCTATCTAAGAAAATACTCTTAGATAGCCCATGCAACCTAACTACCTCCTTAAAAAATAATGTAGCTATGTGGGAAGCATCATTACTCTTCTGACATGGTATGAAATGAACCATCTTTGAAAATATAATATACTACAAAAAAATTGAATCATTACCTATGTGTCCAAGGAAATCTTATAATAAAATTCATTCTTATGTGTTCTCAGGGTCTCTTTGGTATAGGCAATGACTAATACAACCTTCTGTTTTGTTTCACTATTTTGGCATGTTGGAAAATTCTACAACCTTGCACTAGCTTCTTTACATCTACACACATTCCAAGCTAAAATAGCCTCCATTCAGATGCACCAATATTTTTTCAATTCCAAAATGTCCACTCAAGCCTCTACCATACTTTTCTCTGATCAAATTTTCCCTCATTGATCCATGTAGTATGCACTATCTCTTCCCTTTGAATGATAAAGCTTCCTAAATAAAATACTCCAATCACAGAGTTTTTATCCTTTTCCACTGTATTCTTACATATTTTTCATACTTACTTAAAATATAGGTCCTCTTGATATAAATATTTCATTGCATCAAATCCAACAATATTAACCTTCAATTCATTAAGCAACAAACACCTTCTACTAAGTGCATCTGCTAACCTATTAGATTGACCATTTATATGCTTCAAAATAAATGAATTTTATGGAAATTATACTCATTTTGTATGTTCTAACTTAACTCACCTTGATTATATATAAATTGCACTACATGGTGATCTCTATTTAATACAAACTCATTGGGTAACACATAATATCTCTACTTCTTTAGTGCTTGCACTATGGAATAAAAATCTTGATCATATACTAGATATTTTCTTTTAGATTCATTCAACATTTTATTGAAATAAGCAATAGGTCTTCTTTGTTGATTCAAAACTCCTCTAACTACATATCCACTTGTAATGTAATCAACCTAGAACACTTTGTTAAAATATAGTAATTTGCAAACATCGGTTGTTTAGTCACCTTCTTCTTCAACTTGAAAGGTTTTATCTATTTTAGTTGTCCATTGAAACTCTTTCCTACCACTTTTCAGGGTCTCAGTGATAAGCGCACATACTCCACTAAAATCTCTTGAGAACTTCCTATATAATCTCACCAAACCATTAAAACTTTTGGCTTCAAACATACTTCTTGGTGAAGGCCAGTCTACTATCGTCTTGACCTTCTTTGGGTCCATCTTCAACCCTTATTCGAACACTAAAAAACCTAGATACACTAGTTCCTTCTTCATAAAACTACATTTATTCAAACTAATAAGCAACTTTTCTTATTTTAACCTTTAGAAAATTGCTCTAATATGCATCAAATGCTCCTCTTTTATCTTACTAGAAAACAAATTTCATCTAAATATATAATATAAATGTACCAAGAAAAAGCTTCAATACCTCATTCATTAGTTGCATGAAGGTACTAGGGGAATTAGAAAACCCAAATGGAATCACCAACCACTCATATAAACCATCCTTTATTTATTTTTGAATATTTTTTACATTCATCTCCTTCTTGGATCCTTATATAATGGTATCCGCTCTTCAAATCGATCTTGGTGAAATACTTGGCTCCACTCAAACAATCCATCATGTTATCCATATAGGGTAACCAAAATTTGTACATTATATTTATCTTGTTTATGGCCCTACAATTAGTATACATTTTCAATTCTTTATCCTTCTTTGATGTGAGTACTGTAGGTACAACAAACAAACTCAAACTCTCTCTAATTAGACCTTTATCCAATAGCTAATGCACTTTTTTTTTTATCTCCTCATTCTCCATTGAGCTCATTCTATATGGAATTTTATTTGGTAAATTATCCCCTAGTATCAAATCCATACAATGACTTATGCTCCTCATTGGTGGTAATCCATCAAGTAATTCCTTCATCATTTTTTTAAAAATCCATCCAAAATATCTTGTGCCTCCATGGGAACTTCGTCCTTCTTGTTTGTTGTCCTAACCTTTGTAGGCTTAGGAATGAAATCATAACATGCCTTTTCCTTCTTCAAATCTTTCAATTTTTTTTTCCCAATCAGCAAACAAACTCTAAGATTATTTTCTACTTCCTCATCCCTATCTTTCATGAGATTCAAGGTATAATATTTCCCATTCTTCTTTATTCTTTAACAATTTGCTTTGCCATCATGAATTCCTTCTCTATCATATTGCCAAGGTCTATCCAATAGAATGTGGTATGCATTCATTGGCATAACATCACACGACATCTAATCTTTATAACTTCCAATATAAAAATTCACTACACGTTGCTCACTTACCAGTGGTTGATGTCCCCTTTGTAGCCAAGAAATTTTGTAGGAACTCAGATGCTTTATCATTTTTAACTGTAATTTCTCCATATTTCTTCTAACACCAGATTGTTAGTGTTTCCACTTGTTAGGTTAGGTGACATTTACTTTCCAAACCTATATCATTTTTATGTCTTCATGCTTCTTTGGAAGTGTCCTAGGGGACATGTGAGAAATATATTTAATTTTGGCTATTGTAATTACATTTTCAAGAGAGAATTTATCATTGGGGGTTTCACATCAATAGAGGACAAAATAGTCTCTCTTAGATGTTTACATTGAGAATGTGAAGAGTCTTGAGTGGGTCACCAATTTTGGAGGGAAACAGATGTCCATTGGTTCTCCATCTGGAAGTTGAACAATCACCAAAGCATCCTTAATGCCAAAGATGAAAAGGATATGGGTTAGGAACCCATGTTGAAGCCTTGTATATATTAATTAATTTATTAACATGAATCTTGGTTTTCCAAGGAAGGGGCATGGGTTTTTGCAAGTGGCTTTGGCACCTCTTTTTTTGGTTTACCATTGTGGTTTTACCTCTCACAACTTATATAAATTAGATCCTTGAGATGGTAGTTGCATCTTTTGTTATTTGTAGGTGTATGGAAGCATCTGGGTTGTAGGAGATTAAAAAGGAAGTGAATTATGGTGTATCTCTCTATTGAGGATAAAAAATATACTTTCCCTCTTTTCTCGTGTGGAGTTTTTTCTCAAAAGTGTTTGTCCATGTAAATTTGGTGTCATATTCGTTTACTAATTTTTCCATTATGATGATTGTGAAATAACATACATATAATCAAATTTGGTAGTCTTATTTTCATATTTAAATACACATACATAAGTTAATATTGTAACTTTGTTCTATATTTTTTTCAACATTTGGTATCAAAGCTAACAGTTATGTTTAGAAGGGAATGCCTTTCTCTTAAGTGTTGGAGGTTTTTTGGCTGCAGTGGGAGCTTTTATTTTTGTGGTATATTACATATTTGTTAAGAAGATTTTATACCATGGATTTTATCTCTCGTGAGGATATTCAAAATTTCAATGGAATGGGCTACAAGATGTGGAAATCAAAGATGAAGGATCTCCTAGAAGAGAGAGATCAATAGTTTTTGGTTTCACAAGAAAGTAAACCAGCTGTAACAAGTGATGAAGATTGGAAAAAGTTAGACGAGAAGGCACAAGGAACCAATTGGTAGTGTCTTATGGATTTTTTCCTTTTGAATGTCTCCACCAAAGACACCGCATATAAGTTGTGGAAAAGGATAGGTGGTATTTATTAAACTAAATTTTTTTCTAACAAATTGTATCTCAAAAGAAGATTATATTATTTGAAAATGAAAGATGGTAAATCTATAGTGGATCATTTAAATGCTTTTAATTTTATTATAAGTCAACTTACATCCATAAATGTTAAAATTGAAGATGAAGATAAATGTATCTTGTTTCTTTGTTCTTTTCCCAAATCTTGGGAAAATCTAATTATTTCCATAAGCAGTGGTAATGCAGAATCAAAGATGGACTCCATGATCTCCATACTTCTTTCAAAGGATGTGAGGATAAATTCCATGAATGTTGGCTCCCAAGATGTTTTATATGTGTGGGGTAGGTCCAAAGAGAAAGGGCTTAAAGGGGATAATAAGAGGGTAATTCTAAAGGACATTCTAAAACCCCCAGAAAGAGTAAAGTGTTGGAATTGTGGTAAAAGAGGGCATGTGAAGAAGGAATTTAGGAATAAGAAAAATAATTTTGGTTCCTCCATGGAAAAGTCCTTTAATGATGATTTTGATGCTTTGTTTATTTCAACTAACACTATTAGTGATGATGCTTAGCTTATTGATTGAGATTGATACTACCACATGACTCCTCACAAGGAGTGGTTTAATAATTACAAAGAATATGATGGGGGAGAAGTTGAGAACAACACAAAGAGGATTGTTGGTAAGGGAAAGTTAAAATTGTGTTTCAGTGATGGGAGGATTAAAACTCTTGATAATGTTTTGCATATTCCAAGACTTGTAAGAAATTTACTTTCAACGTCCAAGTTAAATTATTATGGAATGCATGTGACATTCGATAAGTTTGGTTACAAGTTGGTAAGAGGGATTTTGGTGATAGCTAAAGGATCTTGGATAGGGACTTTGTTTAGGCTAAACATCTCTACTTTAAGTAACTCTGCCAATGTAACTAACACTAAAAATACATGTATGTTGAGGCACCATAGATTGGGTCACAAAGGTGAAAAAGGACTTAAGACTATCCTAAACAAAAATCTGGTTAACAATATTTATGATTATTGTATTGGTAAAAATGAGTTTTGCGAACATTATGTGTTTGGAAAAAAATTAGATCATCATTTTTTAGTGGAACTAATAAGGCAAAGAGATTATTAGAGGTCATTTATTCAGATGTATGTGGGCTAGTGGATGTTGACTCTTTGGTTAAATCTCTGGTATTATGTCTCTTTCATTGATGATGTCTCAAGATACACTTGTATTTATTTTATGCATTCAAAATCTAAAATTTTCATAAATTTTAAAGAATTTAAGGCCTTAGTTAAAAAAATAAATAGATTATAAGATAAAATTATTGAGGTCTAACAATGGGGATGAATTTTGTGAGAATATAGGTATTGTTTAGCAAAAGACAATTCCTTATACTCCCCAACAAAATGGGGTAGAAAAAATAATGAACCAAACCTTAATGAAAAGAGTTAGGAGTATGTTAAGTAGTGCTAAGATTGATAAATATTTTTGGGCAAAAGTGGCTGGTACTATGTGCTATTTAATTAATAGATCTCCTTGTTCAACTCTTGTTAATAAAAGTCCTTATGAATTATGGATAGGTAGAAAGCCTTTTATTTCACACTTAAGGTTCTTTGTTTGTGAGGATTTTATTCACGTGCCTTAAGAGAAGTGATCTAAATTTGATCCAAAAGCACAAAAATGCATCTTTGTTGGTTATGGTGAGAATGTGAAAGGTTATAAGCTTTGGAATCCTCTCACTTGTAAAATAATATTTTCTAGATATGTGATTTTCAAAGAATTTAGAGCTTACTCAGGAGAAGAACAACCAAAGGAATAAGATAAAACAAATACAGTGCACTTTGAGATGAAGATTGAGAAGCAAGAATATGCACTTGTGGAAGAACAATCAAATGAATCAAGAATGGACAAGAAGATGAGGGTTTAAATAGTTCAAAGGATGTGCAAGATGACCACACAAAAGAAGAATAGGTAGAGAAATTTCTCCTACGTTGAGGAGGTCCACAAGGAAACAAAATCTAGTTGATAGGTATAGTCCATCAAATTACCATTGTGTATTTTCTTTGTTGACTATTGACGATGAACCTAGATATTTTAAGGAGGCTCTCTCTTCAAAGAAAAGTGAGTCTTGGTTGTAGGCCATGTAGGAGAATATGATGGCTTTGTATAGTCGTGACACCTGAGATCTTGTTAGTTTTCCCAAAGGAAAAAAGCCCTTTGGTTGTAAGTGGGTATTTAAAAATAAATTTGGTATAAATGGTTGGTTAAAGAGGTACAAGGCTTTATTAGTAGCTAAGGGCTACTCCCAAAGGGAGGGAGTTGATTTCAGTGAAATTTTCTCTCTTGTTGCTAAATTAACTTCTATTAGATTCATATTATCTATTGTTGCTACTTATGATTTTGAGATAGAGCAAATGGATGTTAAAACTACTTTTTGCATTAGGATCTTGAGGAGCAAATTTATATGTGATAGCATGAAATTTTTGTTGTGAAAGGAAACAAATAATTGGTTTGCAGGTTAAAGAGATCTTTGTATGGTTTGAAATGGTCACCCAAGATGTGGTACCAAAATTTTGATACTTTTCTATTGAATTTGGGTTTTATTAGGAGCGAGGACGGTCATTGTGTTTGTATAAAGGTTATTGATGACCATATTCTAATTATTGTCTTGTAGGTTGATGATATGTTGTTCATGGGTAACAACAAGGTGATGATTAGGGATCTCAAGGAACAAATTTTTGGCACATTTAACATGAAGGAATTGGGGGCTGCAAAATATATTATTGGGATGGAAATGGAAATCAATAGAGATTGGACTCATAGAAAGCTTTGGTTAAGTCAGAGTAAGTATGTGGATACATTTTTGTGAAGGTTTAATATGCATGACTATAAGCTAGGTAGTATTCCATATTTGGTTGGTACTAAGTTGAGCTTAGATATGTGTCTTAATTATGATGACGATTTTGAAGATATGTCTAATGTTCCTTATTCTAGTTTCATTGGTAGTTTTATGTATGCAATAATTTGCACTAGATTGGATATAGCCCAAGTAGTGGGAGTTTTAAGCAGGTTTATGTCTAACCCTAGTAAAGAGCATTTGAATTTTGTTAAGAGGGTATTTAGATATTTGTATGGTACTTTAGATTATTGTTTGGTTTATCATGGTATTGATGATGTGTTAAAGTCATTAAACATACAGGGGTTTGTTGATGCAAATTGAGCAAGTGACTTAGATAGTTGAAGGTCCTCTAGCGACTATGTATTTACTTTGTTTGGAGGTGCAATGAGTTGGATGAGTAATAGGTAGCCTAAAATTTATTTTTTCAACACTAAAGAAGAGTATATTTCAGCTACACATGCCTCTAAGGAGGTAGTATGGTTATAGAGACTTGGTACTGAAATTGATTTTGATTACAAGTTAATGAGGATTGGATGTGACAAACAAAGTGTTGTTTGTTTGGCCAAAATCCATGTATCATGCTCGTACTAAGTACGTTGATGGTTAGTATCACTTTGTGTGAGAGATGGTTGAGAATGGTAAGGTATTGATTGATAAGGTTGACACTTTAGATAATATTGTAACAATAACCACAAATAAGTTCTCTTAGTGTAGGAAGGGCATGGGCCTTGATCATTGTACTTGATTTATTTTTGTATCTCTTGGATGTAATTATAATAAGTATAATGTCAACTGGGAGAATATTAGGTTGGGCGACATTTACCTTGCAAACCTATGTCATTTTCATGCCTCCATGTTTCTTGGAAAGTGTCTTAGGGGACATGTGAGAAATGTATTTAATTTTGGCATATTGTAATTACATTTTTAAGAGAGAATTTAATGTTGATGGTGGTTACACATCACTAGAGGACAAAATACTCTCTCCTAGGCTTTCACATTGGGAATGTGAAGAGTCTTGAGTGGGTCACTAAGTTTGGAGGGTAACAAGTGTCCATTAGTTCTCCATTTGGAAGCTGAACAGTCACCAGAGCATCTTGAATGCCAAAAGATGAAGAGGCTATGGGTTAGGCACCCATATTGAAGCATTGTGCATATTAATTAATTTATTATCATGAATCTTGGTTTTCCAAGGAAGGGGTGTGAGTTTTTGCAAGTGGTTTCGGTACCTCTTGTTTTGGTTTACCATTGTGGTTTTACCTCTCACAAGTTCTATAAATTGGAGCCTTGAGATGGTGATTGTATCTTATGTTATTTGTTGGTGTATGGAGGAATCTAGGTTTTAGGAGATCAAACAAGAGGTGTATTGTGGTGTATATCTCTCTTTTGAAGATAAATAATATACTTTACCTCTTTTCTCATGTGGATTTTTATCTCAAAAGGGTTTCTTCACGTAAATCTAGTGTCACATTTGTTTATTGGTTTTTCTATTATGGTGAATATGAAATGACACACATATAAACAAATTTGGTAATATTATTTTCATATTTGAATACACACACATAAGTTAATATTGCAACTTAGTTTCACCTTGTTTTCAACACCACTATCTATAATGGCTTTGCAATATTTTTTTCTAGACTTACATCTAATTCTAAACAAATTTATTATTTGTGCAGGTTGTTCTTTCTTATTTTTTGGTTTAAACAAAATCCTTCTCAACACCAATGGATCTCAATCTTCAAGATCTTCTCCATGCTTGGGTGAAGCTACACTTTCCTCTTCTGCTTGGGCTACATGAGTTATAGCCTCTTTGCCTTTACTATTGCTGGTTTGTATTTGAAGAGATTAAATACCCTATGCATAGTTCCACCACATTAATAATAGGTACCATTGAATCCTCTTCCTCTTACAAAATTTCCATGATCTCGAGAATAATATCCCTTACATTTGGGATAACTCCCTCTTCCTCCATCTTCCTAAGTGTAAGAACTCATCTAGGAGGTATAGATTTCTTCTTTTTTACCTTTGCATCCTCTTCCACTATTGGAATATCCTCTTCCATGTGAAAACCTCCCTCTACCTCTTAGTTTCTCTATTATTCCTAGCTAGTTTATCTTATGCCTTCAAATTATACTATTAGGCTTCTATATTTTGCAATCTAACCATACTAATTTCATCTTGAATAGACAATTGTAAACCATTTACATACCTTGACACTTTCTCAACATCATCTTCGTGTCTTTCTCTAATGTTCAATCTCTAGAATTATTTTATGTATTCTTTGACATTGGATTCTTTTTATTATAGATTTTGTAACTTCCTAAAAAAAAATTGTTGATAATTTGTTGGTTGGAATTTGGCCTTCAATTTGGTGACCATTCTATCCCATGACTTGATATTCTCTTTGCCTCTCCTTTGGCGCTCTATCTACAAATGTTCCTACCATATGGATGCATGTCCTTTCAACTTAGTACAAGAAAATTTCACTCTCCTATCATCTTAAATCACTTCAAAGTCAAAATATTTCTCCATTTTTAAAATCCAGTCTACAAGTTATTTAGGCTTTAAGCTACCATTATAGCTGGGAGGAACCAAAATTGGTTTACTAATTTTTCTAAGTATTGCCCTCAAAAATATTTCTCTAGCTTGGTTCGTTGAAATATTTCTCCATTTTTGAAATCCAGTCTACAACTTCTTTAGGATTTAAGCTACCATTATAGCTGGGAGGACCCATTATTGATTTACTACTTGTTCTAAGCATTTCCCTAAAAATAATTTATTTTTCTTGCTCCACTTCACCTTCATTTTCTTCATTTACTCCCTCTATCACTTCTTCCTCCCCACTAACATCTTCAACATGTACCCCTCTTCTTTGCACTACCTCCATTGCATCTACCCTTGTTGTAATTTCTTTTAGAATCTCCATAATTGGCATATGACTATCCCATGGTGCTCCTCCTTTTTGGCTAAGTCTTCTATGTCTCATGCCTTTTCAAGCCCTCTATAGTTGTAGGTTTCCTCTCTCTTCTCTATCCACAAAAATTCTCTTAGGAATTATTTTCTTGACATGATCATAATGAATTGCTATGATACCACTTGATGCAGTCGAGATTGAGGATCCTTATCAAATAGCCCAATAATGTAGCCAAATACAATGTTCAACAACAAAAATAATGCTCACAAAATAAAAGACCAAATTTTATTGTCTAGCAATAAAATATTTATAGGAGTATAATAAGATCTTTCTCACGATCACTATCACCTTTTATGTCACTTCTAAAATATCACTCCATGTTTGAATTGATCTCTTTTATCTTTTCATGGCTAGGAAGTTGGATCATTCATTAGATTCTATCCATTACAACAATTAAATTTTTACACAAATAAAGAGTGTGGTAGGAGGCTAAAAGTTTGCAAAAGCAATAGCAAGTTGAAATTATACAAATGTAGTAGCAAGATGAAAGTCTACAAATGTAATAGCAAGTAGAAGATCCACAAATGATCGATTCAAATCAGAAATTCCATAATCTGTACCAAATGATGTTATTGTTACATCTTGCTTATATCATATTTTTGTAAGTAATCCTCACCCTTGGTGATGTCATATTTACATCATGTTGGTATCATCATCAAAACTATTCATTTGAACCAGTTGATTAAACTTATAAATATTCATATCACTTGAGTTTACCCATAAATCTTGATGGCCATGGAAACCTACAAACTCTAGTTGGATGTGGAATTCCCAAAAGAGTTAGATGGGTGAGAAATTCTTGTAAGCTAGATGACCTTGAATTTCCTACAAATGCAAAAATCCCATCGATATTGGTTGTGTGGGAAAATATGTTGGAACAAATTATAAACAAGCCAATTTAGTAGCACATATTTGCAAAAATCTGGTAAGAGACCAAAAACCCATATAAGGCTAGTTCAATAGTGAATCTCCTCCAAATTTCAATAGCAAACCAAATACCCACATAAGCATAGCTTAGTCACCTTTTGTCCAATTCTCACCAAATTTGATCTACAAATGCCCATTAGGATCCTTTACAAGGTGACATCATTAGTTTTCCCAAATTTTCTTTGAAATTTCTCCTAAAGTAACTACCCAAAAATCAACACCACCATAACAAAAAATAACATAACTAAAAAACAAGGAAAGGAAATATTTTTGGTTGATGCAGGATTACTTGTGGACTTAGATACTCCTACATCAATTTTACATTATAAATAATACATGCAAGGTTAATAACACACCCTTCCCAACAATCTAATCACAAGAGAATTCTCTCTTACTAGATTTTTATAATAATGTATCACACACCTTTGATGAATATAATACAATATTACTCAAGTATTTGCCATATCTTTACTTCACCTTGGTCATGACATTATATAATAATGGTTCTACAACTAAAGAATTCCATTGGAAGTAACCCAAAATATATTGAATTAGATATAAAATTTTCTACATGTGAATTTATCCTCTAATTCTTAAACAAAAATCAAATGATTTGCATTAGGGATTAAAAAAATGATCTCATGTCTCATGTCATAAATACACTTGCCCAACATTTTAGTGCTTGCATTTATATTATGGTCATTGTGAATATGTACTATTTAATGTTCCCTAGGGAAATGAATATTTACAATTATCTCTAAAAAGAAATAATCATTTACATATATACAGATTGGACTTCTCTAACATTGAAAGCAATAGCCAAAAGACATGTTCTTCAATTATGGAGCTAAAACTTGTTAAACTCATCTTCAATGGCTACGTTGTAGCCAAGAATAGAAATATCAACAACATGCAATATGACATTGATCTATTTGAACCACGTAGTGTTTCCTCATTTTCTCTTCTATAGTTATAATGTGAAGTTAGGGGAGAAAGTTCTAAATCATTCCTCCATTTATCACACACATATAATAATGGTTATCAAATCTAGAACCTAGATCACTAACACTATTAATCCAATCTCAAATTGGTTGTAACTACACATATCCTATCATTAGTTGCACAAAGGATAACATAATTTACATCATGCTTCATGATAGGGTAAATGTTTAGAATTGTGTCACACTTTCGGTCAACAAAGTGGTTTCGGATGAAACACTACTTGGCACCTATGTGGCACAAAGTCTTAGGTGAAACTCTTTTTCCCAAATCTATTAAATTGATATAATTTAATTTTAAAATTTAAAGTAGATTAAATTTATATCCATATTTTGATTGAAATATTTTGGATGAAAGATCTATAGTTGAAACACTTTCACCATAAATTGTCTAAATGGTAGCCTAACCACTCTTTTGAGGTAAATTCAATAAAAATCAACTTCAACTTCATATTTCTCCTTAAAAGAAACTTAATATTTCTCCAAGCAATAGTACTTTCATGAAAATCTAAAAGAAAACAATGCAAAAGGCTAGTAAGGCACATGCCATTCAACCTATAGTAGGTCGTCCACATCCCAATCTTGATCAATATATGTGAAAGGAAAACAACTAGCCAAAGGGATAACATCAAGTGCCAAAGCTAGGACAAGGGTATCTAACCCCTTTCCCCCACTAAGTGTAGGACAAGGATGAGCCAAGATGGGTGATGAGAATGAGCTCCTTGCAATAAAGAGAATGATTTGCAATGAATGTAAAGCATGTAATAGTGAGGGTGCTAGGATCCTATAAATATTGCATGGCAAGGAGAAAAATGCATGCGTTAAGGGATTATTGTAAATTTCTCAAGGATCCCTCTTAAGGCATGACACTCATCAATAAGGTTCCCAAGGGTTCTATGATATGTGCAATAATTCATGTTCTTCTTAGGTTTACTACTTCTACTAGGAGGTGGTAATGTAAGCCATCCTGCATTAAGAAGGTCTTCCATTTTTTGTTCAATTTGTGTTTTAGTATGTAAGAATGACAAATTGTTGAGTTTGTAAGGTTTTTGTTTCTTGCTTGATTCACAAATTTGTTGAGATAGATGTTGAGGAGGAGGGCCTAATATTTCCTTATCATTCTTATGAGGCATTTGTTGGTCCTTAGGAAGGAGGACACTTATGTCAGGAGGAGGATCTTGATATCCTAATCCTTTGGTTTCTTCAATAGGAAGTTGCTCTAAAAGCTTATGAATTTCATGCTCATTAGTTATGTCACATCCTTGTTTAGGTAAAATCTTAAAGCCTTTGTCACAAGTCTCTTCTAGATTGATGGGAGTTTTGGTCACTTTGTTAACATAAGAGGGATATGTATGCACTTGATTAGAGGAGCTAGGTTCACCCATTGTTGGAAGTTTAGGCTTAGTTTGTGATGCAATTTTAGGATGTAAAAGACCAAACATCTCAAGTTGTGTTGGTTGTTTCATGGAAGGATAAAAGGATGCATTATTCTCAAGAATGTTAAGGCAATTGTTTATGCACTCATGCATGCTAGCATCATCTTATCCAATGATGTCAACTTCACGAGGACACTCATTAGGAGTTGGTTGATCATGGTTAGAGTCAATTGCATTAGGATCATTTCCAAAAACACAACTTGAAACATCAGCCAAGGAGAATGAGGACTTCCACATATTGCTTAAACACTTGTGCATATTTAGATTTTCAGATTTCAAACAAGGTAATTTTTTGATTACATTGCAAAAATCTGAAAAATAATGTCTTGTAAATGCAATTTTGAAATCACACAATGCACTAATTTAAGATAAATATGACCAAATTTAAGAAACAAAAATTCTGCAAACAAAAACAAAAATCTGAGAATTAAAAAAAAAAATGAATGTTTTAATGCCCAAAAAATCAAGAAATGACCCTAATCAGGGACTCATTCGCCCTAGGGCAAATAGGTCCTAGATTAGGGTTTTTGAAAAGTGTTTTTATAGATTTATGAGTTAATTTCAATGGTTTCCAAATTCTGATATGATACAACAAGTTGCAATTTTAATTTTTTGTGAAATTAATGTTGAATGCAAGTGCAAAATGTGACAAAATGACAACCTAGAAAACCTAATTTGATATGCAATTTTATTTCAATTTTCAAATGCAAATGAATATGATGTAATGCTATATAATTGAATTTCAAAATGATTGATTTTTTTGTATTTTTCAGATTTAAAGAATGCAAAGATGCAATCCTAAAACCCTTAAATGAAATGAAAAGTTGAATGCAAACTAGACACCTTAAATGAGACTCAATTCAATGCAAAGAGATGCAAATGAATGCCAAATCTAAATCTAGGGTGAAATAGGACTCCAAAATTAGAAAATGCAATGATCAAACTTAGGTTCACCAAAATAAAAAGGTGAAAAATAGGGTTATGGAAAATGTTATGAAAGGGGGTTCACCACAAAGGACCTATTCTCCACTATTTCATTCAAGGAAATGAGATCCAAACAATCAGATGACTAACAACCAAAAGGTGAGTCAAATCAAGGTATGAATCAACAAATTTCCTCTCTATGCAAGGATGGGGGTATGAGTCAAATAACACTTTGGGGAGAAATATTACAATCATCAAATGAATAAAAAATGCAAATTATAAAATACAAATGAAAGACTGTATTCAAAATTGATCGAAACAACAATCCAAAGGAAGATCTGGAAAAGGGAGAATTATGTGTACCATTCACCAAAAGTCAAATATTGAAGCTCATTGAGGACTCATTCTCCCTATGGTGAATGGGCCTTGGCTAGGGCTCTACAAAAATCATTTCTAGGTTCTCTTCTACTATGTTTGCATTCCCAGATTCTCAATTTTCATTGTCGGACAACCGAAAATAAATCTTGTAGAAGAGTTTTTGTGAAATAACAACTTTTCTTGCAGCTTTGAAAACTTTGCAACTTTCTTCAATTTTTCTCTTCAAAGGATCTTCCACCTAAAATCTGCAATCACACATCAAAGAGAGAAAAATGTTGTTTGTTAGGTGAATGGGAGTTTTCCTTGGTCAAACCCCGTTTTGGTAATTAAACCTTAAAATGAAATAAAATAACATGAAGGAATGGTGAATGAACAAGCAATGTCACAACTCACCAAACCTTTGTTTGAATCTTGGAATGTAAATTTGCAACTAGCATGCATTGGCTTCAATGGATGTGGATCTTGATCATGAAACTTGAATTGAAACAATACCTTTGAATACTTGAATAGATCTTGAACTCTACATCACCATATTAGCTAAAAAAAAATGCATGATGCAATAAATATTTGACATGACAATGGAATCTTGATTGCTGCAATAATCTTCAATAATTTTGCTCTTTAATGCCTTAAAAATTCTCTTGCTTGATTATAAAATTTGCTCTAGGATTTGAACACTTGAAAAATATAGGTGAAACCGAGTGAAATGACCTCTTATTTATACTTATCTTAACATTAATTCCTGAAATTCAAATATCACAAACCGACATGTGATACAGATTTGAAATCATTAAAAAACTACTAAGAACATAATTTGAATTTAGGTCCTATGTTGAAGTGAGGACCCATTCACCCTATGGCAAATGGGTTGTAGGTCACTTACCTAGGACACATATTGCTCAATGTTAAACATTATGTTATGGTATTTATGAATGTTGGGTTTTATCCCTCAAAAAATACAATTAATTAGGCTTGGATTTGAATTAAAGGGGCCAATTAAGGAAAATTCACCTTAATTAATTATAAAGCCCTAGATTAGTATGAAAGTGTAAAGGTACACCTTACAACACCAAAAATAAGGCAGATTAAGTCCATTTTAATAAATAAGGCCCTAAACTTAATGTGAATATGTGAAATACATATTACAACACTAAATTAAGGCATAATTAAGCTCATTTTATTATTAATTATTTATTCCCAAATTAAGTGTGAAAAAGGGATACTTTTTCCTACACTACAAAAACTCATCTCAAGTACCCAATAAACAAGAGAGTAATACCTTAAATTATCAAATGGAAATGAGTAAAGCATGAGATAAAGCCACCTAAAATGCAACATCTAAATCTCTTCAAAATTCAATGCCTGAATCCCAAGATGAGTCAACAAGCTTTGAGAGTAGTATTTATTACACCTATTGTAAGCTTGTCATAATCCACTTACCAACTTGGGAACTTAATTTTGGCTCCATTATCTCCATTCAAATATGGCTTATGATGTGTCATAAGTTTATAAATAATTATAACTCCCTCTTACAGCTCACGCATCATATGCTACACCCTTAATATTAGTGTACATAGATTTATGGATAGTTGGATTATGACTATCTTAATTCATAATTAAGTCATATTGTTATTACTGGAAATCACACCTTGGTGTGCAATGGGTATGCCAAAGAGGTGTGGATGGTCAATTAGGGAAAAAAATGGTCTATTTTATGCATACATTTGTGCACTAAATGAGGTTAATTGGTAGGTCATTTAGCAAATGATGTTGTTTGTGCAACAAGGATCCAAATATAACTTCTTTGAATCAAGAAGATAATCAGGTTCCATTACCAATAGAATCATATTATGTTTCAATAGGGAGGAACAGAGAGAGGGGGGATAAGGAGATAGAGGTAGAGGAAGATAGAGATGGAGATGGAGATGGAGATGGAGATGGAGAGAGATAAATATATAGGGGGAGAGAGAAATATAAAGATAAAGATAGGAAGTGATATATAGAGAGAGGGATATACATATGGGTAGAGAGATGGAGATTTAATGAGATAAAGATAAAGGGGGAGAGGCAAATAGATATAGATATAAGTATAGGAAGAGGGAGAGGGAGAGAGAGGGAGAAAAATGGATGGATAGTGAGGGAGACATGCCTAGAGATAAGGGAGAGAGGAAGAGAGAGACAAATATATAGAGTTAGAGAGAGCTAGAGGGAGAGATAAAAATAGAGAGATATAGGGAGATAGAGAGGGAGAGATGGAGAGGAAGATGGAGAGGGAGAGATATGCATATATATATATATATATATATGGTGAGATAGAGTGATAGAGGGATATATATATAAGAAGATATGGAGAAAGGGGGAGAGGGAGAGAAAGAGAGAAAAATAAATATAGAGAGAGGGAGAGGGAAATATGAGAGATAGAGAGAGGGAGAGAGAGAGGGAGAAATAGATTATGGGGAGAGAAAGAGAGAGATATAGTTATAGGAGAAGAGAAAGGTAGAGAGAGGTAGAGATTGAGAGATAGATAGGGGGATAGGGAGGGAGTGAGAGAAAAAGAGATGGGGAGAGATAGAGAGAGGGGGAGATAGAGATAGGGAGGGAGAGAAAGGGAGAGAGATAGTTAGAGGAGGATATGTAGAGATGAGGGGGGAGTGAGGGAGAAAGATGGGTAGAGAGAGAGGAATATGGGGTAGCGAGGGATAGATAGCTCAAAATATAGAGAGGGAGAGGGAGAGGGATAGGGAGTGAGGGAAAGATATAGATAGAGAGGGATAGGGATGGAAAGAGATAGAGAGAGGAGCGAGGGAGATCAAGAGAGAAATAGAGATAGAGATATAGAGTAGGAGAGGAGTGAATAAGAGAGAGATATATAACATGGAAGTCATTGTGTCACGTGACACAAAATTATTATTATATGCTATATTTTATATAATGTTAATTTAAAAAAAATAATATTATAATTATATTTATGATCATGTATTATATTTTATATTATAAGTTATTAAATTAAACATAATACGATATATAATTAATTAAATATAAATATCATACAATATATAATTAATACACAATGTATATTTAGATACTACAAATTAAATTACATATTATAATTATATTTATTATTATATATTAAAAATGATATTATTATTATATTATATATTAAATACAATTTTTTTTATAATTAATAATTAATAAATTTTTATATTATAAAAATCAGATTAACATATAAATATAAACAATACATAATTAATATATAATTATTTTTTTATATTTAGTATTATATATTAGAAAATGATATCATTATTATTATTTTGATTAGGTAAGTGTTACCAAGAAAAAAGGGGGTAACTCCCTAAAGATTTCAATTTACTTGTGTAATGGATCTTAACCCATTCACTCGTTCCCTCCGCATTGGTGGGACCATTGCTTTTGATTATTTTATAACACATGCTTCCTTCGATGGCCTTGATTTTGTATTCTACTTAAACCTTGATATTATTCCTGATGGTAATGTTTAAAGATTTCCTTATTGAGGCTACCTTGATTTTTTTTCCAGCTTCAATTCTGTATGTATCATTTCACATTAATTTTCCACACTTTGGCTTCCACCAAAATAATGGTTTGGACATTCTCAAACTTGTGTTAGCTGCCCCTCCATCTTGTTTCATATTTTCCTATCACTTCAACCCTCATATGAATTGGTACGAGTGATTTTCTTCCAAGATTTTAATTGAATGTTCATTATTTTGCACGCTTTGAACTTAACTTTTAATCAAGATACATCATCAATTTTATGTAATGAGGAAAACACATTACTTGGCTTTCATGAAGACCCCTATTTTTCTCACCTATGATAAGATCCAATTGGTTTTATTAGGGCGTATTTTAGATCAAAGGTTGAAGCTTGTGTTGATAGAAAATGGGTTTCTTACTATAAAGGTTGTGAAACTCATTTTGGTAGAAAAAATCATGGTTTTAGAGGAATGTTATAGAGTCAACACCGATATCCCAGCTCAGTTTCTTGCCTCATTTCTTGATCTTAGGGTTTTGAAGGAGGTAATTATCAGTATGACCAAGGAGCTATTTATCCCACATCTTTTAGGAGGCTTGGACGAGGTTGTTGAAGTAGTGCGACTAGGCGAAGGCATTCCTCGACCATGGGACTTAGGATGACCATTGGGAGTGCACTATCTCCCTTTTCTATTGGACTTGACCAAAGGAGAGTACTTGAGGCACCGGGCTGAACCTTGGTTACATACAAGTTCCTAAAGAAACTATATCATTGTGATCCCATGGTAGACTTTGAATGGCTGGAGGAGTTCATGGCATTTGAGATCGAGTGAAATGTAAAATTTCTAGTCAATTTTTGCTTAAATGTTTCTTTGGAAATATACTACCTTTTGTAATATGGGTCATCATAATGTGAACAGTGTGTATATCTTTTAAGGTTTTCATAAACCCTAAGAAATCTTATATGGTTAACTAGTTTAGAAAGGCGCTTTACTAAAACTAC
Organism: Sequoiadendron giganteum; assembly: GCA_007115665.2. Taxonomy (NCBI): domain Eukaryota; kingdom Viridiplantae; phylum Streptophyta; class Pinopsida; order Cupressales; family Cupressaceae; genus Sequoiadendron; species Sequoiadendron giganteum. Next base: position 68,906,120 of record VCHN02000014.1, on the reverse strand, counting down.
TAAACTCTGAACTGTAACACATATTATGCAATGTGTATTTATCTATTGATATAAGTATGGTTAAATAAACAAGTTATCTTTGACATACCTTTTGTTGCAATGGTTTGGTTTATTCTGATATTTGCATTATTTCCTAAAACCCATTTTGGTTTAGGGTATATGGAAGTTGTTTGTACCATGTGCTTTTGGTTCGAAATGGTTTAGCATTTTGTATTCCAGAAAAGTTATCTTACCCTAGATTAAACATTGATTTCTTACAATGGTTTGGTTTTGTAATTAAGTTGAAAGTACCACAACGCCATTTGCTTTAAATGGGGTAATGGAAATTTAAAGGGAGAAAATGTTGATTGTTTTCAAAATAATTAATCTCAATATGGGACACAAAAATTTATTTTTATCCGTGGTATGGTGGATGGCTAAAAGCATCTTATAGTTGAGGTAGATTTTGTTAGCCCTAGGATTTAAGGAGAAATGAAAGCATTCAGCCATAAACTAACCTTTTGATGTTCCAGTTGCTAGAAGTTAGCATCTTCATAGAAAACTAATGTAGTCCCAAAAACATAGAGTAAAGAAGAAAGGGAGGGAGATAGTGCTTCCTACCCATTATTTAGACCTGCACATAATGGGACCCTTCACAAATCTAGCAATCCATTATGATTTAGGGTTTTAAGTATTATGAAAGGGGTGGGGGGGGGGGGAGAAAATGTTGTGTTGTCCCATTTATGTGAAGTGACTGTAGTTATTTTGGATAACACAGATTGTAGAGAGTTACAATGGTTCAGTAAATACTAGGATGGATAATTCAGCTAGTTTCTAGTTGTTTTAGATAGCTCTAAGATGTATGGATTGAGGGTTCAAATGTGCATGTCTAGATTTGGTTCCAAGATTAGATGCCACACACATGGTTTAGGTGCTATAATCGATAAAATGTTTGAGTTTCAAGATTAGTTTCGACTCACAACAATAAAATATGTTGTAGGTGGTCCCATAAGTGGTCCCATAATTAAGAGATTAATGAAATAGAGACCATTTAGGATGCATCTACCAGTAAGTAGGTTCTCAGAGTCAAACCGATAGTGTGTTGAGGCTTCCTTAAGTCAGTCCTATGCCAATGAGATGTTTGATTTGTAGGATTGGGAAAATGCAATCACAAAGATTGCTAACTCAGAGGTTATCTAGGTATAGGATCCAACCTCAAGTGTTGTGTTCTCCATGGATGATGCATCTGAGACTAAAATCTCTCTTTGATCTTTATGCTTTTGAACCACCATTTGCTTGTGGTTTCTTAGTTAGTGCTAGACAAGGTTGAACTTACTTTTCTAATGAAATTATTACTTCTAAACCTTGCCATATTTTTACTTGATTTCTAAACATGCATGGTTCTTGTTGATCTATGCCTTGATTGGCTAGAAAATTTGTAGCTTTATTTGCTTCCCAATATATGTGCTTGATTGAGTGTACCAATACCTCTTGCATTAATTATTTTATTCAAGATACTTTAGATTGTAGATTCCAATCACCAATCTTGCTATTTGTGATAGAATTTATACATACTGATGAATCACATTCTAATTTGATATTAACCAAATCCTTCTCCTTATAAAGCAGGAATCCATATATGATTCCTTCAATTTCTATCACATTATTTGTAGATGTTGGAAATTTTATTAATTTAGTTGCTATCAATTGGCCTTTATCATTGCGTAATAAAAATCCAACCCCAACTTTCCCTAGATTTCCTCGGGAAGCCCCATCTGTATTTAATTTTAGTCTACCCCTTGGAGGGGGGTTCCATTTCGCCTTAGATATTTTTTCTTTAGAGTCCAAGGAAAACTGGAAAAAGGGAGTAACTTTGAGAGATTTCCATCTTTTCACAAAGTCATCATCCCAACCTGTAAATTTATTTTTCCTTTGCAACTTGATGTGGGAGTTCATCCATTTAGTAATGTTTCTTTCAATGATAGGTATTAATTATTTTATTGCCTTTGATTTGTCTTGAAATATCCTTCTATCGCGTTCCTTCAAGATGTTCTAGATCATAATTGAGAGGGCATCCTGCCATACTTGACCCTAGAAAGCCTCTTTTTTAAATATTGGACAACTAATAAAGAAGTCTCAAAGTTTGTTGCTTCTAGGGGTCACCCACCCTAATTTGTTTAGTAGCCAATCCAAGTTTTCTCTACATAAGAACAATTTAGAAGTAAGTGGTCCACATTTTCTTCATTCTTGTTACACATGACACACTAGTTTGGTCCTTCAATCCCTATTATTTTCAATTGTTATCTTGTCAAGATTCTACCATAGAGGGCAGTCCATGTGAATGCACATGCCTCAAGTAACACCCAATTTCCTTAACATAATTTCCAAGGAAAATTACCTGTTCCTTACTTCATTTGAATTTGATAGCCCATTTTGAATGTATAATCACCAAATTTTGCTCCACACCAGATTATCTATCTAATTGTTTGTTTAGAAAAACTTTTCTTTCTTACATAACTTCTGCTAACCTTTTCTTTGTTTTATCATCCATAGGGAGGTCTTCAAAACTCAACCAACTACCTTTTCCATTCTCACCCAACTTAATGTACTATTGAACATGTTTTCCAAAGCTACTACTGATAGTAGGAATATAGGGAGTCATCTCAGTATATTCAATCAATGGCTTAAACCCCCCCAAGAATCTTTCCAGAAATTTGCCTTACTTCTGTCGTTTAGTTACCATGTTAGGTGATCTGTAATCACATGTTTGCAATTTTACATGAAGTTCCACACATGAGAGCCATTATGGGAATTTGCAATTGTGAGTATTCTTTCTAGATTCATATCGTATAGATATTTTCTTTGAATTATTCTACACCATAATAATGAAGGGTGTTGGTACATTTTTCATATTAATTTGGAACCTTATGCCACATTATGAATCTTCATGTTCCTTATACCTACTCCTCCTTCTTCCTGATTTTTGCATACATTATCCCAATGAATCAAGGGGATTTTATGTTGCTCATTTGAGCCCTCCCACAAGAAATATTTTAAAATACTTTCCAAACCTGATGCTACTTTAGATGTTAGTTGCATACATGATCTCGAGTATATAGGTATTGCAGAGAGAATCACCTTTATCATTGTTATCCAGTCTGCTAGAGTAAGCCATTTCCCCCTCCAACTTAGGGCTTTTCACTATATTTCTCTTTTATTTTCTCGCATAGGCATGTTCCTATTTAATACCTTTGAATAAGGGCACTTCTAGATATTTACATGGAAGATCATATATTGTATATCCCAACACTTTAGCTATTCTTTTTACATTACTTTCTTTGTGTAAAAAAGTAGATTTTTGATTTCTCTATGTTTATTTATTGGCATGAGGAGTTAATGTATTCCTTCATGCATTCTCTTATTCTTTCGGCCTCACTTATTGATGCCTCACCATACAAGACTATATCATCTGCAAATTGTTGATGAGTAGTCACTTCCACACCTTGAGAAATTTACAAACCTTTCCAAAAACCTTGATTCTAGTAAAATGCAATATGCCTACTACGGGCTTTAACCATTATGACAAATAGGAAAGGGGAGATTGGGTCCCCTTTCTTGATTCCATTAGTACTTTCAAAAAACCCACATGGGGTGTTGTTGATTAGAACTGAGTACCTTGTTGAAGAGATGCAATAGAAGACCATTTGAAGCCAATTTTTGCTGAAGCCAAACTTTTCCATGATTCTAATCATAAATATCCATCTTAATTTATCATAAGCCTTGCTTATGTATAATTTTATCAACATACTTGGAAGCCTTTCTTTGTTAATTGTATGCATCACTTCATTTTCCAATATGATACTGTTTGCAATATCCCTCCCAAGCGTGAAATCCACTTTGGTTTGGGGATATTATCTTTTCCAAAACGCTTCAAAGCCTATTTTCTAGTGCTTTGGATAGGATCTTGTATATTATATTACAAAGCGAAATCGGTCGGTAGTCCCCAAAGTTGGCGCATACCTCTTTCTTGGGAATTAGAACCACCATAGTATTATTTATATCTTTCACAAACTTCTTTTGTCTTCTGAAATCTTCTGCTATTTCCCATACCTCATTTTCTAAAATGTGCCAACACTTATGGTAGAAAAAATTGGGGAAATTGTTTGGCCCGAGAGTTTTGTCTAGATACAATTGAAATGTTGCCTGCTTTATTTCTTCCTTTGTGAAGGGTTCAATGAGCATAGCATTATCTTCCATAGATATTAGATTTGGTATGTTTGCTAGAATGTTGTTATCATTAATTGCATCTTTATCACCTTCTGGAGCTAGGATCTGTCTAAAGATTTTGATTGCTTCTTCCTTGATTTCGATTGGATCTTTGATGAGATTCTCACCAAGAGAATGAATAGTCATGATCCTTTTATGTGCTTTCTTAATTTTAGCTATATTATGGAAGAATTTTGTATTTGCATCTCCTTCCATTAGCCAAACCTCCCTTGATTTTATTCTCCAATATTCTTCTTCTCTTGCTAAAATTTCATCATATTCTGCCATAATTTCCTTCTCTTTCATGTAATCTTATTGATACATACCTTCTTCCATTACCTTACTATTCAAAATTGCCAAATCTTCTTCTAGTCTCTCTTTTTCAGATTTTTTTTTTTTTTTGAAGACTATTCTATTCCAAACTTGTAGCTTTCTCTTAATATACTTTAGTTTATTCATGAAGATAAAGCTTTTGGTCCTTATGCATTTTGGAGCCTCCTTCCATCATTGTTTTATTGATTCCACTAGATCTTCCCTTCTAAATCACATCCTTTCCAATTTAAAGTATGTCATTGGAAAGTTATTTTCGCTTGTAATTGTTAATTTGACGAGAAGGTGATCTGATCCTACGAGGGGAAGTATGGCCACTTCTAGGTTCAGATTTGCTTCCAACCAGTCTTGTGAATAGATAAATCTATCTAATTTTTCTTTGATGCAATATTCCCCATGTCGTTTATTTAACCATGTATATGCTCCATTTTTTTTGGATGCCAATTAGATTGTTTTTCAAAGGAATAGACCAAAATCACATATTGAAGAGGAAACTATTCTATTCCCCCCAAACTTCTCCTCTTTCCTAAGGATTGCATTAAAGTCTCCCCCCAGGATTATTCTTTTCCTTCCAAGTTGTGAGATTTTCCAACTCAAAGAATCCCACAACTTTTCTTTTTCGATATTTTTGGCTGGGCCATAAATGTTAAATATAAAGTAGTATTATTCTTTAAGCTTGTGACTTCACATAACATCCAATTTGCTTTTTTGTCAATTATGTTCACTATAGCTAAGTTGATTCACCATATGATTCCAAGCCCACCTGTTGTTCCAAAGGCCTTTGAGTAAGCTTCTTCCCAACCACCTAGACGAATAATTATTTTATTTTCTTCTTCTATTTTAGTTTCTTGCAACATTAATATGTCTATATCTGCATTTTTAGTTTGATGCTTTATCAAACATCTTTTATTAGGGGTGTTTAAGCCCCTAACATTCCATGTGGTTATTTTCATGGCTCCTCTTGTTGGGAGTTCTCTACTCCTCTCGTGTCTTTGAGAAAGTTTATGATTCTCTTGAGTCCCTTTTCTTGGGCTAGTTCCTCCCTTCTTTACTTATTTGTTTTCCTTCCTTTCTTTTTCTTGAATTGTTTTGATCTATCCAAGAACTATAATCTATTTGTGATATGTATCTATTATCAATTATGTCAAGTTCATTGTAATCTTCATTTTCTCTTTTCGAGGAATTTCATCCTTCCTCTTCTAGTACTTGTATGCTTGGCTCTACATTTAAACAGAGAAAAGGTTCCACACATGCCTCCTGATTATTGTTTTCCATTTGCCTTCCAATTATTTTATGATTTCCTTCCAAATGGCTTCCCAACAGTTTTTGTCTTTTAGGGCTTTTCGGTTTTGGGCTTTTTCTCCCTTTAGGTGCTTTGGGGGATTCCTTTTTCCTCCACAATTTTTTGGTTTTTGAAGGAATCTTGCAATTTTCTATCCTATAATATCTTTGATCACACTTCAGACAATAATGTTTTGATCTTCAATTTTGATCCCCTGTATCCAGGTTCCTACCTTGGATTTTAGTTTGATCTCCTTTGGGATTGCCTTTATTGCTGCGATCTAAATTCTTGCATAGAGGTAAGAATTCCTTTTCAGTAGAGAGGTATCTATTTCTATTAATGTGCCTAAGGAACTTCCAATATTTCTCTGGTATTCCTCTAACAATTATTCAAGTGGCATATTATATAGCATAATCCATTTTACCTTTGAATATGACACCTGAATCTGAGGGTTGAAATTGATTTCCTATTTTTGCATATAAACGAGGCTTCCATCTATTTCCAAAATTCCTTGTTCTAGGACCGAATCTCTATCTTCTTCTGAAAGAAAAACCACTATGAAGAAGCTGTTAGGCAAGAATTTTATCCCATGGTTGTATTTTATATTTGACCGTGCCTAGCCTTCTATAAATTTATTTCCTTTTCGGGACCCAATTATTCTACAAATGATGGCCAATTCTTGTAGAATACCAATATCTTCATCTATTTCCTCTTCAACATCAATCTCAATTGGTTCCTTCGATTGAGCAGGTGTATTGCCCTTGTCTTCCTCTTTTTCCTTGGGCACAATTTTGATTGTTGTATTTTGCCTTTTGTTTATCCTCTTCTGGGCTCCATATTTGTTGGTATTCTTGGGAGATGGGGGATTTTTGAATTGTGGAGAGTCCTTGGTAGCAGTCTTCTCCTTCTGGATTTTTGATACTTTTGTTCCTTCCTTTCCTTTAGCGGATGGGCGTCTGGTTTTTGGAATAATCTCAAAGTTGTTCAACCATGTGATGCAATATGACATCTTAAAGTCTATGTTTGTCTGGATTTTTGAGGATTTCGGTGGCCTCTTTAGTCTCATATTGCCTTGTAATATTCTCGGCTAACTATTTCTTAAAATTTTCTGATTCATTGGAGAATTTCCGTAGTTCGCGATTCACAAGATTTTGTATTTGCTGAAGTTCGTGGTAAAAATAATTCGCAAGCAAAAAAATTCGTGAGCATAGATAAATAGTATTATGTTTTAATCTATAGTTTAAAATTATATTATTATATATTAAATACAAATATTTTTTATAATTAATAACTAATAAATTTTTATATTGTATAAATTGGATTAACATATAAATATAAACAATGTATAATTATTATAAAATAAACATTGTATATAATACAAATTATATTATATTATAATTTATTATATGTAATTATATTATAATTATATATTATAATCTAAAATATAAATATAAAATTATTATAAGTAATAATAATAATTTTTTATATAGTAAATATTAAATTAACATATAAAAATTTAATTCTCTATCATGAGATTTGAAAGGTAGTTGGTGTTGATGATTAATAATTTACAAGTGTCATAAGTTGTTGGGTTTCGTATTTATGATTATGGTAATGGCAATGGGCTTCGAAGGGTGGTGGTTTGTAATTTAAAGCTTATTAGTTGTCATGTTGACATATTAAATTTTGTTGGATGGTTAGGATTAAATTAAACATCTTGCATTGCCTTTCTGTGAATCCCAATCTTGTTGACCAAATTCAGATGGATACATATAAAATAGGATACACCTTAAATTATATTGTTATTTAGTTAACTAGGTCTACCTAAGGTTTATATAAGGCTATCTAAGTCAGCTTGGGTGATATCCCATGCATAAATAAGGTATATTGAGGTAGTGAGTCTTATTTCATCACCATATTATGAATTGTGTTCTCAATGGAGATATTTGGAGGTTTCCCCCTTGAAGTAGCTTTTTATTCTCGGTTATTATCAAGTATTTGTAGCATACTTCCTATCATATTCTTCTATTGTGCAAATTATTTCATTACAAGTGGTATTAGAGCACGATCTTAGCACCATAGAGGCAAGAAAAATTCTTAATATTGGAGATTATTTTGTGAAGCACATATCTCTCAGATTTTAGCAATTTTTTTTAATTTTTAAAGGGTTTTTGAGGAACATATTCAAGAAGCTATAGTCATGATATAGGATTGGGAGTAGAATTAAGTGATTTATTGCAAAATTAGGGTTTTTGCTCAATTTATTTGGAAAGTGCATATCTCCCAAATCCTACAAAATTGGCTCCTAAGTTTTAGTGGGTTTTAAAAGAAGTCACAGAGGAGAATACAATACAAATTTCAACTAAATTGAAGTAGAATTAAGTTATTTCTTGCAAAATCAGGGTACCCAACAAATTCACTCTCAAGGTTGCAAAAATAATAATTTTTGGGATATTTTTCAAGGAAAGTGTGACCTAGACCCTTGTAAGTTACATTAAAACTTTAATATTATTTTGAGTTTATTTGTGTGATTTATTACAAAATTATTTTCTACCATCATTGCAACGCTTGCAACAAGAGGCAAAAATATTGATACCATCTACCTGAGAAATCTTTAAATAAGGATGAGGTAGAAATTGAGGATATTAACCCAAATGATGAAATCAAAAAAGCGAAGGGTGATATTTAATCATTGGAGAAGAATATGACTAAATAAATTTCATCAATAAAAAGGGACATGGAAAAGGATATGAGTGAATTAAAATCACTTATTCGGGGTATAAGTATAAGGGAGAAGATTCACCTAGTATAGTGGAAGAAAATGCTTTTGTTGGACATGAATTATTTTCCTGCTTGACTTAAATTTCAAGAAGGATCATCCCTTTAATAATGTTATGCCTAGGAAATTTATATCCAAGTTGGATATGAGAAAAAATGATGGCAAGGATTTAACTAAATGAATTTTTCAAATGGAGCAGTTCTTTGATCTTCATCATGTTCCCAGTCAATAGAAGGTGGCTATAACATCATTATAGTTGGAACCAAATCAATTTATTTGGTATCATTGGTTATGCAATGAGAAGATAAATAAATGTTGTGTGGTGACATGGCCAATTTTTCAAGAGGAACTTGCTACCCTTTATGGAGAACTTTATGGATAGATAATTTTTCCAACTCACTCAATTAAAGAAAATAGGTATGGTCAAGGACTTATTCAACAATTTCAAACCCTTTTTCTAAGAGTGGAGAATGTGATAGAATGAAATTTGAAGGAATTATCTTCATGGGATTTAAAGGATCACATAAAATATGAGGTACGATTATTCCAACCATAATCCTTGTCATGAAAAATAATAATGGCAAGATAAGTTTAGGAGAAGTTTTTGGACAATAGGAAACAAGTGATTGTAAATGTAAGTGAAAGAAGATCTCCTACACATTCCTTACCTCAACCTAGTGGGTTGACTCCATAAAAAATCGAGGATAAGAGAGAAAAAGGGTTATGTTTCAATTATGACATCAAATATAGTCGAGGAAATACATGCATGAAAACAAATTGTTTTATATTGAAGGTATGAGCGAGGAAGAAGAGGAACCAATATTAAAGGGTGATAGGTTGTCAGATGAGGAATTACATGGTTCCCAACCAATAATTTATTTTCATGCACTGGGGTTTTATCACCCCACAAACCCTCAACATAGTTGGCTTCTTAAAGAAGAAAAAAGTAACAGTGTTGATTGACTAAAGTATTACTCATAATTTCACCAACAAAATTTTGGCTACTCATCTCTATTATTTTATATATCCAACTCCAAATTTTCAGGTCTTCATTGCAAATGGTGGTACTGTTAGTTGTTTAGGTTCAAACACCATAGCATTAAATTATTCATGGGATATTATCACCTTGGTAGCCCTATATGCTATCTCAATGGGTGAAAAATATATTATTTTGGGAGTACAATGAATTAATACTTGAGGAATAATTGAGATGAACTTCTAAGAACTATTCATGAGATTTCAATAAGAAGGAAAGATAATAGAGATAAAAGGGTTGAAGGAAAATTCCCCACAAATGGTAATCTCTCATCAAATACAAGAGTTTATTAAGCAAGGAGTTAATGGATTTGTGGCCCAATTATGTTAATTAGAAGTCTATCCATATAATGCTTCCACCCATTCTAACTTACAAGAAATCATTGATCATCACTCAGTGGTTTTAGAGATATGCCTAGAAAGGAATTACTCCTAAAAGGGATCGTGATCATGCCATACAACTAGTTCAAGGGATCCATCCACCCAACATCAGGCTCTTTAGGTCACCATATATACAAAAAAGTGATATTGAAAAGATTGTGGAGGAGGTGTTAGAGGCAGGTATTGTCAGACATAATCAAAGTTATTATTCCTCACCCTTTGTGATGGTGCATAAGAAGGATGAAACTTGGTGCATGTGCACAAACTATAGAGTGATGAAAATGTACACCATCAAATATAAGTTTCTTATTCTATTCATTGATGATTTTATAGATGAATTAAGCGGAGCTATGTATTTTATGAAGTTCTCTATCTTAGATTAGGTTATCACTAAATTCAAATTAAGGAAGAAGATATTTTAAGACAATATTTAGGACTCATGAGGGTCATTATGAGTTTTTGGTGATGCCATTTGGTCTTACCAATGCACCATCTACATCTCAAAGTTTGATGATCTCCATATTTAAGAAATTATTGAGGAAGTTTGTATTAGTGTTCTTTTATGATATATTTATTTATAGCAAGACATGAGAAGAGCACTGACAACATGTAGATCAAGCATGAAAAGTTCTTGAAGATCATCAAATCTATGCTAATCTATCCAAGTTTAATTTTTGTCTCAATGAGGTGGAGTACTTGAGACACATAGTTTCACATGAATGAGTAAAGGTGGATCCTAACAAAATTAATGTTGCCTATTCCAAAAACCATTAAGAAATTGAGGTGTTTCTTACGATTTAACTAGATAGTACAAAATATTTGTGAAGAATTATGGTTGTATTGTAGCACCCCTCATAGCTTTATTGAAGAACTAATTTTTTAATTGGAATGAGTCCGCTAATTTAACATTTGAGAGATTGAAGGAGGCTATGTGTACAACTCCAATTATGGCCATTCCAGACTTCACCAAGGATTTTATTATGGAATGTGATGCTTCAATAAATAGTATAGAAATAGTTCTCATGTAGGAGATTCAATCAATTAATTTTGAGAGTCATTAATTAAAGGGTGAGAATAAACTCAAACCTATTCATGAGAAGGAAATTCTAGCTATTCTTCATGTAGTAAAATAATAGAGGCATTATCTAATGGGTAGACACTTCAAGGTTAAGAAAAATCATGATAACCTAAATACTTGTTGAGAACAAATGATAATAATTTTATTAGTAATAAATTTAACACATTTAACATACCATTAAGAAAATTGGCATATATGAACATGAAGATGGAAGAGAAAGACCAATGTCTATCTCTCTTTTGTTCTTTTCTTGACTTATAGAGCAACCTTCTAATGAAAAATAGTAGTACTATTTAAAAGTTGAAATTTGATGAGGTGGTGGGTGTGTTACCTTAGAAGGAGATGATTACAAAAACTTAAAAAATCCATTAAGGATGCATTAATCATTAGAGGCAATTTAAATGAAAAGGATAAAGGGAAGATGGAAAGGTGATCAAACTATATAGAGAATCTAAGTCCCTTAGAAGATCTAGGGTTAAATTTTTAAATTATATTGAGATAAAATACATTAAGAAGTAATACAAAGAGAATAAGGTCAAGGAATCTAATGAATATTATAACTCAAGGGCCTCTAATGAAGATATTAGTGATGTATTTATTGTAGCCCTTGAGATGCATACACATGAGGATATATAATTAATCAACTTTACAACTTCTTACCAAATGAATCCTCATAAGAGTGACTTTAAAATTATGAGTAATTTTATAGTAGGAAGGTGTATTTGGGATGTAAGTAATCTCTCAAAATCATAGGTTGGTGAAGAGTCATTCTAGAATTTAGTCATGGTAGTAGAAAATCCCTTTCTAGAATTTTACACTTTTCAAATTCTAGTGCGGAACTTAGGAAGAATAAAGGAATAGAAGAAATAACACATTCTAAATTTTTGTCATTAAAAGATATAGGATAAGGGTCAAAGTTTTTTGGTGAACCCCATGTTGATGTTGTCTCTTCCCCTCCTTTAGAGGCACAAGTTAAGTTTCCTTGAGAAAATCCCCAAGTAGTAGTATAAAAAAATATCCAAGAACAACAAGTTGAAGTTCAACAAAAGGAAGCTTGGCTAAATGGGGAGAAAGAGAAAAAATTAATTAATCCACTAGTGGAGCATCTACCCGAGGAAGGGAAAATTCTAGAATAGGTCCAAAACCTTGAAGAAAGTAGCTTAGAAGTAAGTTCAAAATTTCAACCAAGGAACAATTTAAAATGAGAAGGAGGAGATAATTTTAGAGAAGGTTGAAAGTTCTCAAGAATAAGATAATCATGAGCTCTTAGCTTTCAAAGGAGTGGGAAAAGAAGTGCTTGCATTGCTTTCTTATTTTTTGGATTTTTCTTTTGAACCAAGCAAGGAAGATTTGGTATGGACCTTGGTAGGGAGTAAAAATAAAAAGAAATCTACAACAAACAAGGAAGATGTGGGTAGTGGTCTAAGGCAAGGTAGACTGTATCATAGGGAAACTCAATCAAGAGAAGAAACTAAAAAGATAGAAATGAGGAATCAAAGGAATCTAGAAAAAAATAATAGGGTTAAGAAGATATTAAAAATGAAGGTGTTATCTTATATATAAGAGGGCTAAATAACCCACATAAATAACATCTTTTAAAATGCCACATTTTATACAACACAATTGATTTTCTACTTCTCCAAGAAGTGAAAATGGTAGACTTGATTTTTTCCTAGGTTTCTAAAAAGATTTGGCTTATTGCTACCTTCTACATTAGTTTGGATGATGGAGGTTCATGTGGAATAGTCACCATGTGGAATAATTTATCCCTCATAGGTGTGAAAGTGAGTCACTGTAAAAATAGCTTGATTGTCTCTTTTAATAATATTTCTTCTAAATAAAAATAACACCTAATTAATATCTATGTTGCTAATAAGAAATATGCTAGAAATTTGTTATGGGATAACCTTTATTTGATGATTAATTCCTAAATCAATGGCCATTGGATGTTGGCTGTGGATTTCAACACCCCTCTTTACCCTTTAGAGAAGCTTGAGGGTCTTGACGATTATTCAAACATTATGATAGATTTTATTGATTTCTTATAAAAAATTGGGCTATTGGATGTTGAGTTAGGATTCTTAGTTAACTTGGTCCGACAAACATATGGGGAATATATTGATCTAAGTGAAACTTGAAATATTTCTAATCTCCAATGGATGAAATATCCTTTCAGATTTGACACTATAAGCTCTCCCTTGAGTGGACTCAGATCATGATCCAATCTTTGTTGAAATGGGAAAATATTCCGAGGAAAGGCCCTTTCCCCTTTAGACACATAATTATGCAGTCATCTCATCTAGACTTTAAATGTATAATTTTTGACTATTGGAATACCCCTATACAAGGCTAACTAATGTACTACTTAGCCCAAAAACTTGAATTGATAAAAATTAATGTTAAAGGCTGGAACAAGTACACTTTTGGTAATATTTTCCTTAAGCTAGCTTAGATATGTAAGGAGCTGAAGGAGACTCAATATTCCAAGGCTGCTAGAATTAATGGTATGGAAACTTGCTTAAATGATAATCACTTACAAGAATAATGACATATTCTAATGAAAAGGGAGGAGATTTTTTGGAAGAAAAAATATAGAGTGCAATGGCTCATCAAAGGTGACAGGAATATCAATTTTTGTTCATATTTCTAATTCGAGGCATCGAAAGAGAAATATGATAAAGAGCCTTGTTGACAAGGTAGGAAATGCTCTTGATAATAATGAGCTTATTGAATATCTTGCTATATCCTTCTTTCAAGATGCTTATAAGGATAATATTGGAGAAGTTAATAGTCAAGTTGAACATTTTGATATAATTCCTAAGGTCATAAATGAGAAGGATAATAAGTAAATGGTGAAGGAAGATCCTGAGGAAGAAGTTAAAGTTGTTGTCTTATCTTTTGGAGCTTATAAAGATCTTGGTCCTAATGGATTCCCCCATTCTTTTTCAAGATTTTTGGGGGATTATAAAAAATTATTTTGTCATGATTGCTAAAGATTTCATCAATTTTGATAAGATCCTAAAATAACTAAATATTATTCATTGCCTTGGTCACTAAAATGAACAAATTGATAATTTGATGGACTTAAAAACCTATAAGCTTGTGCAATACTATTAATAAAATTTTGTCTAAGCTGGTTGTGTTAATAATTAAGCATATCATCTCTTTATTCATATCCCAAAACAAAAAAAGGATTTGTCTAGGGAAGAAAAACTCTTAATGCTACTATTTATTACTCATGAGATAATTCACTCCTTGGAAAACATCAAAAAAATATGCATCGCCTTAAAAATTGATATATCTAAATCCTATGATATATTTTCCTATTCTTTCCTTTCAGTTACCCTACAAAAGTTGAGTTTCTAAGGAGTAATCCTTTAGATTATCAAAGAATGTGTTATAACTCCCAAGTTGTTTGTGAAGAGTGCACAATATGCTGAGGGGGGGGGGGTGAATTAGTAGATCAAATATATTTAAACTTTTTAACTTTTTCCATAGTTATCAACATATATGATCTCTCACAACAAACCTAACATAAAGCATAAATCACGCAAGACAACACTAGATATACGTAGAAAACCCAAGATGGGAAAAACCACGGTGAGAATAGTTGCTTGGATCTACTACCCAAATATAGCCTCACAATGTAGAAATATACAAGTGAATTTTATACACTAAAGTAGGTATCGATCTATTAGAGACAAAAATCCCCTATTATTCTTGTAGGTGCCAACCTACTAGAGACACCAATCCCCAAATGAAATAATACAATAGGTAGAACACTAGTCCTACCAGAATACAATGATAAAGCTTGCAGATATTCAATACAACACATACATGTGCTAGAGTCATTGCTAACACTCCTCCTCATTGGAAATTATCTTCTGATACTTGCACATTCTCTTTTCTTCACACTTTCTCTTCTTTTACACCCTTTAGACAAGTTTTCTTCATATTGGTGTAATTATGCTTCACATGCATACTCAAATCACATCATGTGCATATAAACATTTTAAATATATACATGAAATTACATTAACACTCTTCTATTTCATCTAGGGATCCACAAAAATCCAAAATGACATAAGATGGACCTAAATTCAATTTACATGAAACATGTAATATGTCGGTCCTATTTTAATTTTAGTTTCCATCAAAAGATCATGATGTCGTGCACTACCATGGAGACCTTAACTATGTCCTATCCTAACACCACAAGTAAGATTTAGATTATGCACACTACTAGTTGTTACCGCATAAGCCTTGAACTCAAACATGTTGACATATGAGAACAAAGAGCTTTCCATCACTTCAAACATCTTACACATTGAACATATCCTTTGGAAACACAAGAATATGATAAAACTAGTGTAGGCATACTCTCCTTCCAAACCACATAGAAAAAATGTTTTTATGAAATAAATGCTCACCATATTTGTATTACTAAGGAAATCTCTTTGCCCAAAAGATATCCTTATGTAGAATTTTGGACCACCACAGTCATAGTGATTGAATACTCTACATGGTATTTTAAGAATACATACCAAATCCTAGAAAGGAAGTCACATCTCAATAAAACTTGATTTAGTGATATGATTGATGAGACAACTTCTTCATGATTAACACCTCCTGATGCACATCATGCTACTAGAAATATAGCATATATTTCTACAACTCTCTTGCAACACATGACATTCCCAAGGGAATATAATGATAATACAAGTACTCCTACAATATTTTTCATTCTTGACAACCTTTTACAACATTCTTCTTCATAAATGACACATCTTTGACATCAATGAAAATCTATGCTCAACAATATCCACCTTTCTCATTGATGATAAACAAAAAAATGTTGGGCCACCAAAAAGAAATGTTGTGCCACCAAACCAGTCGATTGCACATGAAGATATTTACTCCCCCTTAAAATGGTTTCTTCTTTGTAGAATTTTGAGTTTAATCTCTCTATCAATGCTTCAACATTTTGAATTTACTTTCTCCCCCTTTGACATCAATGGCAAAGGGTCAACACTCTCTCCCCCTTTCTCTTTACTCCTTAAAGTTCACTTTCTCTCCCACTGATACCAATCTCTGCAAACACGTCCTTCAAGTAGTAGGACAATCAATTCAAATGCATAGCATTTATCTGAATGTCCCTGACTATAGCAACACTTATTTCTCTTCCTTCATTTTTGGTACTTTGCATAATTTGGAAACTTGCTTCCTAGATAGACTCCCCTTGAGTTCATGCTTCGTTGCTTCTAAAAATATACCATAAGACTACCTAGCCTTCTTGCGATAGGGAGACCAAGCTCCCCATCAACCCGTGTTTCCTCTTGATTTAAGGGGAGGGAGAAAAAAATCCCAACTTATGCCAAAGAAACTCAAACGTCTCCATAGGAAGTGGATTTGTGAATATATTTGCTACTTGCTCCTTTATCTCAACATACTCCAAATTTACCTCCTTCTCTGCAACCTTCTCCCTTAGAAAATGATACTTGATTGCAATGTGTTTGGTCCTTGAATGCATCACTGGATTATTTGAAATGTTTATGGAATTGATGTTAGCACAAAGAATAGAGATAGGTTCATCAAACTCAATCTTCAATTCCTTCATATTCTACTTCATCTAAAGAACCTGAGTGCAACATGATGCTGCAACAATATATTTTACTTCTACTGTGGATAAAGAAACTGATTCTTGTTTCTTGCTCAACTAGGACACCAATTTGTTACCAAGAAAAAATGATCCTCCACTTGTGCTCTTTTGGTCATTAATGCATCCTTCCCAATTTGCATCTATATATGCAATTAAAGTGAAATTTTCACTCTTTGGATACCATAGTCCAAAATCTTCAATAACCTTCAAATACTTGAATATCCTCTTCATTGCTTTAACATGAGTTTCTTTAGGTGCTGCTTGAAATATAGAAACCATTCCAATTGCCTACATTATATTTGTTCTTGATGTGGTCACATAAAACAAACTACCAATCATGGATCTACACGAGGTTTTATCTACTGAAGAAAATTCATCATCTTTACTCAAATTGCATCTTGTAACCATAGGTGTTCCAATCGGTTTGCAATCTTCCATCCTAAGCTTAGCATCTCCTTTATGTACTTATACTGAGAAATAAAAATGCCTTTGTTTGATTGTGTAGTTTGTAGCCTAAGAAAGAAGAATAATTCTCCTAACATTGGCATTTCAAACTCATTCTATATTTACTTCTAAAACTATTTGCACATGTCATCATTACTACCACAAAAAATGATATCATATACATATACCACAACTATCAACAATTGATCTCCTTTTATTTTTATATACAAATTAATATCCACACTAACTCTCTAGAACCCTTACTACTGCAAGTATCCATCCAACCTTGAATACCAATCTTTGGGAGCTTGTTTGAGTCCATATAAATATTTCTTCAACCTATAAATATAATCTGGATTATTAGAACATTGAAACCCTTTTTGTTGTTCAATGTAGACTTCTTCTTCTAGTTGTCCATTCAAGAATGTTGACTTCACATCCATGTGATATACATTGAAGTTCTTGAATGCTAAAAGAGCTAAAAACATCCTGAATGCCTCCAATATTTCTACCAAAGAATTTTTTTCTTCAAGATATATGCCTTCAACCTGAGCATAACCTTTACACACAAGCATTTCATTTTTTTAGATCACTTCACCTTCTTCGTTTAGCTTGTTTTTAAAAACCCACTTGGTTCCAATCACATTCTTTCCTTTAGATCTTGGGATAATTTCCCAAGTTTCATTCTTCATGATCTGATTTAGTTATTCCTCTATAGCTTCTATCTAACCTTTCTCTCAAATTACTTCTTTATATGAATTGGGCTCTACCTTTGATAGTAATTCAAAGTGTGCTTTCTCACTTGTTCTCTCAAGTCTCTTCTAGGTTTGAAACCCACTATCTTTATCTCCTATACTCTAATCTTTAGAATGGTTAATTTAAACATACTTTGCTGGAGTTTTTATAACAACCTCTTCCGAGTCTTCAATGTTTCTATAAATTGGTTCTTCATCATCCTCCACTTTTGGGAAACCGGTAGACTAAATAGTTTCATCAAATTTCATATTTGCATTCTCTACAATCCTCTTCAATCTTTTGTTGTAATATCTATATGCTTTTCTTCTTAAAGAGTAACCAAGAAAAATACATTCATCAGATCTGGAATCAAACTTACCTAGGTTTAATTTATCTCTTTTGATGTAACACTTGCTCCCAAATATTTTGAGGTGTTTGACTGATGTCGGTCTTCCTCTCCATAACTCATATGGTGTCTTATCAATCTTGCGTCTGATCTGAACTCTATTTAGAATGTATACAACATTATGAGTGGCTTCTCTCCAATATATATATGGTAGATTTTCTTTACATAACATTTTTCTTTCCATCTCTTATACACTCTAATTCTTCCTTTCTGCAACTCCATTTTACTATAGAGTTCTAGGAACAAAAAATTGCCTCTGCATCCCATGCTCTTCACAAAATCTGTTATACTTCTCAAAAGTTAACTCTCCACTTTTGTTTGATCTCAAAACCTTGATTGTCTTTCCGATTTCATTCTCCACTAATACCTTGAATGCCTTAAACTTCTCAAATTCTTTTGACTTCTCTTTCAAAAATGTAATCCAAGTTATCATAGTGCAATCATCAATAAACAACATGAAATACCTATCACCTTATAGAATTTTGGTCCTCATGAGTCTGTATAAATTTGAATGAACCAAATCTAATGGTTTTGATGTTGAATACTCTTTGGTAGGATATTTTCTTCTTGTTTGCTTCCCTTCATGAGATGGCTTGCAACTATTTGATTGTGGCTTCTTAATATTTGGCATCTCTTGGACCAATACTCTTGAGATAATATTTATAATGCCATAAAAATTCATATGTCATAACCTTCTATGCCAAAGACAACTTTCTTCTCTTTGCATAGTGAGAAAACTTTCTCCATTCAACTCACTTAGATGATATATATCACCGTTTTTCCCGATTCCTTCCACAATCAATTCACCGGTGCTTGATTCCCTGATTTCACAACCTTCAACATAGAAAATATCATGTGTCTTTTTTCTACCACCACCATCAAGACTAAAAGTACCCTTACTAAATATTTTGGTAATAGAATTATTTCCAAGGATAACAAAACCACCTTCAAATTTCTTTAAATTCATGAACTTACTTTTATAACCTAGTCATGTGGCTTGAGAATCCACTATCTATCATCCACAAGTTCTCCTTCTGAGAATGCAAAGTAGTTTGAACAATCATTGAATTTTATGACTTCTTTTCTTCAGGAACCTTCTTTTAGGCTTTTTTTAAGTCATGAATTTTCTTTTCGAATCCTTTTCTTCCATTTTCGGTAAATGAGGACTTACAAAATTGCTTCTGCAATTCCTTGCAATGTGTCCAAAGTTGTTGTATTTGAAACAAATGATATTAAAATCGTATAGAGGTGCAAATGCATTGTTGTTGACAAAGTTATTTCTTCTTACCAAATCTTTTCTATAATTCACAACCTTATGACCAAAATTATTGTAACTAAAACAATAACTAGAGAAAGAATAATTGAACTTGGTGTTGTATTCCTATCTTCTAGATCTTCTTCCTTTATTCTACACTTGAATAAAACCATCACTATGTGTCAATATTTCATCATTTTCCATGGTCCTTTTAGAATTTGAACTTCTTAAGTCCATCACTTCTAGAATTGCCTTAGAAAACTTCATAGTTTTCTCTATCACCTTGTTCTTCTGATCATCAAAATCTATTTTGGTTTTGACATACAAAGCTCTTTGAATTCCCAATATTTGATCTAGGGTTTCAATACTCTTACCGGGAATTCATGTGCAATTGCTGATTCATTTTCTCAAGCTCTTTTCTTAATGTAACAATTTCAATTTCCAGCTTCTCACAGTCCTTATCTCTTGATAGAAACTTTTATATCACAACTTCTTCAATCCTTTTTGATTCTTTTGTTTGAATCTTTAGATCAACAATCATCTTTTTTGCTTTCTTCAAATCTTGGGATACCTTTTCTTTAGCCTTCAATTCCTCTGCAATTCTATTCTTTTGATTTCTTTTCCAACACACATAAATTCTTCCACAAGATCTACCTCATTTTCAATGTTTTCAGAACCTATTTTTGCATCTCCTTCAATTATCTCAAAACCATGAATATAGCCTTTTCTTTTTCATCTCTAGAGATATCTTCATCTTCTTCTTTAGTTGAGTAGTCTTCTTCCTCATTAGTGTAGAAACTCTTATTTTTCCTCTGACCTTTATACCTTCTTTGAAATGATGTATTTTCATTCTTTTGTTCAACATTGTTAGAATTCTTATGGGAACACTTAGCCATAAAATGTACTACTTCAAAACAATTAAAACACTTAAAAGGAAACTTGCCTTTATACTTGTCGGAACCTCTTTCTAGTTTCCTAAAAAAAAAATCTTCTTTTGGATCTGATCCAATATTAGTCTTGATCAACCTGCTTTGTAGATACTCTGAAAGCAACCTCTTTCCTTATAAAATTTTCACTTTCAAATCTCATCTCATATGTAATCATATTTCCATGCAGTTTAGTCAACTTCAAAGCATTTAGATCCTTCTTCAATAGTAGAGACTTTATAATCAAACCTTCTTGGGAGAGATCTGAGTACCTTTTTCATAATATTCCTCTCTTCTAAATTCTCACCAAGACTTCAGATAGAGTTGAAAACTTCATCAACCCAAAGTAGGAAAGTAGCAATATTCTCATCTTCTCATCTTTAGACTTTCAAATTGAGCTCTATAAGTGTGTATATTTTCCTCTTTGATCTTGTCATCACCTTCATATATGGTTTTCAATTTATCCCATATGTCCTTTTGTTGTTTTTGACTACATCACCTTCACAAATTTAGAGTTAGTCAATCCACATAAAATAGCATTCCTTGCCTTAGCATTGAGCTCACATGCCCTCTTTCCAACTTGATCCCTAGGAGGGGTTTTAGGAATCTCATATCCCTCTACTACTGACATCTAGACGTCCATTCCTAAATCCAACAAATAATACTCCATCCTTACTTTACAAAATGCAAAATTTGATCCATAAAAAATTGGTGCTTTATTTCTAGAGAATCCTTACTATGCCATCCCAGACCTACCTTAAGCTATTAGGCTTCTACAAAGGAACTTGGTTCTAATACCAATTGAAGGGAACACAATATACTAAGAGGGGGGTGAATCAGTAGATCAAATCTATTTAAACTTCTTAACTTTTTCCATAGTTATCAGCATATATGATTCCTCACAACAAACCCCACATAAACAAACAAAACATAAAATCATAAATCACACAAGAGAATGCTAGATACACATGGATAACCCAAGATGGGAAAAACCATGGTGAGAATAGATTCTTAGATCTACTACCCAAATCTATTCTCACAATGCAAAAATATACGAGTGAACTTTACACATTGAAGTAGGCACCAACCTACCAGAGACATCAATCCCCAAATGGAACAATATAGTAGGTAGAAAACCAGTCCTAGCAAAATACAATGATAAAGCTTATATATCTTCAATACAATGCATACATGTGCTAGAGTCACTATTGCAGACACTCCTCCTCATTGAAAATGGTCTTTTGATACTATCACACTCTCTTTTCTTCACACTTTCTCTTCAATTTACACCCTTCAGACAAGTTTTCTTCATTCTAGTGTAATTATTCTTAACATACATAAACTTAAGTCACATCACATGCATCTAAACATTTGAAATATATACATGACAATACATTAACATTCTGTTAGACACACATGACAACTGGGAGGGGGGTGAATCAATTGTATATTAAAACCTTAAAACCCTCATTAACCTTCAATCCCTTATTATGCATTAGCATGAATTCAAACAAATGAAACATCAACACAACAACAACCAATACACAACAAAACACCATATTTTATGTGGAAAACCCATAGTGAGGATTAACTCATATATATGAATAACAACATTGATTACAAAAGGATCACTACTAGAAGGTCTCACTACCCAAAGGACTCACTATCCAAAAGAAAGAAAGGCTCACTACCAATGGCTCATTTCCCAAGAATATCACTTCTTTCGAAATACAAGAGAATATAAAGGAAATATTACAAGGAGGTTCACAAACTTAGAGTAATAGGTGAATCCACCACAACAACTCTTCACCATCTTCAACCTTCGGTTCACTGCCTTCGACAACTTTAGGCACACTGAAATGTAGACACCTTCAACTCACTTCTTTTAGTAGTCATAGGTGTTCATGCTTGTGCCTAGATCTCAAAACTTGGCCACATACACATCATTTCACATCACACACCACACCACACACTTCTCCAACAATTGACCTTGCATATATATCCTCTATAACCTCAAACAATCTTCTCCAAATCAACCTCAATGAAATGTATACACCGGCTCAAGCGTGTAACCACCAAATAGGTTGGCACCAAACAACTTTGTGGTGGAAATAAGTGAAGGAGGACAACACCAAGGGTTAACTAGGACCCAAATCTACACTGACACACTACAACACTCTTGCACAAACAATGAAGCACATCCACAAGCAACACTAACATGCTAGGTTGAACAAACCGACATTAACGCTAATAGGAAACCACTATCACACTTCACTAGGTATGAAAAAAGCCCATGAACCACTTAACAACATCACACACCATTTTAAAATATTCCAACACCAACAAAATATTCAAACACTTTTTCGCAAACACATGCAACTGAGAATACTATCATCCCGTGCAACCAATCAAATTGCCACTGAGACACAACTCATGAACCAAGCTTGTGAAACAACTTAACATAAAAAAATCAAAGGGAAGATAGATATAAGCATCATTAGCATATTCCCAAATCCGCAAGACAAGAAACTTCAACGCAAAAAAACATGAAGCAATTCCATTTCTCCCAAATAACCTTCTTCACAGTCCAACACACTATCAAACACATCTTCTACTGCTGCATAATCTAGAAACTAGAACTTTGGATATAACACCTTTGAACACTTTTTAACATCACATCCAAACCACACAAGCACATATTCAAGCATGAAGAAATGCAAAGCACAATACATAACACATCCATGTCATCTTGTACACTCTTTATACAATTTTTCTCAAAAGCACTTGGAAACCAAGTGACCATGCTGCATATGCAACACCTGATCAAGACCACAAAAAAATTATCATCATAGCTACACTAGAGGTTAACATAGGTTAAAATCAATGACAACACTAATGACTGTAGAAGTTGATAATCTAACCTCACAGATCCCAATGAACACTTGCAAGCAAATAACTGTCACCAAAGGAGATCAAGAGGCACAAGAATGTTGCTCTGCAAACATGAAGCAAAAGATGCATTACCCAAGAAGTGAATAATTACAAAGAGATCAATCCTTAAGAAAGGAGATCGAAACCTAAAGTGAGAACCCTAGGATGAAGATTAAATTAGCATGTGACAAGTGTTAATATCATAATGAATGAGACAACATGACTAATTTAATAATGCAAAATAAGGATTCCTAAGTTTAGGTTAAGTGAAATAAAGTAAAGGTGAATTAATCAATTAATCAACATGATTAAATTAATCAAGTAAACAACCTATTACTCTAACCCCTCCCCTTAAGATGAACTTAGGTAGAAGCTAAAAAACTAAGGACAAATGCATGAAAGAAAAGATGGGTCTCGACAAACAAGGCTTGATGAGGTACCCATGTACAAATGTAAAAGATCTCTCACAATAGGAGAAAAAGAGAAAACCTCATGGGAAAAACTCTTCTCCGAAAGAGAGAAGTGTAGGTGAAGGTCTAAGAAGCCTCCAAACAAGAGTGAAGGATGAAGAAGTCTCCAATTAAGAAGAAACTGTCCCAATAATAGGAACAAAGGATGAACACCACAAAAGCATGAAGAAGCTGCAAACACTGTAGTAGAATGACTGTTGAAATGCTGAAACAAGAACCTACTCTCAAACAGATGATGATCGGGATCAACAAGACAAGAATCTACACGAGTGCCCTCAATGACACTACTCGAATTAGATGGAGAACAAAGGAAAACACCTGGAACTCAAAGATATAGATGGAAAAAGTACCAAAAGTCTGAAGAACTGATCATGTAAAAATGGAAGGTTGCCTCTAGAAATAGGAATTCAAGAGTGTCCATATGGTAAGTGCTCCATCTCACCAAAATGCATGGGTAACTAGCCACTGCATTTGCCTAGTACATAGGAATGAATACTGTATACATAGCTCACTCCAACAAAACCAAGGAAGCATTAGCACCAACAGTAGAAACCCCAATAATCGACAAGGGAGAGGTATGAAAGGTACACTAAAAATAAATGTCTGAATGTAGTGCATGAAGAAGAACCAAGAACATATGAATGCCTAGACATGAAAGTACAAGCAAATATAAAGGGTGTGCAAAAAAAAGTTACACATGCATGAGGTTGATTTCGTGGAAGGGACACTCACTTGACAAAGGTATTATTGAAAACAAAGGAAAAACATCAAACCCTCCCATGAAACTTTATAACATAGTGCGAGTATAACAAGAAATAAAGTGATGTGCAAGAATCCCAATACTACACATACAAAGCTAAGGCACTTTATTTTAGTGCGTTTACAGATGATTAAAACATGCAATGTGAGCCCATAAGGTCCACAAAGTACTACAACTGAGAAGAAGAATTTATAAAAAAAACCAAAAATCAAATCTAGAAACCACCTGCATCACTGCAAAGAGCTCAAAACCAAATTTTTGACAGTATCTCGTTTGCCCATTTTTGACATCGTATGCAAAAGTTACGCTGAAAACATTGAAGGCAACTCTCGAAAAAAATATTTGACTTTGACTGGAAATAATAGGGACCTGAGAAAAAATCTCCAAAAAATACTTGCACCACTAGAAATTACTGTGAATCCTCCTTCTAACGATATCTCATTTTCCCGATTTCGATATCGTGGGCAAAAGTTATGGCCTCCAGAAGTAAACAACTCCCAAAGTGCAAAAAATAGTCTGCAACATTAAATTTGACGGTCATATAACTATCACAGAAAAACAACGAGCTTAAATTTGATGGCCAAATGGTCGTCGTTGCACTTTTACAATTTGGCTTATTAAAAAAAATGTTTAAAAAAAAAACAATAAAAAATTACAATCAATTTTTTTAAAAAAAAAACAACATTTTTGGTGGGGGGCACGTGGGCCACCCCCACCTCTCCAGCCACATGGGCACAGGTACACTATGCAGGTTTATACCTATGCAGTACCCTGTGTAGGTACGTACCTGCATGGGTACCTACCTTGTTAATTTGTTTTAAAAACAATTTTTTTTTCTTTTTTAAATATTAAAGTTTTTTGTGAAAACTGTTTCATTTGACTTCAAAGGCCTAAAAAATAAATCTGGAGAAAAAAAAAAACCTGCACCATTGGATCGGGCTCAAAACCAGATTTCCAACGGTATCTCATTTTTGAAAAACGGACTCTGTATGCTCAAGATACGACCATTTTACTAAAAATGCTCATTTTGGCGTTAAACCAAGTATTTTATTAATTTAAAGATTTAAAAATTAATAAACTATTCAGCTGTACCTTCATGGCACGAAAACTGAGGCAGCTCAAAAATGCTCTAGACACCAAAAAATATGGCATGAAAATTGAGGCATCCATATGGATCCGTATAATCGTACGGATTTTTTGACAACATTTTTGAAAATCCCCAAAAACACAAAAAATCAATTTTCAGCAAACCCTATATTATTTTATATGAAAATAGGGGTTTTTGGGCCTCCTGAGTGCACATGTGAAGTCCGTTTTGCACCAACATGCATCGTTTCAGATATCAAGGTCAAAATTTTTTAAAAAATGATGGAAAAGCCCTTTGATCTGGCAAAAAACTGCCGTAGCTTCAAACCCTCACAAATCTGACAAACGAAAGACAAATTTGACAAAAAAAGGTCAATCTTGACTATTCTGGCAACTCTGGATTCAATGGAGTGGTCTGATTTAACCTTGGATACACACAAAACTACTTCAAAGCAAGATCTCATGAAAAAGAAACAAGAAGCTTGCAAATCTGGAGCTCTCATACCATGTAGAAGTTGATAATCCAACCTCACAAATCCCAATGAACACCTGCAAGAAAATAACTATCACCAAAGGAGATCAAGAGGCACAAGAATGTTGCTCTGCAAATATGAAGCAAAAGATGCATTACCCAAGAAGTGAATAATTACAAAAAGATCAATCCTTAAGAAAGGAGATCGAAACCTAAAGTGAGAACCCTAGGATGAAGATTAGATTAGCATGTGACAAGTGTCAAGATTATAATGAATGAGACAATATGACTAATTTAATAATGCAAAATAAAGATTCCTAAGTTTAGGTTACGTGAAATAAATCAAAGGTGGCTTAATTAATTAATCAAGTAAACAACCTATTACTCTAACAATGACAAACCAATGCAATACACTCTTCTATGTTAGTTAGGGATTCGTAAAAATCCAGGATGACATAAGATGGACCTAAATTCAATTTACACGAGATGTGTAATAGGTCTGTCCTATTTCAATTTTAGTTTCTACCAAAATATCATGATTTTGTGCACTACCATAGGGTCCTTAATCAGGTCGTATCCTAACACCACAAGAAATATTTGAATTCTGCACTCTACTAGTCATTACCGCAAAGCCTTGAACTCAAATATGTTGATAGACAAGAACCGAGAGCCTTCTATCACTTCAAACTTCTTGCACACTGAACACATCCTCTAAAAACTCAAGAATATGATAGAAATAGTGTTGAAAGAATGGAGAAGGCTGTCACTAATGCATTTTCATTGATGTCAACACTACATGGTGGATGCCAAAATAGTATGAAGGATAACTATAAAAAAGTCATTTTGTCAAAATAGTTAAGTGTCTACACCGAGAGATTCAACACACAATGCCCTTCGGTAATTTGGTTTGCATTTGTTCACACATATAGATTTAATTCCGTGATTCTAATATGTTGTTCATGGAATTCAGTAGCATCTTAATTTAGAATTTTAGTTGACTTGGACAAGTGGTTCAAAATTTGCAAGTAACAAAAGATCGACTTATAATGTTTACACAATTTCCTGTGTATTGGCTATACCCTAACTGGTCTACACTCCTCCATGGATTTGAGTTAGAATTTTTTATTTTGGGAGAATGTTAATAGGTTTCAAAGAATTGTATCTTCTAGTTGGTGTGACATTTTATGGTCCACCTATCCTATGGTGATGATCAGTTGGAGCATTTTTTCTTTTAGATCCTATACCTGGCAGACCTCATGTATGTAAAGTGTTGTGGAGATTAAATATGTGATGCAAATGGAAGAGGGAGTTATTATAGGCCCATGTCAACATATATTGTATGTGTTTGGGTGCGAAGGCATTTTGATTTGAATTAAGTGTCGACTAGGCACATTTTGTATGATTTGAGCCTACACCTAATTAGGCCAACCTAATTGATGTTTGCGATGGAGTTTGGTACATATACAGGGTTGATTTGAGTTTGTGAGAGGAGGAAATATATGTGTACATTATTGGAATACAAGTAGTGATACAAAATCATGCAGAGTTGAGCAAACAAGTTGAGTGTTGAGAAAAAGTGAGTGATTACAGAGCTGTTGGGTGAAAATAGTGTAATCAACTTTTCAACAGATTACGCCATCTAGACTTCAACCACTGTTGTGTGAGATATAATATCTCCTCTTAGAAAGGGGAGGCACCCTTCTTACTGATAATTAGAAGCTATCATAAACTTAAAGAAATACTTACAAAATGTACACTGTACTCATGAAATGGGGGGTGTGTGTTACATTCATACTTCTCTCTTTTTAAGTTTTTTCAGAGAAGATGTTTACAATACTTCACGATGAAAAGCTTTAGATCTGATAACTTAAACTTAAACAACAATAGTAATGCCGATATTTCTATCTTGACAAAGCACAACTTAGAAATAACAGGTATGATTTATAATAAAAAAGGAAAAAAGGAAAAGGGAAAGCTCACGAAGGCACAAAATTGTTCCGTAGCCTTTTCAATGTTGAATCCAGTAGAAGTATCATTCCTTGTATTAGAAGCACAAAGTCTTCTTAGACACAATGATTCCTCGAGCAACATGAATGATTATAAGCACAAAGTCTTGGAGATCCTTCAACAAAAACCTTCAAACATAAACAAATCCAAACGATAAATGTAACACAAAGTTTACATCAACCACTTGAAGCCCTTTCAATCTCATACACAAATCACTACTGATATAATCAACACACAAGACAATAGATTACAACACAAAGTCTGGTATGCAATCCTCTTCTTTATTGATTAGATCTGAATTCACAATATTGAACACAAAGTCTCAATGCTTGTTTCAAAAGAGCAGCACTTATATCAAAAGGTAACTATTACAAAAGAAATCCCTCTTATTTATAGAAAGGAGGGAAGAGCAAAATTAGGGAATCAGATGAGTAAAAATAGGAAACCCTAATCTAACTGAGTGTAATTTATTTCTACGTAATTGCACCTCATATTTTGGTGCAATTAGATTTTACAAAAAGACACCAAAGATGTCAAAAACTATTTACAATGTGCAAAGTAGGGGACACCAAAACTAGCGAACACTGGAGATAAAAATAAGACTATTGTTCTTTCCACTGGGTGCGAAAGTCTTCATATTTCTTTCCTGTCTCCTGTAGGAAAGTTTTGTCTAGCCTGATTGTATAATCCACTAGCGTGTGTATTTTGGTAATCATCTTCTTTGGAAACGAAGAAACCTTTTTACACCTTTGAAGATGAGCCTTGAAACAATCAAGTGAAAGCCACAGATCACATACAATGTGCATGGTGTTTTTAGTAAAACCTTTATCATCCACCAGCTTCATGAAGGCCTCTTTATACACTTGAATTATCTCGTTGAGAGGGAGAAAGGTGTGCTCGTCATCATGGAGATCACCTGGGGACTCTTCCATCCCATTTACCAGAAGAACCCAGTAACCTTCTACATCCTCCTGTACTTGGTGAATGTCATCAATCAAAAACTTTAATACTTGGATTTTATGTTTGAGCGATTCTTTCACCTCCACATATTTCTCCTTGTGAGGTATTACTCCATTCTTTACCAATTTGCTGATCTTGAATTCTTTCATTTTCAGCCATGACGATAAAGTCCTTTCCATCTCATGTAGATCCTTCACAAGTGATCCTTCCTCTTTATTAAGCTTAGTTTGTAGTTGGGCTACTTGTATTTTCTTCTCACTTGCGGTGGTGATGACCTATGTCCCATGATCTATGATTTCTTCAATGAACTCATTCAAGACTTTACCCTTGGATCCAAGATTTTCTGCCTTTTGTACTATTGGTTCTTTGAAATTTACCAAGGTCATAGATTTGGCATCACCCATTGAAGATCCCGCTATGTTTCTCAAGATGTATTATTTGTACAGTATAATCTTCCATGTTTACATCACCCTCTGGTTGTGAAGGAAAACCTATCTCAACAAACTTTTGGCCAAACTTATCAATATGGAGTTTTGACAACACCTTAGCCTTTTTCTTTTCCTTATTCTTGGGGGCAGGTATATCTTCCAGGTCCAGCTCATCGGGGGAGATCATCTAATTTTTGCGCTTAGGAACCTGCGACACCAACCAAAGAGGGAGGGAAGAAGTATATACATCTCTTGTTACCTCTAATTCCTCAGCTGCAGGGGATCCTTGAGGAATAGTTGAAATAGTAGCTATAGGCACCGTTGTAGTCATTATGGGCCTAGTTGTCTGTACGCCAAGCTGACTCTGCAAAGATTCATTCATGAATCTATTAAATTCAGCCTTCGAAGAAATGCCAAAAGATGGAGATGACAAACTAGGGAGAGAAAATGGTGAACTAGATAGGTCATTGATATTTTGTGCTCGATCAACTACAAAAGAAACCAACATCGTTAACACTACTAGTGGGGAAGAAACATCCACTACTCTTGTAACCATGGTAGGAAGAGGAGAAGAAGGAATGGGAGGAATAGGAGATTTAGGAATTGAAGGAGTGTGAGAAGGTGAAGACACTAGGACCTGTTCGGTTTCACCCTGAGGAGGGGACAAAATCTGGTCATCCTCTTAGTATTCCTCAACCTCTTTTGTAGATTGCTCTTCTTCTTCATTTGATTTGGTTTCTCCAGAGTCTTCATCATTTGATTCTTCAGATTCATACTCTGTATTTCCTCCTTCCTCATATGAAGATAAATCCTCAGAAACAAGCTCCTTCTCTTCTGCACGAGATGTGGTAGCCCTTGTTTCCTATATTTCAGTGGTCTATGGAGTACTTTTTCCCACAATGAACTTAATCCTTGGCCATTTTCATGATGAAGAGGGAACCGCGACCTATTTTTCTTTGGTGTGGGATTCTGGCAGTGGACTAAGTTTTTCTTTGGGAAGCTCACCTTCAAAATTTATCTTGAAGGTTTTCATCTGATGATCATGCTTGTGAAGCCATTCTGTTGTGTTGTGTAGGATAGGGGCTAACCTTTCCCTGATATAAGTACATTCTTTTTTGGACCATTGTACTAGAGGCAAAGGTTTCCTGACGATGTTGTCCTCATCATAGGCAGAATTGAGGACGTCTCCTGGATCTATAAAATCTTCAAGGAAATCAGCTATATGGAGGGCTCTAATTTGTTCAATTGTCAACTTACAAAAATCTATTTTACGTACATCCTCCTCATCTCTACATTCTGCCCATATGTCTTCAAAATGGTAAACATGGTTGTGACCTTTCTTGAGTTTCTGCTTCACATCTCTGAATTCAAAGTCACGCCTGTACCTGTAGGTCTTGATAGTCATTATTTTCATCTCTGCTAAAACGTTCTTGGCCTTCTGTACACTTCTAATCGTGTATCTTCCAATGGTTAATGGGAACTTAAAACTTGGCTTATGATTCTTTTGTTGTTCTTTGTGCACTGAAATTGATTGCCTTCACAACTCCATAAGAATCCATTTGTCTGATGGGTACCTAGGAAGCATATAAGGACATCCCATGAAACAACCTACCCTTATGTAAGTAAAGGTTGGGAATTATAGAAAAACACATCCAACCTTGCTGACCGCCTTGTAGGCTTCATCTGAAATCCTCTTCTTCTCTAGTGTCGAGTCAAAGGTGAACAACAAAGGAGTGAAGAAAGCATCTGTGACTCTCCTAAAATGGTGGAAGCTTTCCCTTAGGTTCAATTGGTAATAGTAATCATAGATAGGGGTAGAATGTCTATTACCCTTGGTAGATAAACTTGGAAACTACCTCATTACCGCTGCTGCGTACACCAAGAAAGAAGTCATATAAAATTTCAAGGTGTTGGGCACCTTGATCAACTGCTCATGGATTTCGTCACTGATCTATGTTCCCCAATCAATGTGTAATTTCCTCCTTCTGATGATATAGATGTATTCATACATCCAATATTGAAAATGAGAGGATTTAGGCAAGCCCTTAACTCGACTTACCAAGGTAATCATGTCTCTCACATCTTCTTTGAAGTCACTCTTGGGGAGTCCCTTAGGCCACTTAGAAACAACATGTCGGGGAGTCCTGAACCATTGTGAGTTGATCAATGTCTTGGCATTGACCGAATCATTGTCAAATATCTCTTGAGCCTTCTGGATTGTGATGGGAGTGTATTGTTCCATTTGTGGAACTTTGAAGACTATGTCAAAGAATTGACCATCAATCCTTATTACTACTTGACCTGCAGAATCTCTCACAGTTCTGTCTTCTTGGATATAGTGAGCAACAACTTGAAGTATGAACTCCGTGTGATGAGCTGAAGTTGGGAAAGTAGATACCATATGAAGATTGCTATGTACAATGGCCTTCAGATTCTCATCCCATGGCCTCTGTTGGATCCTCTTCACGAAATCTGCCAGATCTTGATGACCGATCTGGGTATCTTTTATCTCATCCACTTTGGACAACACCACGATCAGAGGGAAAATGCCCTGGTACTTATACTTCATATTACCCTTTGCTTTAGGAGATGGTGATGGCATTTCAGTTGACATTTAGGGGAGCAGAGACTGATGTATTTCTTATCTCCGAGGATCTTTTAATGGAACTTTGGAAATAAACTGCAAGAATGGTGGATGCAATGATTGTCAGGAAATACATGTCGAACAGGGAAACGTGAAATGAACAAGGTGATATGGAGTCACTGTGTTTTGGCCATATGGTGTGGAAAATGAGGTGCGAAAATGAGAGTGGAAGCGAACATGAAGAGAAAACACATTTCAGAGTGTTAAAGAGAAAAATGCAGATTTTGGTGCTCGGGCGGTGAAAATTACCGCTCGAGCACCGAAGTGATATCTTTATTTGGTGTCGAGGCGGTGAAAATCATTGCTCGAGCATCGAAGTCAGAGTTGGAGAATTTTAGGGGACGACAAATGTTGGTGTCAAGGCGGTGAAAATCACCACTCGAACACCGATATGTCAAAACTGTTTGGTGTCATGGCGGTGATTTTCACCACCTTGACACTTGGGGTATATTTATGAGTGGGTGTCATGGCGGTGAAAATCACCGCCAAGACACCAGTGTGTGACTTAGTGCTTTCATGCGAAGGCATTGAAAAAACTCGTCTATACACCAATAGAAAAACAAAGACCGACACGCTGGACACTGGGGAGATCCTTGCCACGACAGTGCAAAGGCTTAAGAGGAAAAACTGACATCAAAAGAAATGAAAAAGACACGAAGGGAGAAGCGAAAAGAAACGAAAAAGACAAAGCGACATGAACAATGGAAGAAGAACGTCAAAGGCCGACGAGAAATACAAGAGCATTCAAATCTAAATAAAGAAAACTAACAACTGAAAGGAAAACAAAATGTGAACATGCTTGTGATAACTATGGCGAAGATGATAGTGAAAAACCGTGCGCTGGAGGACAACATGAAGGTTCGATCTCAATGGAGGCAACTTGGAATAGCACGGGAGCAAAGTGTGGAGAGGAGTCGCTTAGCGAAAGTGAGGAAATAACTCATGTTAGAGTTAATAAAAACCTAAAAATCAACCTAAGTCGCGCGCATTGAATGCGGCCAGGAGAACTCGACTTAACTCAGAATTAGGTGCTCGGGCAGTGAAAATCATCGCTCGAGCACCAACAAGTCAATAAAACTTAAGGTGCAACGGTGGTGATTTTCACTGCCCGAGCACCAAGAGTTGAAACTTTTTTTAGTTGTAATGACGGTGAAAATCACTGCCCGAGCACCAAAAATAGTTAAGAGTAAAAAGGTGCAACAACGGTGATTTTCACCACTGGAGCACCAAAAACTAGAAAAAATGACTTAACTCCTGGGTTCTCAAGGAGTCAAACTTTAAACTCAAAACTCGAGCCTATCGTCACCTACTCAGACTAGGTAATATTAGAGATCTCGTAAAACAAGTTTTCCTTGTTTTACGTGCTTGCAACACACGATCCTAAGAAACAAACTAGTTTCGTAGGGGGGTTATCCGTGAATTGAGCATTGATAGATTCTGTGATCACAACTAGCTCCTGCTAGGGATCTTTCTTCAGTCGTTCTTTCAAATGAGTGAAGAGAGAAGAACCATTAGAATTCAAGTGCCTTTATCCATCCATTGGGCTTGGAGTCAGGTGACAGCGAGAAAAAAAAAACAAAAAAGACGCAAAGGACTAAAAATAAGAATAAAAATACTTACCTCTAGAACCCTCATTATTTTAACACACAAAGTGTTTGAGATGTTGTCTACTGTGAGGAAGAGCGAACGACGTTCCATCTTTGTATGCTAACAAGAAACTATTTTCACTGCACAATTGGTGAACCAGGAAGGGTCTAGTCCACAGTGAATTGAACTTCCCGTGCATACCTTTTGACTCTCTCCGTTTGTCCCATAGGAGAACGAGGTCACCAATTTGAAAGTCCCTGGATTTAGCTTTCTTGTCAAATAGTTTCTTTACTTGTTGCTGGTGTTCAAAAATGCAATCAAGAACTTGGAAGAGGAGCGTGATCAATAGCCTTTGCCAGCTTGAGGGCTGGAAATTCCAGAGTTATGGGTAATTCGACATTTAACCCGTACAAGAGTTGAAAAGGAGACATGCCAATTGCCTGCTTGGGAGTGATTCTATCTGCCCACAAGGCATCATACAAAGCCTTATGCCAAAGGCATTGATTTTCATCTACTAGCTTTCAGATGTTAGTCACTAGATTTTTGTTGCTCGATTCAGCTTGACCATTACCCTGTGGATAATAGTCAGAAGAATGTGACAAGGTTATTCCATGTTCAAAACAAAACTCAGTGATCTCATTTGATGAAAAGGCATAAACATTATCGGCAACGATTTTGTTTGGCAAGCCAAACCTGGAAATGATATTCTCTTTCAAGAATTTGCACTCTACTTCAGAAGTTGCACGCTTAGTGGGAATTGCCTCTACCCACTTGGTAAAATAGTTGGTAGTAGTCAGAACATAAACATGTCCAACACTTGAAGATGGATTAACCGCACCTATGAAGTTGATTCCCCATTGTTGGAAAGGTTCTTCAATTACCACAGGCTTTAGTGGTAAAGTCGCCAGTTTGGGTCTGCCAACAAATTGTTGACATAACTCGCACTTATGTACCCAGGAGTATCATCTTGGAAGAGTGTAGGCCACTAGTATTTTTCTCTCAAAATTTTGTGAGCAGTGACCAGTGCTGAAAAATGTCCTCCACATGCCAAGTCATGGTATGATTTTAACAATTTTTCTTGTTGTTCCTTGTCCACACACCGTAGAAAGGTACCATCAATGGCGCGTTTATACAAGCCATTGTCCCATAAGACAAAATTGGTCGATTTTAACTTAACAGTCCTTTTCTCTTTGCATGTCAAGTTGCTGGAGCATTCACCGTAAGTGAGGAAATGAGCAATATTAGAAAACTACTCATCAGTGGTGCTGACAAACAACATGAGGGTTAGTTCATTGGAATTTTATTCAACATTTGAAACTTCTTCATCCTCTAAAACTTCTTCATTGGGGTTGTTCTCAGCAATGAGTTGACACAAGCCATGTCCCCATATCAGTTTGGTGGGTTTGATCTCCAGATCGTACTCCTGAATATTAGCAACCTAGTTGCCTCTTTTTGTCTCGAATTCCTAATGTGTTAGAATTGACTTAATAGTTGTATCCGAAAGTAAGACCTTAACGTGACTATTCAGGATGTAAAACCGAAAATGCTTAACAACCTTGACCACGGAAAAGGCGTGTTTTTCCATCTGAGAATACTTCAACTCATAGTTCTTGAGGGGGCAACTCATGAATGCAATGGGTGATTCAAAACCTTCATGGTTTTTCTATACTAAAATGGCTGAAAGTGTATGCTCGGAAGCATAACTATACATTATAAAATCTTTAGTGAAATTAGGACAAACCAATACAGGAGCATGAGCGATCGCCTCCTTGATGTTGTCAAATGCAGCTTTCCCTTCCGTAGTCCAATGGAAGGTGATATTACCTTTCATCATGTCTACAATATGATGGGTTTTTTCTGCAAAGTCGGGGAGGAACCTTCGTAGGAAATTTACCTTACCGAAGAATGAGTGAACCACATTCTTGCTTGATGGCAGGGAGAGGGTTCTGATGCCATGAAATCTTTCTGAGTCAATCTTAATTCCTTTGGTGGAGACTATATGGCCAAGTAGTTTTCCCTCTGTAACCCCAAAGATTATCTTTTTTGGGTAGAGGGAAATGCCATGCTGACGACATCTCTCCAAGATTTGTCTCAGGTGATTATAGTGCTCGTGACGCCTTTTGGAATATACTGTGAGGTCATCAAGATACACCACAATGAACTTACCCATCACATCACAGAAAGAGAGGTCCATAGCACGTTGGAAAGTAGCGCTGGCGTTTATCAAACCAAAGGGCATCCGATGATATGCAAAGGTACCCCATGGTGTTGTGAAAGCGGTCTTGTGCTGATCTTCTGCGGTGACCTCAATTTGATTGTAACCAGAGAAACCGTCCAGCATGGAGAGCATCTTGGATCCAGTCACATTCTGCAAGACTTGATCCATGATAGGGAGAGGGTAATTGTCTTTAAGTGACAGCTGGTTGAGATTCTTGAAATCAACACAGATGCGGATCTCACCATTCTTCTTGCGCACAGGGACAATATTTTCTATCCATGTCGAATGGTGAATCGGGAAGATTATCCGTGCATTCAACATTTTTTGGACTTCTGCAAGGATGGTTCCTGAGATCTTTGGGTTGTACTGCCTTTGCTTTTGTTTGAAAGGCAAAGCTCCAACCTTCAGTGGTATATCATGTTGTACTTCCTTTGGTTGAAAAGATTTGAGATCTTCATATGAATATGCCAGAACATCCATATACTCTTGTAATAGTCTAGTGAACTGGATCCTTTCTTTTGCGGTGCAACATTTTCCAATGTTTACCATCTTGGGATTAGCTTCAGTTCCCAAATTGTATTGCTCAACCTCATTGGACGAATCAGAGTCGGCGAGCTATTGTTTGACATAACAATCATGTTTGTCAAAGAGCCTTTCAAGAGATACCAACCCTTTAGGGATTTTGTTCCCCTTAAGTTGTAGGAATTCTTCACCAGAAATTGGATCTATGCTGGACACAGATTTTTGCAGAGGAGAATCACTTCCTTCAAAGTACAATTCATTGAAATTCTCGGCCTTTTCCAATAAGGCAACTATTTGATGATCGGCGTTGAAGATCTGCTAGTTCTCCGAATTATCGGGGACACTTGGACCAAAAACCAACTTGACAGTGTAGGTAGAACCTTGAAAATCCTTGTGCGGTATGAGAAGCGTGGCTGACACTGCCAAAGAATCTTCCCGACCATTGTATTCCCTTGGTACCGCAAAAATATCAAAAGCATCAAATTCTTCAATGCAATCCCAAACGAGATTGCGGTAATGCCTAAGCTTGTCATTTTTTGTTTGGTACAGGTTTCTTACCTGACATACTATTAGCTCAACATCACCTTGTGTATGGAGGTTTTTAATACCTTTCTTATGCGCTACTTGCATTCCCAACAACAAAGCTTCATATTCCGCAGTGTTGTTGGTATTATCAAACTGTAGCTTGAAAGAAAAAGGGAAGATCTTCCCGTTAGGAGAAATGAAAACTATTCAAGCTCCGAAATCAGTTGAGGAACAAATACCATAGAACTTTAACAACCAAACGCCGTTTGGATTGCCGAGGCTAACGGTATCAAAACTTGAAAATTCATCTTCTGGCAGAGTTTCAGGATCTGAAGTCGATGACTCGTCTGGTGATGATTCGTTCGTCAAAGAGAGAGATTCAACACTTTCTAACTATGTGCTGTTGAAGATTCACCAACCTCTTGAGTTTGAAGATAATAAGTCTCGATCCTTGAAGATTCAAACAGGATCTGGGCTCTTGGGTCATCTGATTGGATTATGGAGAATTTGGCTTCTTTCTCAGGAATAAGCTTTTGCATTATGCCCTTTACGGGTATTCTAGCTTCAGACATATCCATACTCAATTCTCCCTCAACATCCTTGCAGAAATTCCTTCCAAGGAGAATTTTGTATGACGTTGGTACGTCAGCCACTAGGACTGTCATTTTGATCTTTTTATTAGGATATGCGGCAAATGCATATTGCACGTCTTTGATCTGACCGATCAAGGGCACTTGTTTATTTTCCATAGAAAAGCAAGCGCTAAAAGTTTTGGTCATTTCTAGACCCAAGGTAGTGGCTACTTTGGTGGGCATCACATTGTCGAATGCACCAGAGTCTATGACACAATTGCTTAGTTTGAAACCATTTACTAGCAAGGAGATATAGAATGGATCAATGTGTCCAGAAGCAGTTGGGGGATTGGATACCAAATTATTCTGAGGTACCTTTGGTTTAGGAGCAACTGGGACCTCAAGGGGTGAATCCCGAGCTAGAGTAATTCCTTGATCCTTAACGAATTGGACAAGCCTGTGTAATTGGTCAAGATTAGCTTTGAGGTATTCTGTCTCAGACATTTGAACCTTGGTTCTTTTTGCATGGTCAATAATGTCAAAGGCTTGGAAAGAATTTTGTAAACTAAATCTAGTGACTTCACTAATCGGTTTAATGAAAGGAACATTGGTCTTTGGAACCGGGTGATTAGCTTTGGGTATAGTGGGAGTTGGAGTTGAGGAACGTGGCACATTGGCTTGTGGATTTACTAATTTTTTAGGTTGCCAAGGGAGGGGAGATCCTCTTTTAGCAATTGTGACGGGTGGCTTTTCCTTTTCAGGTGGGGCAACAGCTTGAACTTTGTCAAGTTGGTTTTGTTGATGCCGCGTAAAGACAACATAAATGTCTGTCACCAAGTCCTCTGGTTCCTCTTCATCCATTATCTGCAAGTAGCTAATCTTGGAGTCGCCAACTGGTTCTGTTTCTTCCTCTTGGAAGAGATCGGCGTTTTGTTCATCAGGATAATCTGGGTGACCATAATCTTCTTGTTCAATTTCATAATATCCCACAACAAAATTAGTAGGTGGAGCTTCAAGGGCGAGCCTACCTGTGCGTGTCGAAAGACGATTTTGAGTTTTGTTCTTGACATAATTGGGGAAAGTCCTTCTGGGGACGTCTTTGTAATTTGTATTATTGTTGGCCACTTGCTTCTTCAGAGCGAGGAGCTCATTTTCCAACCATTCCACCATAGGATTAGTTAAGTTGGAATTGGTGCTAGGGGTGATGGCATTGGATGCTGAAGATCTTGACGCTTGCATCCTTTTGTTGGTGTTGGGGCTGCCGTTGATTCTGATCTCTCCGACTAAGATCATGTCATCTTCAAGGATTGTAGCTAATTGATGCGTCGCTTCAACATTAGCAAGAGTTTCCCTACGTAAGAATAAACTTACCTTGGGTAACTAGGTATTGATGAAAAAGCACTTCAAGTTGTGATCTGTAGGTTTAGCATCTTGTGGGATCTGTATCACCAACTTGTTGAATTTTTCCATAAATTCTCTCATAGGTTCATGAGCCTCATTTCGCATGGTTGTCAATTGTGCTAACAAAGCATGTGCATCTTTAGCGGGCTTGAATTTCTCCTCGAACTTAGTTTCGAGAGTAGCCCAGCTAGTGAACGGAGCGTTGGGAAGAGTATAAAACCATTTGGCAGCAACCCCTTGGAGGGATTCGATGAAGAGTCTCACAGAAACATCTTCATGTTCAATGGCCAAAACACCACAAACAAAGTAGAAGGCAACAATGTGTTCATCGGGATGTTGCTTGCCATCACCAGTGAATTTCGGGAGATGTTTCCTCGAAACATGTGGGAGATCATGCAGTGGTGTAGCCAAATGTAGAGGACCAAAGGCATTTCCCCATGGTCCAGTAGGTGGTGCGGCCATTACTGGTTGCACGATAGATGCTTGAGTTGGATGTCTGTTGTAGATAGACCAAATAGGTGGGAAAGAAGATCTATCTTTTCGAGGAGGAAAAATCGTAGCACATTGCAACGGTGACCTCATTCATGAAGGAGTACAAGGAAAGTTACGTTGCAGTAACTCTTCAAACAGGGGATCTGTAACTCCTTGAGCTCTCAAACTTTGTGTATAGCTTCGGTCCGCTAGAATGTAGATCTGAAAAAGATGAAGATTTACAGAGAAAAATTTACAAGATACAATAAGAAACTGGAAAGCATATTCACTTCAATCAAAAGCTTGAGGCTTGGATTGCCTGATTCACTCCCCAATAGAGTCGCCAAAAAACTGTTGGGTGAAAATAATGTAATCAACTTTTAAATAGATTACACTATCTAGAATTCAACCACAGCTGTGTGAGATATAATCTCTCCTCTCAGAAAGGGGAGACACCCTTCTTACTACTAATTAGAAGCTATTATAAAATTAAAGGAATACTTAAAAAATGTACACTGTACTCATGAAATGGGGGGGGTGTGTTATATTCATACTTCTCTCTTTTTTTAGAGAAGATGTTTACAATGCTTCACGATGAAAAGCTCTAGATCTGATAACTTAAACTTAAACAGCAGTAGTAATGCCGATATTTCTATCTTGAAAAAGCACAACTTAGAAATACCAGGTATGATTTATAATAACAAAGGAAAAAAGGAAAAGGGAAAGCTCACGAAGGCACAAAGTTGTTCTATAGCCTTTTCAATGTTGAATTTGGTAGAACTATCGTTCCTTGTATTAGAAGAACAAAGTCTTCTTAGATGCAATGATTCCTCAAACAACATGAATGATTACAAGCACAAAGTCTTGTAGATCCTTCAACAAAAACCTTCAAACATAAACAAATCCAAATGATAAATGTAAAACAAAGTTTACATCAACCACTTGAAGCCCTTTCAATCTCATACACAAATCACTACTGATATAATCAACACACAAGACAATCGATTCCAACACAAAGTCTGGTATGCAATCCTCTTCTTTATTGATTAGATCTAAATTCACAATATTGAACACAAAGTCTCAATGCTTGTTTCAAAAGAGTAGCACTTCGTTGCAAAATATCAAAAGGTAACTATTACAAAAGAAATCCCTCTTATTTATAGAAAGGAGGGAAGAGCAAAATTAGGGAATTAGATGAGTAAAAATAGGAAACCCTAATCTAATTGAGTGTAATTTATTTCTACGTAATCGCACCTCATATTTTGGTGCAATTACATTTTACAAAAAGACACCAAAGATGTCAAAAACTATTTACAATGTGCAAAGTAGGGGACATCAAAACTGGCGAACACTGGAGAAAAAAAGAAGACTATTATTCTTTGCACTGGGCGCGAAAGTCTTCATATTTCTTTGCTGTCTCTTGTAGGAAAGTTTCATTTGGCCCGACAGTATAATCCACCAGCGTGTGTATTTTGGTAATCATCTTCTTTGGAAATGAAGAAACCTTTTTACACCTTTGAAGATGAGCCTTGAAACAATCAAGTGAAAGCTGCATATCACATACAATGTGCATGGTGTTTTTGGTAAAACCTTTATCATCCACCAACTTCATGAAGGCCTCTTTATACACTTGAATTATCTCGTTGAGAGGGAGAAAGGTGTGCTCGTCATGAAGGAGATCACCTGGAAACTCTTCCATCCCATTTACTAGAAGAACCCAGTAACATTCTACATCCTCCTGTACCTGGTGAATGTCATCAATCAAAAACTTTAATACTTGGATTTTATGTTTGAGCGATTCTTTCACCTCCACATATTTCTCCTTGTCAGGTATTACTCCATTCTTTACCAATTTGCTGATCTTGGATTCTTTCATTTTCAGCCATGACGATAAAGTCCTTTCCATCTCATGTAGATCCTTCACAAGTGATCCTTCCTCTTTATTAAGCTTAGTTTGTAGTTGGGCTACTTGTATTTTCTTCTCACTTGCGGTGGTGATGACCTGTGTCCCATGATCTATGATTTCTTCAACGAACTCATTTAAGACTTTACCCTTGGTTGCAAGCTTTTTTGCCTTTTGTACTGCTGGTTCTTCGACATTTACCAAGGTCATAGATTGGGCATCACCCATTGAAGATCCCACTATGTTTCTCAAGATGTATTATTTGTACAGTATAATCTTCCATGTTTACATCACCCTCTGGTTGTGAAGGAAAACCTATCTCAACAAACTTCTGGCCAGCTTTATCAACATGGAGTATTGACAACACCTTAGCCTTTTTCTTTTCCTTATTCTTGGGGGCAGGTATTTCTTCTAGGTCCAGCTCATCGCAGGAGATCATCTGCTTTTTGTGCTTAAGAACCTGTAAAACCAACCAAGGAGGGAGGGAAGAAGTATATACATCTCTTGTTACCGCTAATTCCGGAGCTGTAGGGGCTCCTTGAGGAATAGCTAAAATAGTAACTATAGGCGCCATTGTAGTCATTATGGACACAATTGTCTGTACGCCAAGATGAATTTGCAAAGATTCATTCATGAATCTGTTAAATTCAGCCTCTGAAGAAATGTCAAAAGATGGAGATGACAGACTAGGGAGAGAAACTAGTGAACTAGATAGGTCATTGATATTTTGTGCTCGGTCAACTGCAGAAGAAACCAACAACATTGACACTATTGGTGGGGAAGAAACAATCTCTACTCCTGTAACCATGGTAGGAAGAGGAGAAGATGGAATGGGAGGAATAGGAGATTAAGGAATTGAAGTAGTGTGAGGAGGTGAAGACACTGGAACCTGTTCAGTTTCACCACGAGGAGGGGACAAAATCTGCTCATCCTCTTGGTATTCCTCAACCTCTTCTACAAATTGCTCTTCTTCTTCATTTGATTTGGTTTCTCCAAATTCTTCATCATCTGATTCTTCAGATTCAACCTCTGTATCTCCTCCTTCCTCATCTGAAGATAAATCCTCGGAAACAAGCTCCTTCTCTTCTACACGAGATGTGGTAGCCCTTGTTTCTTGTATTTCAGTGATCTGTGGAGTATTTTTCCCCATAGTGAACTTAATCCTTGGCCATTTTTATGATGAAGAGGGAATCGCGGCCTATTTTTCTTTGGCACGGGATTCTGGCGGTGGACTAGGTTTTTCTTTAGGAAGCTCACCTTCAGAATCTGTCTTGAAGGCTTTCATCTACTATCCATGCTTGTGAAGCCATTCTGCTGTGTTGTGTAGGATGGGGGCTAACGTTTCCCTCATGTAAGTACATTCTTTTTTGGACCATTGTACTGGAGGCAAAGGTTTCCCGACGATGTTGTTCTCATCATAGGCAAAATTGAGGACGTCTCCTGGATCTATAAAATCTTCAGGCAAATCAGCTATATGGAGGGCTCTGATTTGTTCAACTGTCAACCTGCAAAAATCCATTTTATGTACATCCTCCTCATCTCTACATTCTGCCCATATGTCTTCAAAATGGTAAACATGGCTGTGACCTTTCTTGAGTTTCTTCTTCACATCTCTGAAGTCAAAGTCACACCTGTACCTGTAGGTCTTGATAGTCATTATGTGCATCTCTGCTCAAATGTTCTTGGCCTTCTGCACACTTCTGATTGTGTATCTACCAATGGTTAATAGGAACTTAAGACCTAGATTACGATTCTTTTGTCGTTCTTGTGCACTGAAATTGATTGCTTGCACAACTCCATAAGAATCCATTTGTCTGATGGGTACTTGGGAAGCATATAAGGACATCCCGTGAAACAACCTACCCTTATGTAAGTAAAGGTTGGGAATTGTAGAAAAACACATCCAACCTTGCTGACCACCTTGTAGGCTTCATCTGAAATCCTCTTCTTCTCTAGTGTCGGGTCAAAGGTGAACAACAAAGGAGCGAAGAAAGCATCTGTAAATCTCCTGAAATGGTGGAAGCTTTCCCTCAGGTTCAATTGGTAATAGTAATCATAGATAGGGGTAGAATGTCTATTACCCTTGGTAGATAAACTTGGAAACTGCCTCATTACCGCTGCTACGTACACCAAGAAAGAAGTCATATAAAATTTCAAGGTGTTGGGCACCTTGATCAACTGCTCATGGATTTCGTCACTGATTTGTGTTCCCCAATCAATGTGTACTTTCCTCCTTCTGATGATCCAGTGCATTCATACATCCAATCTTGAAAATGAGAGGATTCAGGCAAGCCCTTAACTCGGTTTAACAAGGTAATCATGTTTCTCACATCTTCTTTGAAGTCACTCTTGGGGAGTCCCTTAGGCCACCTAGAAACAACATGTCGGGGAGTCTTGAACCATTGTGAGTTGATCAATGTCTCGGCCTTGACCGAATCATTTTCAAATATCTCTTGAGCCTTCTAGATCGTGATGGGAGTGTATTGTTCCATCTGTGGAACTTTGAAGACTATGTCAAAGAATTGACTGTCAAGCCTCATTACTACTTGACCTGCAGAATCTCTCATAATTCTTTCTTCTTGGATATAGTGAGCAACAACCTGAAATACGAACTTCGTGTGATGATCTGAAGTTGGGAAAGTAGATACCATATGAAGATTTCTATGTATAATGGCCTTCAGATTCTCATCCCATGGCCTCTGTTGGATCCTTTTCATGAAATCTGCCAGATCTTGATGACCGATTTGGGTATCTTTGATCTCATCCACCTTGGACAACACCACAGTCGGAGGGAAAACACCCTGGTACTTATACTTCATCTTACCCTTTGCTTTAGGAGATGGTGATGGCATTTCAGCTAACATTTAGGGGAGTAGAGACTGATGTGTTTCTTATCTCCGAGGATCTTTTGATGGAACTTTGGTAATAAACTTCAAAAATGGTGGATGCAATGATTGTCAGGAAATACATGTCAAATGGGGAAACATGAAATGAACAAGGCAATATGGAGTCACTGTGTTTTGGCCGTATGGTGTGAAAAACGAGGTTGAAAAATGAGAGTGGAAGCGAAAATGAAGAGAAAACACATTTCAGAGTGTTAAAGAGAAAAATGCAGATTTTGGTGCTCGGGTGGTGAA
Organism: Sequoiadendron giganteum; assembly: GCA_007115665.2. Taxonomy (NCBI): domain Eukaryota; kingdom Viridiplantae; phylum Streptophyta; class Pinopsida; order Cupressales; family Cupressaceae; genus Sequoiadendron; species Sequoiadendron giganteum. Next base: position 68,861,471 of record VCHN02000014.1, on the reverse strand, counting down.
AATCACCGCTCGAGCATCGAAGTGATGTCTTTGTTTGGTGTCGAGGTGGTGAAAATCACCGCTCGAGCACTGAAGTTAGACTTGGGGAATTTAGGGGGACAAAAAATGTTGGTGTCGAGGAGGTGAAAATCACCGCTCAAACACCGGAATGTCAAAACTGTTTGGTGTCATGGCGGTGATTTTCTTTGCCTCGACACTTGGGGTATTTTTTGTGAGTGGGTGTCATGGCGGTGAAAATCACCACCAAGACACCAGTGTGTGAATTAGTGCTTTCGTGCGAAGGCATTGAAAAACCTCGCCTATACATCGATAGAGAAAGAAAGACCGACGCACTGGAGACTGGGGAGATCCTTGCTACGACAGTGCAAAGGTTTAAGAGGAAAAAAAGACAATAGAAGAAACGAAAAAGACACAAAGGGAGAAGCAAAAAGAAATGAAAAAGACAAAGCGATATGAACAATGGAAGAAGAACGCCAAAGACCGATGAGAAATATGAGAGCATTCAAATCTAAATAAAGAAAACTAACAATTGAAAGGAAAACAAAACATGAACATACTTGTGATAACTATGGCGAGGATGATAGTGAAAAACCGCGCACTAGAGGACAACACCAAGGTTTGATCTCAATGGAGGCAACTTGGAATAGCACAAGAGAAAAGTGTGGAGAGGAGTCACTTAGCGAAAGTGAGGGAATAACTCATGTTAGAGTTAATAAAAACCTAAAAATCAACCTAAGTCGCGCGCATTGAATGCGGCCAGGAGAACTCAACTTAACTCAGAATTAGGTGCTTGGGCGATGAAAATCACCGCTTGAGCACCAACAAGTCAATAGAACTTAAGGTGCAACAACGGTGATTTTCACTGCCTGAGCACCAAGAGTTGAAACTTTTGTTAGGTGCAATGGCGGTGAAAATCACCGCTCGAGCACCAAAAACAGTTAAGAGTAAAAAGGTGCAATGACGGTGATTTTCACCACTAGAGCACCAAAAATTAGAAAAAATGACTTAACTCTTGGGTTCTCAAGGAGTCAAACTTTAAACTCGAAAATCGAGCCTATCGTCACCTACCCGGACTAGGTAAGATTAGAGACCTTGTAAAACAAGTTTGCCTCATTTTACATGCTTGAAACACACTGTCCTAGGAAACATACTAGTTTCGTAGGGGGGTTATCCGTGAATCGAGCGTTGCTAGATTCTATGATAACAAGAGCACAGGAGAGATTTGTAGTTTGTGTTGAATAAAGAGTGTTATTAGTGTATTGAGATTCAAGGGAATTGAATTCAACATATGTTAGATGCACTTCTGTCAATTTAAATCTTGGCTGTGAAGCCACTTCTTGCTATCTTTCTTTCCTTTGTGAACGGTTAGTTCACTTGGAAAGTGAGTCCACCTAGCAGTGAGTCTTTATATAATATCTTATAACCGGTTATAACATATTTCCATTTATAAGATATTATGAGTTAATCCTCATTGTTGTTTTCCCTTTTTGGGTTTTCCATGCAAAAATCTTGGTGTTCATGTGTTGTGTGTGCTATGGTTTTTTCATTCTTTCATTCCTTATATCTATTAAGTACACTTTGGTAATTGGATGGCTAATAATTGGAAGGTTTAATAGAATAGTGATTCACCCCCACTCTCAGTATTCTGTGTGTTCAACAATTGGTATTAGAGCTTGGTTCTTTGGAAGGAGCTTGACCGCTTTGGGAAGATCTTGGAAATTGAATACATGATTGATAGAAAGTTTCCTATGTATTTGGAAGTGATTCCAACTATTAGATACACAAAAGAAGATTGCATTCTTGACAAAGATGGAGAACTTAAAGTTGATTTTGAAGACCTTGATAAAATTGAAGTTGAAAATAGAGATCTGAAGGAAAATATTAAAGAAACAAATGATTGCATCAAAACATTGAGAGAGCAAATCAAGAAGTTCAGAGAAAGACATAAGGAGGTCAATGAACAATTAAAGCAAGTAACTGAGAACATCACCAGAATGAACATGAAATTAGAAGAAACAAAAATAATTGAGGAATATCTGAATGCAATGGTAAAAAGTAAGACTGATGAATGCACAAGGCTTGAACAAGGAGTGGTAAATCTAAGATCAGATCTAGAACAAGAAATAATTCATGAAGAAAAATTCAAGACAAGTTCTACAATGCTTGATGAGTTGATTGCAGGCCAAAAAGCATCTAAAGAAAAAGGTGGTTTAGGACTTGAAAAAGGATAAAGCTCAAAATTAGATCAAACACCTAACACAAAGAAGATCAGTGAACCATAGAAGATTGAAGATAAGAGGAACAATGGAAAGTTCTGGAATCAAAGAAATAATGCTAGAAGACCCCCTATTAGCCAGCCAAATTCTCAAAGGTACCCATATTTCAATAGTATTTATTACATTTGTAATAAATTTGAACATAGAGAAAGGAATTGAATTTAATCCAAGAGTTTGAAGACGATTTGTGAACCAGAGTATCCAAACCCTAGTTCGTGTTGAGCAAGAAAAATATATTTATCGTTGTCCAAAGCTGAAAAATAATTTATTTTTTGAAGCATTTTAATTCAATAAGAAATAGAAACACCTACAATAGTAAATTTGAGTGAGAAAGCCTAACCAAAATTCAAGAAATGCCCAATGAAAGTGTTTGAGAATGACATGCTTGGAGCTTTTTCAAGTATTCCATACAGGGTTTTTCCCACAAAGGATATTAGGGCATAAATACATGGGAAAATGGAAGAGTAAAACCATACATAATTTGTAGACCCATGGTCAAATTAATTGATTGGAGATGATTTCAACATCAAACTTGAGTATGAAATTCTAGTGAAGAAGAAATTGGATGTCTGGCAATGGTTTCCATGCTTTGTTCATGGAAATGAAATTAAGTATGTGAGAATGACATTAAGTAGAGTGCATGGAAAATTCCTATGGAATGACATGCTTGGTTTGATATCTAAGGAAGTCATAAGGGAGATTACTATACTTTGTGACATTAGACTTGTACCTGTATTAAAATCTATGAAGAACAAGGATGTAATGGAATTAACTGGAGCTACATTTGGTCAAAGGGCTCTTATTGTGAACACTATATGGAATATTTCAATAAGATATGCAACTATGGTCATAGGTGTGATCTCCTAAAATGTTATGTTCCTAATGTGAGATGCTAAACAAATAATGATGCAATAAAAATAACTAACACAAAAGAGGATACCTCAATTATTAGCCTAAGGAAAGATAAACATAAAAGCAAGATGAAAATTGATTATACCTTCATGCTGCTTCTTCCTTGGTTGGCCCTTGATCTTTGAATGTCTTGTGTGCTCCTTGGATGACTATGGAGTGAAGTGGATGCAAGATGCAAGATGGATTGATGAAAAATGCTATGGAGAGGCTAAAATGTTGCAAATGACAATTTGGCAAGAGTTTGGTAGCAAAAAACTTCATTCCTAAAATGAGAGAAATGAGGAGGTATTTATAGGATAATTTGAATTCTCTAGAGAATTCAACGATTGAGATTGATCCAACAAAGTCAAGATGAAGGGCTATGATGAGTTGAGGACTCACAAGCCCTCACATCTTAACATATGGAATGTGAGATGGCCTAGGGTGGGATAATGTGGAAATGAGGTGGAAGAGAGGTACATGAGGTGGAAGGACAAGTACCTTGTAGGTACCTTGGGGGATGAGAAGATTCCTTAGAGGAATAAAAGTGAATTAAAAATTCGCAATGATTGGAAGAATCTAGTGGATAAGAGAGGGTTTCCAAAAAGCTAGGGATTTGTCACATGTGGGTGATGTGACAAGTCAAAGGTTCTAGAAATCCTTGGCACATGTAAAGTGACAAGTCAATTCTTCTAGAACTGGCATGGGGATAGGGTAGACCTTGGAAAGATAAAAGTGAATTAAAAATTCACATGGGAAAGAGAGTCAAGGCCAAGAAAGGCAAGTGGAAAGGTTGACCAAAAAAGGTATGCCAAATGTGGCTAATGACTTTGATTAAGGTTGTGCAAACACAAGATTATGATAATTAATGAGAGATTAGAGGCAAGTGGGAGATTATGGAGGATGTGACATTAATATTGATTAAGTGGTGCACATCCTAATCACAGATTAATTAATTTAATCCGAATTAAAAGAGGATTATGGAGAATGTGACAAGGAGAGAGAAAAGGAGGGATTAAAAATTGGTTTTAGTCCAAATAGGTCAAATGAGTGAATTAAATAAATTGTCCTATTTATTTAATTTAGAGAAGAAAAGGTGTAAGGCAAAGTATTTAATTTATTCAATTACATACTTTAGGAACCTTAGGTAGAAAATGAAATAATGATTAAATAAATTATTTAATCACTATTAATGACATAGATGGATAGAGTAGACGATTTTGATCATGTGGAAGTGATCAAATTTAGATGTCTACATTTTTCCCATCTTCGAAGTATTGTTAGAATAACCATGCTTCGAAGAAAAGAAAATGTAGATTTGACTCTATAGAGGAAGTAACTAGAAAATGATGCCCCAATGTGGGGAGGAGGACTTGAGCTATCCAATTAGTAGGGGAATGGATGAAGATGCCCCAATCCTGCAAGGGAATGACTATGGCGGGGAAAATAAAGAAATGAGAAGGGTATGCCCCCTCGAGAGGGCGACGAGGGAAAAGAGAGGGGTTTCGGGCGAACTCTCGATAGGAAAAAATAGAGGGTATGGTTGGAAAGAGTGTGAAAAATTAGGCAAGTTTGTCTTTTGAACGAAGTCAAACGAACAAACGGTTTGCAAATGGTGGCCCTGAGAAGGGAAGGGATTAGTTCGAGGAAAAAAAGGTAAATAAGAAGTAAAAAAATACCCCTTAAAAAGGGAGGGAAGCACAACAAGTGGGTCCCCCAGACCTAGAATATTTGGAAGAACTACTTCCACTATTCCCCTTGGTATTCAACAACCCTCTAGATTAGTTTATACCTCCAGTAGAACCAAGAGAACATAAACTAGTGATATGATAATAGAGGAACCTCAGGTAGAGGAGATCACAATGCCTGAAAAGAAAAAGAAAACTACTTTGGAAGCCCCTTCTACCACTACATCTAAAAGAAGAAAAGAGAAAGCTAAAAGAGAAAAGGAATTGAGTGTACTTTTTGAAGAAGAAGAGGATGGAGAATCTATTTCAAAGAATCAAAAAATAGATATTTCTGATACCTCAGATGAAGAAGAGATTCAGAAGGAAAAGCAAGCCTTCCAAATACACAAGCATAAGTGAATGAAGGAAAGAAAAAGAAATCAAATATAGTTGAACCAGAGAAGAGGAAGAAGAAAAAGAAGACAACTCTGAAAAGACCGCTCAGTCCAATGAAATTGGACTCATTGTTCAAAGGTATGTTGCATCATGATATGTTGGAAGAAACAACTACCTTATACACAAAGGAAAATGAGGTGGATAGAGCAACCATATTAGAGGAAATCATCAAATAAATTATGTTTATGGAATCAAATATGGATTTCATTAGGATGAAGGTTCTTGATGATGTGTAGAAACTCTTAATGGAGAGAAGAAGAGAAACAAATGAAAAGGAAGAGAAGCTTAGATTAGATGTTGTGGAGAAAATTGGATTCTCCCTATCTAATGTTGACAAGGCCATGTTGGCTCAAGTTCTTAGTGAAGAGTTTAGAATAAAACAAAGGGTCACAATTCTGATGGGAAGAGATCAAGATCAATTTGAGAAAATGCAGAAGGAAACAAAATAAAAGATTATTGACATTGGATAAAAGTATGGCATGATTCGCATTGCATCTAACAATGAGGAACAAGATGCGATAGATGAAATCATAGGAGCTACTGATACAAAAAAAGATCTAGATAATACTCCTCTAAATACAAATGAAATAATGCAAAGAAATGATGAAGATGAAAATATTGTTTTGATAGAAGAGGAAACCACAAGGGTGATCCCACAATAGTGGTTTACACTTTTTGGGACATCTTGATTTTTGCTGAAATCACATATTCTTAGAAAATATAATGATTTAAGCCTTGAAAAGTTCCATTTAAAGGATTCTAATTGAAGAGGGTTTGATCAAACCACCTTAGATTAAAAACCACTAGTTTTAAACCATACGTATAACAAAGTCTCCTTTACACCTATCAAAATGTTGATAAACAACCACTTTTGATTTACCTTTTGGGTGATCAAACAAATTCATTTAAAAATTATTATTTATAAGCATGTAGCATATATCTAAATTGTAATTGGTTTGACTTCAAAACTTGATTAAGAAAAAAATATTCAATAAAAACTATGAAACCAAATGAATGTGCTAGATATTGTAGTTACAAAGCTAAATTCGAAAAAAATTAGAATTTTATCTTTCATAGAAAAAAAATTATTTTGCTTACGGTGAGCATCACTCTTTAAAAATGGTGTTTACTGCTAAAAACTAGTTTTCAAAGGAGATAGAAAAAGAAATGCAATCTGCTTCAATTTATTTTTTAAATTATATATTTAGAATCTATAGAAAAAATGTCACAAATCACTAGTTTGTATCATCTTCAAATTCCTCATGGTTTAGCAGCTATAGGTGCCTGAAAGTGAAGATTTAGTTAAAAAAAATCAGCTCAATGTCCAGTTTGGCCAAAAATTATAAACTGGTATTATGAGATCACCCCAAAGGATGACACTCCTATTCCTTCGACTACTTAGGAGACTACAAATCAAGGTAACTCAAAGACATATGTTCCTCCATTTGATACAAAACAAAACATAGGTAAAGGTGAAAATAATTATATAGTCAATGAGCAAAGGCATGAGAATCGAGAGAATTAGGAAAGAGAGAATGATGGTGAGAAGGAAGGAGAAGGAGATAAAAATGAAGATAATAAGAAAAGAGAGAAGGATAAGGATGAAGGAGATAAAGAGAAAGATGAAGACGAAGAGAAAAACAAGATCTCTGGTGAAGAACAAGAAAAGCTAGAAGAAGTAGACTCTGATACCAGAAAGAATGAAGACAGAAGAAGTCTGAGGATTTACCTAAGCCCTCTGGTGAATCTTACTCTAACAATATTTTAGAAGGTCTGTTGTCTAAACAGTTAAAGTTTCAATCGATTGTTTCTTCTCAATTGTTACAACTGCTCATGCAACATGACAATTTTGATTTAGATATCTCTTATACATAAGTTGCATCTAGGGGATGTGTTTAATGCATCAACACAAAAAAAAATCATTGAAACATACCAAAAGATTAGTGAATTAATAGATGAAGTTGTAAAGGCATTACAAGAAGTCACAGCAAGAACTAACATTGATACATCTTTATCTACTATGGAAAAATTCAAATTGTTGATTGACTCCTTTAAGGACTATGCCTTTAGATTTGAGACAAGGCTTACAGAGAAGAAGTTGATAGACATCACAAATAAATTTTCATCTGCACATATTGAAGTTGAAGAATGTTTGAAGGATGTACTAGCTTGCGAGGAAGGGGCAAAAACATTGTTTTTGTACTGCTTGAAGTGGTGGGATGCCACATAAAGAATAAAAGATGAAATGGACTTGATTGAGTCCCAGATAGCTAATGCATCTAGTGCCTATGATCTGACATTGGATAAATATGACAAGACTTGGACTGCTATAGTGGACTTACATGACAAATTCTTCACTTTGCAGAGCCAGAAGGAAGATATTATCAAGCAACGTGGGAAGCTAAGGGACTTGGTAAAAATAAAGCACATACCTATCTCAAGTGCCCTTGCTAGTACTGACAAAATCTCAATGTTAAATCTTACCCTTGGTATTGTGGAAGAAGGAGAGGAAACATTGATGGAGCTTGAGTCTCTACATAGAATGCTTGCAGTAGTGAAGAAGAACTAGGAAGAAGGAAAATATGCTTGGCAAGTTGTTATTTAGAAGCTTCAAGGGTCAAAATCTCCAGGTTGACCATTTCTATCTCTATACTTATTTTTCATGTTTTCAGATTCTTTTGTACATATGCGGATGTATTAACAGCTTTGGTTAAATTCATAAGGGGGATCTAGTTTAGTTTGTACATATGTTTTGAGGGGAGCACCCTTTTCCCTTGATGTCAAAGGGGGAGCGATATTTGTGGAGAAGATGTTTTGTTTTGGCACAGGTTGCCATCAATTAGAAGGGGGAGATTTTTGAAAGAATGAAGAAGGTTATCATTAATGCATTTTCATTGATGTCAACACTACATGATGGATGCCCAAATAGTATGAAGGATAATTGTAGAAGAGTCATTAATTTGTTGAAATAGTTAAGTGTTTACACTGGAAGATTCAACACACAGTGCTCTCTGATAATTTGGCTTGTATTTTTTCTCCCATACAAATTTACTTATGCAATTCTAATATGTTTTTCAAGGAACTTTAGTAGCATCTTAATTCAGAATTTCAGTTGACTTGGACAAGTGGTTCAAAATTTGCAAGTAACATAAGATCGACATATATGGTTTACACAATTTTCTGTGTATTGGCTATAACCTAACTGGTCTGCACTCCTCTAAGGATTTGAGTTAGTCTTTGCAATTTTGGGAGAATATTAATAGGTGTCAAATAATTGTATCTTATAGTTGGCATGACATTTTATGGTCCACATATCCTATGGCGATGATTAGTTGGAGTATTTTTGCTTTAGGTCCTATACCTAACCAACCTGATGTATGTAAGTGTTGTGGAGATTAAATATGTGATGAAAATGGAAGATGGAGTTATTATAGGTCCATGTTGACCTATATTGTATGTGCTTGGGCACAAAGGCATTTTGATTTGAATTAAGTGCCAAATTGGCACATTTTATATGATTTGAGGCTACATCTAATTAGGCTGACCTAATTGATGTTTGCAATGGATTTTGGTACATATACAAGGCTGATTTGAGATTGTGAGAGGAGGACATATATGTGTACATGATCTGAATACAAGCAATGATTCAAAATTGTGTAGAGTTGAGAAAATAAGTTATGAGTGTTGAGAAAAGGTGTGCGATTACAAAGCAAAACAAAGATTTGTAATTTGTGTTGAATATAGAGTATTATCAGTGTATTAAGCTTCAAGGGAACTAAATTCAACATATGTTAGATGCACTTCTGTCAGTTCAAATATTGGATGTGAAGCAAATTATTTCTATCTTTCTTTCCTCTGTGAATAGTGAGTTCACTTAGACAGTGAGTCCACTTGGCAGTGAGCCTTTATGTAATATATTATAACTGGTTATGACATATTGTGAGTTAATCCTCATTGTTGTTTTTCCCTTTTTGGGTTTTCCATGTAAAATTCCTAGTGTTCATGTGTTATGTGTGCTATGGGTTGTTCATGCTTTAATTCTTTATAACTGTTAAGTATTATTTGGCTATTGGATAGTTAATAATTGGATGGTTTAATAGAATACTGATTCACCCCGCTCTTAGTATTATGTGTGTTCAAAAACTAGTGTAGGCATACTCCTTCCAAATAGTAGAGAAAAATTGCATTTTTGAAAGAAATGCTAGCCACATTTGTATTGCTAGGGAAATCTCTCTACCCAAAATATCCTTGTGTAGAATTCTAGACCACAAAAGTCATAGTGACTAAATACTCTGTATGGTATTTTAAGCATACAATACACACCAACTCCTGGAAAGGCAGTCACATCTCAATAAAACTTGATTTAGTGATATGATTGATCAGACAACTTCATGATTAACACCTCTTGATACACAAGATGCTACTAGAAATATAACATACATTTCTACAACTCTCTTGCAACACAACATGACAAGTCCAAGGGAATATCATGATAATTCAAGTACTCCTACAATATTTTTCATTCTTGAAAACCTTTGACAACTTTCTTCTTCATCAAAGAAACATATTTGACATCAATGACAACCTATGTTCGACAGTTTATTCTTGTTAGTGGTGTTGCTAGAGATTTCTTCCCTTGTGAAATAGGGATTAGAAAAGGATATATGATCTCCCCCTATATTCTTATCATTGTGGGTGAAGTCTTGGGGAGGAATATTGATAAACTTATCCTTCAAAGGAATATCAAAGGTGTCCAAGTTGCTTCTTCCTTACCTCCTTCCTCCCACCAACAATTTTTGGATGATAATATTTTATTGGGTACTATTCTATTTAGGAAGTCAAATAGTGGAAACATTTATTGAGTAGGTATGCTCAGTTATTTGATCAACATATTAATTACAATTAAAGTGTCCTCTTTTTATTCAATATTGAAGTAGTTCTTCAAAACAAAATTATCAAAATTCTAGGTCATCAAAAGGCTAATTTTCCTGGTACTTACCTTGGTTTACCTTTGGCTATAATAAATTTATCAATAACTAATAGAATGGTATGTGGAAATGATCCAAAAAAATTTTTGGTTGGAAAGGAAAACTCCTTAGCCTGGTAGGTAAGTATATTAGCTTCTTAAAGTAGCTCTTCAAAAAGTTCATGTTTATTTTCTATCCTTATTTAAGATCCCTACTTTTTTGGTAAACGTATAAAGAAAATACAAAAAAATCCTTTGAATAGGTATGGAGGAAAAAAAGAATTTATTTAGTTAATTGGGATATAGTTTTTAAAACCAAAAAGTGCGGAGATTTAGGCATGTAAAGGTTGCAATAGTTCGATAAGGAAATTTTATCTAAAATTGGTTGGAACCTGCTTTTGAATGAAAAATGGTGGATTAATATTGATAAAGATAAAGACCTTGAGAAAGTGGATAAAATTAAATTCATTCTCTCCTCTTCTATCCCTAAAGGTTCTATAAAATGGAATAATGTTTTGAAAACAAGGTTATTTCTTAGAAAAGAGAAAAAATGTCATGTTGGGAATGGAAAAAATATCAAATTTTGGGATGATATGTGGTGTAATAGTTATAACCTATTGTAACTTTGATATCTCTAGGGATCATTTAATCAAGTTGTATGACACTAAGTTGTTTGGTTATATTGATTAGCAGGGCTAGGAGCCAAAATGGAAGGATTTCATCCCTCATCTATTTCACAATATTGGGAACGGTATGGTTAAAAACCAATTTTTTGAAGCATTTAAGAGACTATTTTTTATTTTCTATAAAGAACAAAAAATTTAGTCATACAACCACTCTATTTTCTTCTTGATTGCTTTAGTTTATAACATGATTGTTAATGAAGCTCCTATATCCTTCTTGTTAATCAGTGTATTCTTTGTTGTGTGAAAGAATATTTTTTTTAACATATGTTCTTACATTGTAGCTTTACCCAAGATGCGTGGGAATATTTCTTTTCTTTTCTTGAGGTTTCCTAGATCAGCTCAAAAACTATAAAAGAGTTTATCCTAAGCTAGATAAAAAATTCTCCTTTTTGTCATCCTGTCACAATAGAATTATGGAGCCAAATTGCCCCTTTCCTTACCTGGGGTGTTTGGAAGGAGTGAAACAATAGAATCTCTAGAGAGGAAGTGAGAAACAAAAAAGGGTTTCCCAATCTATAAAAAATGGAATCATAATATTAATGCAGTTAAGATGGGAGAAGATCTTATGCTTCCTTTCCCCCTTGAATTAAAAATTAGTAATTTTGGAGAATTACTTAACCCATAAATAAGGTCAAGCCCTGTAAGAGAACCCTAAGAAAACACATAAAATAAAAGAAATCATACACAAGATGGATATCCACAAGACAATATTCTGGTCATATGGGCACTAAGAGTATTTGGTTATGCCCTTTGGTCTTACTAACACTCGTACTATTTTTTCAATCTTGCATGAATCATATATTTTGTAAGTAGCTATGTAAGTTTGAATTGGTTTTATTTAATGACATTTTGATATATAGTAAGACATGGTAGGAACACCTTCAACATATTGAGGAGGTGTTGAGTACCATGGAGGCACGGTCCTTGTTTCCTAAGGAATCTAAGTGTGAGTTTGGGATGATTGAGATTCTCTATTTGGGACATGTGTTTGGAGCCGACATAGTCCAAGTTCACAAGGAGAAGATATAGGCTATCTTGGATTGGCTACCACCGAGGAAAATTTTAGATTTGAGTTGGTTCTTGGGGCTATGTTGCTATTATAAGAGGTTTATGAAGGGGTTTCATAGCTTACCCCAGCACTCATATATCTCATAAGGAAAGGGACATTCAAGTGGTTAGAGGAGGCTTAGGATACCTTTGACAAGCTTAAAAAGGTGATGAGTTCTTATCCAATTTTAGTATTACTCGATTTCACACATCCCTTTGTGTTGGAGTGTGACACATCAAGAGAGGGCACTGGTACAATTTTGATGTAGAATAGACATCCTATTCATTTGAGATTAGGAATTTGAGGGATGTAGAGAGGCTATATTCCACCTATAATAAGAAAATGCTCGCCATCATGCATGCTTTGGTGATGCTTAGACAATACTTGGTGGGTAGTTAGTTTGTGGTTAGGACCAACCACAATAGCTTGAGATATTTCCTTGCACAAATGGACTTGAATGACAGGTAACAAAAGTGGATAAGAAAGGTCCAAGCGTATGAATTCAACATTGAGTATGTTAACAGGAAGACCAATGTGGTCACAAATTCTCTATCTAGGATTCCTACCCTTTACTCTATTTGTGAGATTTCAATAGAATGGAAGGCTCATCTTTTGGTCGAGTATTCCAAGAATAATTTTTCTTGTGAACTCATGGATGGTAAGATTCAAGATGATAGATATAAGGTGGTAGATGATGTGATATACTATAAGGATAGGATCTATTTGGTGCCTAGGTCAAAGTTGAAGGAGAAGATTTTGAGAGCCATTCATGACATGCCTCTAATAGGACATCCAAGGTTTTTCAAAACCTACAAATAGGAGAGAGAGAGAGAGGGATTCTCATAGAAGGGTATCGAGGATGATGTCTTGTAGCATTTTAGTGTATGAATTTTCAGCAGAACAAGTCCAAGAATACTTTCCCCACAGGATTGCTTCAGCCATTGCCTATTCTAGAGCAAAGATGGGAGAGTATTTCAATGGATTTCAGCACTAGACTTCCAAGAGTCCAAGGTAGGAATTGTATATTCATGGTGGTGGAAAAACTGACCAAGTATGCACAATTCCTTACAATCCCATTGGAATATTCAACACTACAGGTGGAAATTTTTTTCTTTAGAGATGTGTTTAGGTTGCATGACCTTCCTAAAACCATTGTGAGTGATTGGCACACCAGATTCATCAATGAATTTTGGAGAGAGCTAGTCTGATTGGTTGGTACTGAGTTGAAACTGAGCATTAGTTATCACCCATAGACAAATGGGTAGATGAAGATTGTAAACAAGTGGGTTGAGGGATATCTTCACAACTATGTTGTGGGGTAACAACATGCTTGGATTAGGTGGTTACATTTGGGTGAGTATTGTTACAACACCACCAATCACATTTAGATTGGTATGGGCATGATGATACATCTTTTGTATATTTTTCCTTTGATGGTAGTCATGCTCCAAGATATCCTTAAGGCACTTAAGGATAATATTCAATAGGCACAAAATCAAGAAAAAATATATGTTGATAGACACAAGGTGGAGAGGACTTTTGAGGTTGGTGATTATATATTCCTACACCTTCAACCATATAGACAATCCACATTGAAGAGGAGCAGTGTGGAGAATCTGAAGCCCAAATTATATGGTCCTTACAAGATCTTGAGGAGAGTCGAAGAAATATATGAGATTGAGCTTCCAATAGATAGTAGGATCCATATTGTTTTTCATGTTTCTTATATCAAGAAGACACTTGGACAACATATTTTTTCTTCTCTAGATCTCCTACCTCTTGATGAAGAGGGTGTTTTGATTTTGATTCCTGACAACATATTGGAGATGAGGGAGAAACGATTGAGGAATAGGGTGATCCATGAGTATTTGGTGAGATGGAGGAATTTTCCATTGGAGGATGCGACATGGGAAGGAGAGTAGATCTTGCAACATCCTAGTTTGTGATTGCTTGAGGACAAGCAGTCTTGGGAAGGGAGTACTATAATGTCCTCATTTTTGACATGATCACCTAGCACCAAGAGAGGGAGTTAGCATATTCATAATTCTTGTAAGAAAATTAATGAGGTAAGGGAATGTGGTTTGGGCCTTGAATAACTAAAAATAATTATTTCGAGTCAATTAATTTTTATTTGGATATGCGGACTTGGGAATTAATTTTCCATAATTTAATATTATTTTTGGCGGTGTCAAAATATTTTTATTTTTTTTCTATGATAGTGGGAAACCACTTTTGGAATAAAGGAGGGAAAGAATATAATAAAATAATAATATTTTTTCCTTAGTGGTGTGCCCCAATTGGGAAAATAAAAGGAAAAGAATTCAAAATTTAAAAGTGAAATTGGGTGCCCAAGCTGGGTTAGCCTAGTTGGAGGGAAAATAAAAACTTTGCATATAAATACAAGGTCTTGAGAAGGCATTTCATTATCAAGCATAATATTATTTTCAGTTTGAACTAGAAAGTTGTTGCATTCATTCCAAGGGTGAAAACCCTTGCGAATTTTTGGTGAGTTGGATGAAAACCCAATCTCGTCTTGGGAGGACTTCATAACAGAGGTCTACTTGTGCTTCAATGGCGTCATGTGAAGGATAGAGGGCTAGAAAGTAATATTCAGAGTTGCAGATAAGTTTGAATAGTGTTTTGAAGGAATATTTTGTATTGTTTTTCCCTAGGGTTTCACCCTAGAGTGTAGCACCACATTTGGACGAGAGGCAACTAGGGTTTGGAGGGGTGATTTGGTGTTTGGAGGTCATTTGTGTCCATTGAAAGGGTTTCAAACCCTCATTTTTAGACCAGAAATGTAGCGCACATCTTGGCAAGGTTTTGGAGGTATCATCATTCACATTTTGCATACTTTTTGGCATATTTGCATAGCTAGAGTAGTTTACCCAGCTAGGGCATTTTTGGAGCAACATTCTTATGCTTTTTGGTATGTATTTAGACCTGATTTATAGTAGCATATTTCTAGGTTAATTTTGTGCATGTTTGAGCCCATTTTGTGATGTACTTCACATAAAAAATTATTCTAATTTGTAATAGTAGTTGGGACAATTTAAAATAAGATTTGTTTCATGTTCTTGTGACCATTCTGTCATTGTTCATTGTTGGTTATGTTCATTATTGAAAAGATAAATATAATTGATTTATTTCTTGACCATTTGGAGGCATATATGTTTTCTATTCATGTTTATTTGAAATCAAAAAATCAGATCAAAATCTAGGGTTTTGAGCAAAAAATAAAAGTGCAAAAAATTAAGGTAAAAATTTGAGTTTTAAAATCAGATTTTTAGGGAAAATCCTACTTGGAATATTTTAGTGAATTGGGAAATATTTTTTAATAATTATTCTCACCATTGTTTGTAACATATTCATAAAGGGTGATGGGTTCCAATGACAATGGTAAAGGTGACTTGTGGACATAAATATTTAATATTGTTTCCTCACATGTAGATGTCTAGAATGGGATAATAATGTAAGCAAGCTAAGGTAGCAAAACAACTTCATACACTAATATTGAGAGGAGGACAATGATTTTTTTATAGATCTTTACAACAGTTGTTGGAGTTTGTGTTGTCATTGATGTCAACAGATCTTTGTTGTTGCATTGATGTCAACCTATGGATATTCTTTGATTGGTTGCATTATGTTGTCATTAAGTAGTCTCACCGATACCAACCTCTAGTGTTTCTTTGATGAGCATATGTTTGAGGATGTTCAACCTCTTGTGTGGTTGAGATGTTGAGAAGGTGTTGTAGATGTTGAGATGGTGTTTGGTTTCCAAGTGCTTTGAGAAAAATTGAATAAAAGAGGAAACAATGTGGTAAAAAGTATTTTGTATGGCAGAGTAGTGTTCAATGTTTTGCTCCACATTTCTTCATGGTTGAAGATCTGCTTATGTGGTTTAAATATTTTTATTATAGGAATTCAGAGGTGTTATATCTAGAATTTGTTGTTCTGGATTGTTCAAAAGAAGTTGTGTTCACTAGTGTGTGAATTGTGTTGTAGTGTTATCTGGGAGAAATGGTTTTCCTTCACATTATGGTTTCTAGTCTTGTGGATCTAGGAGTGTTCTTATATTATTCATATCTATCTTCAGTCTAATTTGTTTGAGTTTTGGCGCTCTGTAAGGTTGGATTTATGAGCTACAGTTTGTGGAAGGTTAACTAGGTGTATAGAATGAGCATGTTCTTCAGGTGTATGTTGTTGTGAAGGATTTTTCAGATTCTAGGGTGTTGATGGAATATTCCAGGTTGTTTTTAAGTGTTGTGTGTGGTCTACAAATCATCTTTGGATTTGGTGAAACGTGTACTTAAATGTTTAATGGTGTCAACATAGGTT
The DNA here is from genome assembly GCA_007115665.2 of Sequoiadendron giganteum. Taxonomy (NCBI): domain Eukaryota; kingdom Viridiplantae; phylum Streptophyta; class Pinopsida; order Cupressales; family Cupressaceae; genus Sequoiadendron; species Sequoiadendron giganteum. Next base: position 68,845,143 of record VCHN02000014.1, on the reverse strand, counting down.
CAACCTACCTTGGGTGTTTACTCTAATTATGGATATGCTTCAATGTTTTTGGAAGTGTGGTGAGGTGTGTATGTATGGATTTAGGTCTGAGTTAAGGTGTGATGTGGTCCACCTTTATTCTTCTCCATCACGGGAATGTTTTGGCACCAACCTAATTTATATTTGCACATTTGAGGTGTATAGCCGACCTTGTAGACTATTTTCAAGGTTGAGTATGGTATATAAGTGTTGAGTTGATGAAGGATTGTGATGTGAAGTGTGTGTGATGTGAATTATGATGTGAAGTGTGAAAGTGCGAAGTGCAGTGTGAGATTTAATGACTAAGATTATTGAAAGTAGTGAGTAGAAGGTGTCTACATTCTTTAGAGAGAATGTGAATGTACTGGTGGTGCAGTGGTGGATCTTTTTTGTTGCTTTGAGATTGATTTCTCATTGTAACAATCCTTTATCTTCTTCATCTATTATGGCAGTGAGCCCTTCTTTCTTTTGGGAAGTGAGCCCTCTATGTTGGTATGTGGTGATTGATCATGCAAATACTATACACTCGTAATGTAACGTGGGGTTTAGGGCATCACCTCGATTCTTTTTCATTAACACGTCAAGGTTTTCTCGCTGACACACCAAGGTTTTTTTTCCTATTGACATGTCAAGGTTTTCTTATTAACACATCAAATAAAAAAAAGATCGTGTAAAACCCTAATCTAAAGGGTTACAAAAAGCTTGTTATAAGTGGCTGGGATGTATGTTGTGGTGTGTGATTCGTGACATTGTAATATGTTTTATATTGCATAATAAAATCATTGGGTGGCTGAGTTTCTATGGATGTAACCCATATTGGGTGAACCATGCTAAATTTATGTGTTGATCTCTTTTGTGTTATTCTTCATTGTTATTTCTGGGTTATTTAATTTTTATATAATTGTTAATGTTTATTGCTCTGATCCGCCTGAATCTTATTACTCTAACAATGAGCCCATTGTATTTGATGTTTCAATTAATTTATATTGTGAACTAATCCTCATTGTGGTTTTTCCCTTCTTAGGTTTTCCATGTAAATTTGGTGTTTTCATGTGTATGAATGTGTTTGCATTACTATTTCTCATGTTTACATTCTTCTAATTTATGATAAGGGTTTAAGGGTCGTTAGTGGTTTCAGAATAACATAGATTTGAATATTAATGAGGGTTTTGATGTTTTAGTGTACAACTAATTTACCCCCCCTCTTAGTTGTCTTATACATTCAACAATTGGTATCATAGAAAGGTTCCTTTGAAGAAATCTTAACTACTTGAGGTAGATTTGGGATAGCACACAAGGAGGATACTTTATTTCATGGATCTGCTTATGCATTCTAGAAGACTAGGACAAAAGGTTTCCTTGTTTCTCTAAGGTTTGGAGTTTGGAAGTCTTGAAACTGGATATATAATGCCTACAAACGGTTTGGGTACCAATGATGAGATCAAGACATATGAGAACAATGGAAAAGAAAGGTATGCTTTTTTGAGTTCTCTTTCTAGTTCAAAACTTATGAAAGTCATGAGCTATAAATATGCCAGTGAGATCTAGAAGAAGTTGGAAAGTGTTTATGAAGGAGATGATGAGGTCAATCAAGAAAAGATGCAAAATCTGAAGACTAAGTTTGAAACTCTAAGGATGAAAGAAGGTGAAGATATTACAAGTTACATGCATAGAGTGAATGAAGTTGTCAATTCCATCAGAGGACTTCTTGGAGAACTTGAAGAAAATGAGGTGGTAAAAGAAGGTATTAAGAACTCTTCCTAAATCTTATAGTCATAAGGTTTTTGCTATCGAAGAAGCTTAATTTAGATCATTATTCTAGATATTAGTTGTTTGGTATTTTAAATAATTTTTAATTAAGAGAGTTTAGTCCAAGTGATTCAAGAAAAGAGATTGATTTTAAAGTTGGTAAAGAAGAGACGAATGAGGAATTTGATCCAAATGAGTTTGATGAGCTAGATGCAAAATTTGTGGGGAGATTGAAAAAGGGCACTAGAAAATATAGAGGTAAGTTATCTTTTAAATGTTTGAATTATGGAAAGATAGGTCATTATTATTCAAGATTTATGTTGGGTGAAAATTATGTAATCCCTTTTAACAAATTACAAAACTTGATTTTAGCCATAACTGTGTGAGATACAATCTCTCCTCTCATAAAGGGGAGGCGCCCTTCTTATTGTTTATTGAAACTAAGTAAAACTAATTAATTATTCACAATAATGTACAATACAATTAAGATATGGGGTGTGTCATATTCATAATTCTCTCTTTTTTAGAGAATATGTTTTATAATGCTTCACAATTTTAAGTTCTTGATCTGATATAACTCCAAACTAAAAACAAAAGCAATAATTCCAATATTCCTATCTTGTCAAAGCAAAGCCTAGGAATACCAACATAATAACGATAAATGATAAAACAAGAAGATCTCACGAAGGCACAAAGTCATTTTGTAGCTCTCACCAATGAATCCTTTAAGGTATGTAACCAACATTGTATTAGAAGCACAAAGTCTTCTAGATACTTCACAACAATTCCATGAACAACATGAATAAATACAAGCACAAAGTATTGTAAATAATTCATCAATGGTATTCAATCAATATCACGAATTCAAATAAAGAGTGTAACTCAAAGTTTACACGGATTTACTCAAAGCCCTTCAGATCTTAGTTACTAATTACTACCAATTCGATCAAGCCATAAGATAATTTGTTCCCAAAAAAAAGTTTGGTATGCAACTTCACTTCTTTATTGATCAAATTCAGATTCACAAAATTGAACACAAAGTTTCAATGTTCCCTTCACAAATGGGCAACATTTCGTTGCAAAAGATAAAAGATAACCATTACAATAAAATCCTCTCTTATTTATAGATGGAAGAGGAGAGCAAATCTAGGAAAATCCTACCTAACTAGTTGACTTATTAAAAAATGTTATCCACAATTATAGGAGAACATATTTGTTTACATGTAATTATTTTTTCCAAAATGACATGTAAAATTTCAAAACATATGTACATAAAGCATGAAAAATGCTAAATTTGGGAAATCTAATCGAAGGAAAAATTTATCCTTCTTCAACATATTTCTCCATGAAAACTTCATGATGATGTGCACTTTATCACTATATGGCATTGGAGTGTACTTTGGAGATGATGAGGATTCTTGAGATTGACTCCTCCGATGAGATTTTGAGGATTTTTGATGCCTTTCAAATCTAGAATAAGTTGGAAATCCATCATTTTGTTCATTGAAGCTATTGAGAAAGCTTCATCTTCAAATTTTTCTTGAACCATTGATGAACACTTCTTTGAAAAACTAAAACATGGGAAGAAATTTCTGGTTTTACTTCAAAGCCTTCTTACTTGGTGATAGACAAGAACTTGATAAAAAATGCTCTAGAATTTGGGCACAAGAAATCAAAATGTATGCAAGAGTAGGCTTTAAAAATTCTGATGTGAAGGTAGGAAAAAATGAGGTTTTAGCATGGGGTATTGTACTTTAGATACATAATTACTCAAAATTTCAAGACACTGCATATTGGATATAAATCTAAGCAATTTCATGGGTTTGGGAAGCTTGAATGCGATGATGGTAGAGAAAAAAGTGGAAGCAAGTAAAATAGCAAATGGATGTGAGCAATGAAGCAAGAAAAATTGAGCGAAGCGGGCGAAATAGAGCTTAAAATGCATATTTGGATGATTTTGGAGCATTAAGTGGAAAACTATTTTTTGTGCAAGGGTGCTAAAAATCAGTGCCCTTACATATTGGAGGATCTGTATTTGATGCACAAGAGCTGAAAAACAACGCTTTGACATGTTTTGGAAGGAAATTGTATTTTGTGTAAAAGTGCTAAAAACAATGCTTCAACATATCATATGTAAAAGCGGTGAAAATCAATGCTTCTACATGTGGGAAGGACACTTGAGTGTAAGGGAGCTAAAAATTTGAGCTTTTCATTTCATATGTAAAAGCGATGAAAAACAAAGCTTCTACATGTCATATGTAAAAGCGGTGAAAAAAAATCTTCTACATGTTACTTGGGATTTGAGATGTAGAAGCACTAAAAAACCCTGCTCCTACATGTGACAAAAAATGACTGGCATGAAATATGCAAGAGCGCTGAAAATCAGTGCTCCTACATGTAATTTGTAAGAGTGGTGAAAAATAGAATTTCTGCATGAAATATGTAAGAGCAGTGAAAAACAAAGCTTTTGCATGAAATATGTAAGAGTGGTGAAAAATAGAGCTTCTGCATGAAATATGTAAGCGCGGTGAAAAATAGAGCTCCTACATGTGATTTGAGATTTGAGATGCAAAAGCTCTAAAAAACCCCACTCCTACATGTGTCAAAAAATAACCAAGGCATGAAATATGCAAGAGTGCTAAAAATCAACGATCCTACATGTAATATGTAAGAGTGGTGAAAAATAGAGCTTCTGCATGAAATATGTAAGAGCGATGAAAAACAAAACTTCTGCATGAAATATGTAAGAGTGGTGAAAAACAAAGCTCCTACATGTAAATTGAGATTTGAGATGTAGAAGTGCTAAAAAACCCCGCTCCTACATGTGCTAGAAAATGACTAAGGCATGAAATATGCAAGAGTGCTAAAAATTAGTGCTCCTACATGTAATATGTAAGAGTGGTGAAAAATAGAGCTTCTGCATGAAATATGGAAGAGTGGTGAAAAAAATAACTCCTAAATGTAATATTTAAGAGCGGTGAAGAATAGAGTTCCTCCATGTAATATGTAAAAGCACTAAAAATCAACGCTCCTACATGTGCAATTTTTTTTCTAACTCTCAAAACTGAATTTTCACTACCTGGTTTAAAATGCAAATTTTGATGAACTAACAAAGGTTAATGCTCAAAATGACTTTTTAAGGATGGGTGACCATGCACAAGGACCAATGCAATTTTCTTTGTTTTATGTGCTTAGAGTATGTGGGCTACAAAACAAACAAGTTTTTTAGGGGTTATCCCTCGAATTGAGCGCGTTGAATTCGAGGATAACAACTGGCTCTAGCTAGGGAGCTTCCTTTAGTCATTCTTAGAAATGATTGGAGGGAGAATAACTCCAAACTTCAAGTGCCTTTATCCATCCTTTGGGAAACAGAGTCGAGCACGACTGACACAAATCAAATCTACGAAAACAAGACACAAACTTATGCAAATGCACTTATTGAAAAGGTAAAAGCCTACCTAATTAAAACTAGCCATCAATGAAAACTTCTCAAATGAAACCATTCATAGGTTCAAAAAATAGCTCCCTTTCTTCAATAGTTTGCAATGCCTTCCATGATCATTAGTAGCTACATGTAAATAAAGTTGAGGCTCTACTTCTTGAAAGAGATGAACAAGTTCAACCACCTCTGAAAATATATCAGATATACTACTGCTCCAAAATGAATCATTGAATTTAGACTACTCCTGTACATCTACAAATGCATATTTAGCTACATCCTCAATTTTATCTTCATGCTCAAGTACAAGTGCAACCTCTGTCTTCCCATTAGCCTCCAACCAAACAAGATGTCTTATGTGACATACCCTCAATGGGTCAAAGATTGAATGCTTCTTACCAGTTGCTACTTGAACAACTGATTCATCAACCATGGCAACCTCATGCTGATTGGAATGATCTCTTTCATGTGATTCAAATGAAGATATGATTGCACTGCATACCTCAATATGTTGTTTTCCATCTTTAGAATTGGGGAAATCTGAATTATTTATAATAAGTTTCTCATCATGCCTTTGGCAAGTTCTTTTATGCAACATGTGTTCAAGTTCATGACCTCGAAACACAGATGCATTCTTTTCAACTTGATCGAGACCTTCGTGGATGTCCATCTTTTATGATCTCAAGACAAGATTGTCTTCATTCACTTGAAATTCAACAAAATGACTTTCATCCTTTTGCTTTTCATCAATGGCTTTCTGAGATTGCATAAACCAAAATTGGGAGTCGCCAACTATGTCTGCTTCCTTTTCCCGGAAGAGAATAGCTAGATCACTTGGATTGGAGTTAGGATGCTTCACTACTGCTTTTACTAATGGTGCCTCAAGATCAAGCCTCTTTAGAGGTGAAGATAACTTGTGTTGATTCCCAACAACAAAATTATGAGCAACATTTGAAAGTGAACTCCTTGGTACCTCCTTGTGAGGCATAGAAAACACACCTTGAGCTAGCTTCTTTTTTAGGACAAGTAGCTCATTTTCCAACCTCTGCACCATAGGATCTGTCCTTGTGATGGAAGAAAATAACTCCAAAGAAGGGATTTCTTTAGATTCAATTGATTCAATTCTTATTTGACTAGAAAGAATGAGATCATCTTCAATTTATGTCGCCAAGGTTTGCACAACTATAAGAGTAGCTGGGGCTACTCTTCTCAATAGTAAACCAACCTTGGGAACTTGAGAATTTATAATTTTTTTTTTCAAATTCTCAGTTGTAGGTTGAGCAATAGTTGGAATTCTTCGTGTCAACTTGTTGAAGTGAGCAATGAACTCACGCATAGGCATGTGAGATTCCTTCTTCAACTGGGTGAGCTGAGCCAAAAAAGCATGAGCGTCTTCAGGAGGTTTGAACCTTTATTCAAACTTGGCTATGAGAGTTGCCCAATTTGTGATGGTATGTGGCACCAGATAATAAAACCAATATGTAGTGACACCTTGGAGAGTCTTCACAAACAACCTTACAGATACATCTTTGTGTTCAACACATGAACTCCACAAGTGATGTAGAAAGAAACAACGTGCTCATCAGGATGTCGTTGTCCATCACCAAAGAACATGGGAAAGTTCTTCCATGAGCCTTTAGGAAGAGCATGTAGGGGTAGAGCTAGACTCAACGGACCAAAATAATTTATCCAAGGACCTTGAGCAACCATTTACATGTCCTTGGTGAAAGCTGGAAAAACTTACAAGAAAATAAATTACAATGAAAAATGACATGAGTATACTTCAAACAAAAGTGTGAAGCTATCAAATGCGTATCGTGTCCCCAACGGAGTCACCAAAAAACTATTGGGTGATAATTATGTAATCCATTTTAACAGATTAAAAAACTTGTTTTCAACCACAACTGTGTGAGATACAATCTCTCCTCTCAAAAAGGGGAGGCGCCCTTCTTACTTCTTATTGAAACTAAGTAAAATTAATTAAGTATTCATAATAATGTACACTACAATTAAGATATGGTGTGTGTCACAGAAATAATTTTTCTCTTTTTTCAGAGAATATGTTTTACAATGCTTCATGATTTTAAGCTCCTGATCCGATATAACTTCAAACTAAAAACAAAACCAGGAATTCCAATATTCCTATCTTATCAAAGAAAAGCCTAGGAATACCAACATGATAATGATATATGATAAAACAAGAAGAAATCACGAAGGCACAAAGTCATTTTGTAGCTCTCACCAATGAATCCTTTAAGGTATGTAACCAGCGTTGTATTAGAAGCACAAAGTCTTCTAGATAAATCACATCAATTCCATGAACAACATGAATAAATACAAGCACAAAGTCTTGTACAAAATTCATCAATAGTATTCAATCAATATCATGAATTCAAATAAAGAGTGTAACTCAAAGTTTATATGGATTTACTCAAAGCCCTTCAAATCTCAGTTACTAATTACTACCAATTCGATCAAGCCATAAGATAATTTGTTCCCAAAACAAAGTTTGGTATGCAACTTCACTTCTTTATTGATCAAATTTAGATTCACAAAATTGAACACAAATTTTCAATGTTCGCTTCACAAATGGGAAAAAATTTGTTGCAAAAGATAAAAGATAACCATTACAATAGAATCCTCTCTTATTTATAGATGGGAGAGGAGAGAAAATCTAGGAAAATCCTACCTAACTAGTTGACTTATTAAAAAATATTGTCCACAATTATAGGAGAACATATTTGTTTACATGTAATTACTTTTTCAAAAATGACATGTAAAATGTCAAAACATATCTAAGTAAAGCATAAAAATTGCTAAAGTTGGGAAATCTAATCTAAGGCAAAATTTAACCTTCTTCAACATATTTCTCCATGAAAACTTCATGATGACATGCACTTTATCACTATCTGGCATTGGAGTGTACTTTGGAGATGACAAGGATTCTTGAGATTGACTCCTTTGATGAGATTGAAGGATTTCCGATGCCTTTCAAATCTAGAATAAGTTGGAAATCCATCATTTTGTTCATTGAAGCTATTAAGAAAGATTCGTCTTCAAATTTTTCTTGAACCATTAATGAACACTTCTTTGAAAAACTGAAACATGGGAAGAACTTTTTGGATGTACTTCAAAGCCTTCTTGCTTAGTGATAGGCAAGAACTTGATCAAAACTGCTCTGGAATCTATGCACAAGAGATCATAATGTATGCAAGAGGAGGCTTTAACAATTTTCATGTGAAGGTAGGAAAAAAAAATGAGGTTTTAGCATGGGGTATTGCACTTCAGATACATAATTACTCAAAATTTCAAGACACTGCATATTGGATGAAATCTAAGCAATTTCATGGGTTTGGGAAGCTTGAATGCAATGATGATAGAGAATAGAGTGGAATCGAGTAAATTAGCAAATGGATGTGAGCAATGGAGCGAGAAAAAATGAGCGAAGCAAGTGAAACAGAGCTCAAAATGCATTTTTGGATGATTTTTGAGCGTTAAGTAGAAAACTATTTTTTTTGCAAGGGTGCTAAAAATCAGCACCCTTACATCTTAGAGGATCTACATTTGATGCACAAGCACTGAAAAACAACACTCTAGCATTTTTTGAAAGGGAATTGTGTTTTGTGTAAAAGTGCTAAAAAATAGTGCTTCAACATATCATATGTAAAAGCAGTGAAAATTAGCGCTTTTGGATGTGGGAAGGACACTTGAGTGTAAGAGTGCTGAAAAAATGAGCTTTTACATGTCATATGTAAAAGCGGTGAAAACCAGAGCTTCTACATGTCATATGTAAAAGCGGTGAAAAACAAAGCTTCTACATATGACTTGAGAGTTGAGATGCAAAAGCATTAAAAAACCTTGCTCCGACATGTGCCAGAAAATGACCAAGGCATGAAATATGCAAGAGCGCTAAAAATCAACGCTCCTACATGTAATATGTAAGAGCGGTAAAAAACAGAGCTTCTGCATGAAATTTGTAAGAGCAGTGAAAAACAATGTCTGCATGAAATATGTAAGAGTGGTGAAAAATAGAGATTCTGAATGAAATATGTAAGAGTGGTGGAAAACAAAGCTCCTATATGTGACTTGAGATTTGAGATGTAGAAGCGCTAAAAAACCTCTCTCCTACATGTGTCAGAAAATGACTAAGGCATGAAATATGTAAGAGTGCTAAAAATCAGCGCTCCTACATGTAATATGTAAGAGCAGTGAAAAGCAAAGATTCTACATGAAATATGTAAGAGTGGTGAAAAATAGAGCTCCTACATGTGACTTGAGATTTGAGATGCAAAAGCGCTAAAAAACCCCGCTCCTACATGTGCTAGAAAATGACTAAGGCATGAAATATGCAAGAGTGCTAAAAATCAATGCTCCTACATGTAATATGTAAGAACGGTGAAAAATAGAGCTTCTGCATGAAATATTTAAGAGTGGTGAAAAATAGAGCTCCTACATGTAATATGTAAGAGCGGTGAAAAGCAGAGCTCCTACATGTAATATGTAAAAGTGCTAAAAAGTAGCGCTCCTACATGTGTAGAAAATTTTCTAACTCCCAAAACTGAGTTTTCACTACTTGGTCTAAAATGCGAATTTTGACAAACTAACAAATGTTAATTCTCAGAATGAATTTTTTGAGGATGGGTGACCATGCATGAGGACCAATGCAATTTGCATTGTTTTATGTGCTTAGAGTATGTGGGCTACAAAACAAACAAGTTTCGTAGGGGTTATACCTCAAATTGAGCGCGTTGAGTTCAAGGATAACAATGTCCAGTCAAAGCTTCAAATGACATATTTAATGAGAATAAAGATAAATCAATTAAAAGAAGTTACTATGTTAAAGAAGATTCCAGTATATCTAATGATGAATCTGATTACCTATATGATGAAGATGATGAATGCTTGTTCATTGCTTTGAATGTTGGAACTAATTCTACTGACTCTAAGAGATCTATGAGCGAAGTTTCTTTCGAAGCAGATCATAATGGAACTATGGTGACTAATTTTCATGCTAGAGAAGACAAAAAATACTGGATTTTTGACAATGGATGCTCAAATCAGATGATAGGTGATAAGAGTAAGTTTGTTAAACTTGAAAAGTTTGAAGGTGGTCTTGTTAAGTTTGGTGATGATACATATGCTAAGATATGTGGAAAAGGTTCAATCATTTTTTATGGCAAGCATAATACAAATGATGTTTTTTATTTTAAGGGGATCTAGCATAATCTTCTAAGTGTAGGACAAATGTGTAGCAAATGATATAATCTTGTATTTCAGGATGGTGGTTGTGAGATCAAGAAAGGCTCTAAAACTCTAGTTGTTGCAGGAAGAAGGACAAATGGAAAAGTTTATTAGATTAAGGGTGCTAATGGTATATTCTTTATGACTAATCAATGAAATTTGGATATGGCATAGAAGAATGTGTCACATAAATTTTAATAACCTAGCTAGAATCAACTCTTCTCAACTTATGAGAGATTTTCCAAAGATTACAAAGCCTATAAATGTAGTTTGTAAGGAATGCCAGGTTGGGAAGCAAACAAGAAAAAGGTTCAATGTCAAAAAGTATTCTACCATAGAACCTTTGGAGTTGGTGGATACAGATATTTGTGGACCTACAAAGGTAATAATTTTCAAGGTGACAAGTATTTCATGTTGTTGATTGATGATTACTCTAGAATAACTTGGGTAAATTTTCTGAAAGAAAAATCAGAAGCTGTACATAAGTTTAAAGTATTTAAATCTATGGTTGAGAATGAAATGGATATGAAAATATTTTTTTTGAGATTTTAAAAAGGTGGAGATTTCATCTCCAATGAGTTTGATAGTTTTTGTGAAGATCATAGAATAAAGATATTTGTTAGCTCCTAGGACTCCTCAATAGAATGGAGTGGTGGAAAGAAATAATAGGACTATTCAGGAAGCAACAAGAACAATGATGAAGGAAGAAAAACTACTGAATGTCTACTAGAGAGAAGCAATTCATACTGCAATCTACATACTCAATAGAGTGCAAGCAAGGAAAAACGGTTCAAAGACTCCTTATGAGTTGTGGTATGGAAGAACTCATACTGTCAAATATTTAGAGTGTTTGGAAGAAAGTGCTATATCAGAAGAGATGAAAAAAGCTTAGGAAAGTTTGATTCAAGGTCTAATGAAGGAATATTTATTGGATACTCTACAAAGAGCAAGGCTTACCGATGCTACAACAAAAGGTTAAAAATGATTGTTGAAAGTGCAAGTTCCAAAGTAGATGAAAACTTACATAAAATTTTAGTGCTGATAGATGGATACGAATTACACGAGTCCTCTTGTAGAGAAGAAGAAAAAGATGATGGTAAGGAAAAAGAAGTGCAGGTTGAAGAGGAAGAAGCTTCGAAAAGGATCCCTAAGATGCCTAAATATGTGCAGAAGAATCATTCTAAAGATGAAATCATTGGTGACAAAAGAAGAGGTGTTTTGAAAAGGAGAAAGGATGTTATGACAAAAGAACACGTAAATTTAAGTTTACTTTCTAAAGTTGAATCTAAAACAGTGATTGAGGCATGCAAAGATGAATTTTTAATCAATTTTATGGAAGAACTGATGTAGATTGAGAAGAATCATACTTGGGAACTTGTCCCAAGACTAGTGAACAAGAATGTGATTGGAACCAAGTGGGTGTTCTGGAACAAACTAAATGAAAATTAAGAATTTTTTAGAAGTAAAGCAAGGCTTGTGTGTAAAGGCTACTCACAAGTAGAAGGAATAGACTTTGAAGAGACATTTTCTCTGGTGGCAAAGATTGAAGCTATTAGGATGTTTTTGAATTTTGCAACATATAAGGATTTCAAAGTTTATCAGAAGGATGTGAAGTATGCATTCTTGAATGGTGAGTTGGAAAAAGAGGTATACATTGAACAACCAAAAGGATTTCAATTGTCAGAAGATCCTAATATGGTTTGCAGATTTAAGAAGGAATTACATGGAATCAAGCAAGCTCCCAAAGTTTTCTATGCAAGATTGGATAGGTACTTGTTGCAGAAAGGATTCAATAAGGTACTGCATATAGAAATCTTTATTTTAAAGTTGAAAAAGATCAAATATTAATTGTGGTTGTATATGTTGATGATATAATATTTGGAAGAAATGAAAGTATGTGCAAGAGATTTGTAGAAGAGATGCATAAAGAGTTTGAGATGTCTATGTTTGGAGAGATTAATTTCTTCCTTAGACTTCAAATCAATCAAATAGAGAAAAGGTATATTTATTTCACAGTCAAATTATGTTAAGGAAATGCTAAAGAAGTTTGGAATGGAAGACTCTAAACCGGTATGTACTTCTATGGTTATTGGTTGCAAAACGAGTAAGAATAAAGAATATCCTAAGGTTGATTGGAGCAAGTATAGATCAATAATTGGAGGACTACTATATTTAACTTCTACTAGACTAGATATTATGCATGTAGTTCATCTTGTGGCCGAATTTCAAGAAGATCCCAAAGAGTCATGTGTGAAACAATAAGAAGAATATTCAAATACTTGAAAGGAACTCTGAAACATGGTTTATGGTATCCAAAGGATACTAATTTCTCTCTAAGTTCTTATATAGATGCAGATTGGGCAGGTTGTGTGGATGATAGGAGAAGTACAAGTGGTGGTGCTTTCTTTCTTGGAAGCAGACTGGTGTCTTGGTTAAGCAAAAAGCAAGATTTAGTGTCATTATCTACTATAGAGGAAAAATACATTGCTACAACATCATGCTGCACACAAGTGTTGTGGATGAAGCAAACCTTGAAGGATATAAAAATGTCATATGATGAACCAATTACTATATTATGTGAAAATAAAATTGCTACCAATATTTCAAAGAATTTGGTAATGCATTCAAGGACAAAACATATCTCAAGCCAGTATCACTCTTCCTAACGATGCTTTTGAGTATCTACGAGAGAAGTTAGGGGTTATTTCCCCTCCTTTCAATTAGATGCATAAGGTTATGCATCATTCTAGTAGATTTCAAAATTCATTCCTTATTCTGCACTGATGGTGGTGGCTACCTCTCAGGGGGAGTAGGTAGTGGCATTGTTGTTTGTTGCAGTCAGGGGGAGTAAGTGTTGTCATTGTGTTAGTTGGTGCTATCAAAGGAAGTGAAAGAAGTGGTTGTAGAGTAGTTGTTGTCCCTTATAGGTGTGGCCCTTGGGGGAGAGAGTATATTAATGTTGTCAAAGGAGAAGCAAGGAAAAATAAATATGTGTTGTCCTTTTTCATTGATGTCAAAGGGGGGGAGAGAGTTAACTGAAAAACAATACGATGAAAGGGGGAGAGAAGTCTTATAAGTATAGATGCTTGTGTAAGGGGAAGCAATATGCACTATGGTGTAGTATATGGGTTGGTGATCAAAGTTGCTGTTGTTGTTGATGGTTTTTCATATCATGTGTTTCCATCAATGACAAAGGGGGGATTATTGGAAGTTTTTTTTGTCATTGATGTCAATAGATCTTTGTTTTTGCATTGATGTCAACTTATGGAGATGCTTTGATTGGTTGAATTATGTTATCATTAAGTAGTATCACTGACGTCAACCTCTAGTGTTGCTTTGATGAGAATATGTTTGAGGATGTTCAACCTTTTGGGTGGTTGAGATGCTAAGAAGGTGTTGTAGATGTTGAGATGGTGTTTGCAGTGCTTGGTTTCCAAGTGCTTTTGAGAAAATTTGAATAAAAGAGGAAAGAGTGTGGTAAAGAGTGTTTAGTATGATAGAGTAGTGTTCAGTGTTTGCTCCAGATTTCTTCATGGTTGAAGATCTGCTTGTATGGTTTGGATATGTTGATTAGAGGTGTTATATCTAGAATTTCATGTTCTGGATTGTTCATCAGAAGTTGTGTTCACTAGTGTGTGAACTGTGTTGTAGTGTTGTCTGGGAGAAATGGTTTTGCTCCATATTTCTTCATGTTGTGGTTTCTAGTCTTGCAGATTTGGGAGTGCACTTATATTGTTCATATTTATCATCACTCTGATTTGTTTGAGTTTTGGTGCTTCGTAAGGTTGGATTCATGAGCTACAATATGTGGAAGGTTAACTAGGTGTACAAAATGAGCATGTTCTTCAAGTGTATGTTTTTATGAAGGATTTGTTGGATTTTAGGGTGTTGATCGAATATTCTAGATTGTTTTTAAGTGTTGTGTGCAGTTTGTGAGCCATCTTTGGATTTGGTGAAGTGTGTACTTAAATGTTTAATGGTGTCAACACAAGTTCAACCGACCTTGGGTGTTTAGACTAATTTTGGATATGCTTCGTTGTTTGTGGAAGTGTGGCGATGCGTGTATGTATGGATTTAGGTTTGAGTTAAGGTGTGATGTGGTCCACCTTCATTCCTCTCCATTGCATGAATGTTTTGGTGCCGACCTAATTTGCATTTGCATAATTGAGGTGCATAGTTGACCTTGTAGATCATTTTCAAGGTTGAGGATGGTATACATATGTGTTGAGTTGATGAAGGATTGTGATGTGAAGTGTGTGTGATGCGAGTGTGAAGTGCAGTGTGAGATTTAATGACCAAGACTATTGGAAGCAACCAACAAAAGGTTTATACATTCTTCAGAGAGAGTGAATGTACTGGTGGTATAGTGGTGGATCTTTTTTGTTGCTTTGAGATGGATTTCTCATTGTAACAATCCTCTATCAGACCTTGCATCAAACTTTCCTTATGGATAGCGAGCCTATTGTATTCAGTGTTGCAATTACTTTATATTGTGAGCTAATCCTCATTGTAGTTTTTCCCTTCTTGGGTTTTTCGCGTAAATTTGGTGTTTTGATGTGTATGAATGTGTTTAAATTACTATTTCTCATGTTTACATTCTACTAATGCATGATAAGGATTTAAGGGCGTTAAAGGTTTAAGGATTAATGAAAATTTGAATATTGATGAGGGTTTTGATGTTCTAATGTTCAACTGATTCACCCCCTCCCCTCTTATTTTTCTTGTGCATTCAACAATAATTACATTAAATTAAACAAAAATAAAAATAAATATCATGCATACCACAACATAGTGATTTAGATGGGGAAAACCCTTTCGAGAGAAATTTTCCACACTCGAAAAGTTTCCCAATATATTATTCATAAATCACAAAGATTATAATATACTTGCAAAGCAAGCTTCTCATAGGAGTATCACCAACTAGAGATCCAAAGGAAACATGACCGTTATTAGACTCTTAGAGTAAATCACAATACACAACTGTAATACAAAAAATTCATAAAATAGGGATGCCTTCTAGGACAAGTCAAATGAAAAAATATCAACCGTCAGATCTAAGACCTAATGATGAACAGTCCAAATTTACAATAATAGAATATACATAAAATTTACCTTTTGGGGGCGCTGTCCTTGAGCCCTTGTTAGGGCATGCTCAAGATCCCCCGCCAAGGGGATGATCCCCTCGAACCCCTTACAGGGGCTACCCTCCTCTCGCGCCTCCCGTCACTTATGTATCAATAATACCTTATGTAATTGCAAAGTTGAGACACATTTTCCCAAAAAATAAAAGATAATGAAAGGATAAATGAGTGACTGTTGGTATTCTACAAGTTGGTGCTGAGGCAACATGTGTCTCTTAGTTTTCCATCATTTATTGTATTTAATGTAATTTTTATCTTCCAAGTTTGGGCACCCAAGTTGGAGGAAAAACATTAGATCCAAAACACGTTTCCTTCGGTATTCTATGGAAGATTTCCAAGGGTTGGGTCATTTGGATATAAGAGTCATCTTTGGAAGCCTTGTTTTGGGCTTAAGACCTCTTCATACATCTACAAAATCACCTCTTTGGATGTAGAAACTAAGAGGAACTATTGAATGTAGAATTCCATTGCAAGAACAAGGACAGGTTGAGGCATACAAAGGTTGTTCAAAGGTGCACAAATTCTTCCATGGTGGAGGCAAAGAGGAGAATTGAAGTAGTTGTATTGTAATATCATTATTTGAAGATAATGCATGCTTGGCCTTTTTTCTTGGTGGATTTTTTTCTTGCAAGGGTTTCTCCACATAGATCATGTGTTATCTAATGCTCTTGTGTTGCTGATTTGTGCCTCTTTGCTGTTATTTTATGGTAATTTTATTCTTTATATTTTTGTTATAAGTTCACATAAGGTAGTGTTTATAAGCATGTTATGTTTGCTATTTTTTGGAATCATAAAAAGGATGGATCTAATCATGGTAATTCCATATTAAGGCAACTTAATTTTCAAATTTGCATCTAAGTTTTAGATTTTCATGTTGTTGTAGTCCAAGCCTTGAATCTTATTCATTGAAGCCATATTTGGATTGAGATTGAATTTTCCGACAGTTGTTAATACAAAATGTTTATTTCTCATCAATAGTGGTTTGTACTACAAGTTCCACCAAAAGTATCTTAATGCTCACATCTATTTGATTTAGTCTGCTTTGAAGAAAATATTGTTTCCTTCCCTTCAAGAATTCCTCCCTATCATATGAAAAAATTTATTTATCCTTTATGCTATGGACATCCACACTCCTCCTTTTTACCAAAATTTTGTCAGTTGATTTATATAGTGATGTATTTCCATATTACAATCTACAACTTTCTAGTTATTGCATCATGATGTACTCTCCTCTTTGTGCATCACATTTGTAGTCCTATTCTACAATCTTAGTTATGTTGAAGGGATGTCATGCCTCATAAATTCTTTGTACTCATCTTGATTCTCCATCTAGAAATTTATTTAAATTATTCTTCTTATTTTCATTCCTAACTTAGGGATGTGACATCCTCCCTATGGAATTAATTGTTCCACCTTATTAGAATGTTTCCCTTTCTCTTTTCCTTTATTAATAGATACATCCATACCATTTATGGTTCTCCTCTTTTCAAATTTTTATCTATTAGGTCCTTGATTTATGACTTTTATATGCCCATTTATTCCAAAATTTGGGTTACAACCTAAGTTGTTTACTTTTGAGCTCATTATCATTGCCTCTCAAGTGGTTTATTTTTCCCTAATTTGATCAATTTTGAATAATTTTATAAGATCAAAAGGGTGCATATTAAATATATCTTGGAATATGCATTTTCAATCAATTCAATCATTTATTTTTCAATTTATACATTGATTTTTCTTAAGAGACGTCAATGTTTATGCTATTGGGTACACAAATTGATCTTTTAATCTTTTCTATGTACCAAAGTACAATGAGTCAAAGACCACTCTTAATAGTCAAGTACACCTCATATATATGCAAATTAATTTCATCAACTTCCACTTAAGTCCCATGGCTATAGTCAAGTTGTTCGCTACTTGGGTTTGCAACACATATCACCAAAGTCCCCTTAAACTAACCTTAGAATTTTTTTAATTCAAGCAATTTTATTTAATTGTCAAGGAATATAAACACAAGTATATGTTTTCATTTAATTTTTTATTTACATGGCTTCATACCATATGCAATATCATTTCCAAATTCATAGCATGCTAGTTTAAAATTCCATGTACATGATTTGATACCAAACAATCTTCACATGTCTATTGTTCCTTTAATATGTATCTATGTTCATATAGTTACTGGAATATAACTCTTATAACATCATTGATAAATATTCTCTCTCAATGTAGCTTTAACCTATATGGTAGAGCTATATCAAATAGCTCATTAAACTTATGGTTATATCAACTATTATTAAGGTAGTTACAACCTATCCACTGAGTATACTACCAACAATATCCTTAACACATACTAACCAATTCAAATACACATCCTCAAGTTCTCTATATTTTAAGTTCATAGCCATTCATGCTTAAACAATGAGAAGTATTATAAAACTTTAAAATATGCAGTGAAGGTCATCATATGATGATGTGCAGATTCAAATCCAAAAACTGGGTAAAGGGAAATAATAATTATCATATACCACAACTTTCCTTGCACACTTTGATTTTTCATTGAATTAATATATATCAAAATTTCTTCTCACACCCATTTAGGTATTCTAGGTTAGGAATTTCTAACCATTATCATGAGGTTAGAATTTCATGTAAGGAATACAAGGCTACTATATTCATATTGAGTAACCAGTTCAATCATAGTAAGGTAATAGTGCGAGATCATCTACTTTATCCCATAGGCTAGTGAGCTTATAGGTCCAATGTTTGAACCATGCTTTGATACCAATGCAATAATTGTTCCTCATTTACTACCTTTTTCACGCCTAGTTATAAATTAATTGACCAAGCATCTTCCAACTAAATTATGTGTCAACTCATAATTTAATATTTGAAAACATGTTGTTTATTGCACATGAATTAACTCACATAGTAATATTAAAAAATTTCCTACTTTTGAATACTTAAACATTTTTGTATAATACTAATCATAAAGCCTCATATATTAGTATTATCCACCCAAAAAAATTTAAAGATAAACACCATATTATATTTGGTAATAGTTATTACTAGTTGCCCACATTTGGCAAAGACACTCAAACAAATTTCGTCCTAAACTCAACATAAATCTAAGTACATATTTAGAGCAAGTATACCATCCATACTTAATAAAAGTTGTTCACATTGCAAAATTGTAATGGCTTAAACCAACATCATCATTAAAATACATGTTAACAAGTTTCCCTAACTGATTCATAGCCATGCCATGACTAAGTTTATCATGCCCTTCTTTCTTGGTAGGATAAACCTCATCAGGTCTTGAAGCTAGCAAATACCCTCCTATACTAGTTAATGATCCAAGATGCAGGCCATAGTATTCAAAACATAAAATCTAATTATTTTAGTTCATATGAGATTAGAGGCATTCTCACACATTCACATTGAAATAGATCATGATGAAAGTGACTATAAAAGTTTATCCAATATTGGAATAGAATTTGGAAATTTTAATATCACAAACCTTACAATAGACATGCTTGATGAAAGTGGGTTTTGTTTCATTGGGTCAAACCTATATAGTGGGGACATATAAATTAAGGATGAGTTCATTATCATCTACTACAAATTTCAACCTTGAGCTAAAGCACATTGAAAAGGGAGAAATAGTTAAGTTTAGGAACAACCCCAAACCTCTCATAAATCCTCCCCTATAGACTTGGGTTGTAGGGGCACTCATTGACCAAGGAATACCTACATACTCACTTCTAAACAATGGTGAATTCCCATGTAGTTCTCCTAAGATTTCAACTATTATAATAAAATATAATCAATAAAAATCAAGATTCTTAATATAAGTTATAACCCAACTATGTTGTTGGTAAATATATCAAATCCTAGTGTAGACAACTCTTTTAGTCATGTTATAGCCTACCATAGTGATTATATAGTTTCTAATAAAATTTAGAGTAAAACATTAGCCAATTTTTATTATTATTATGAATCTACCTTATTGCTAGCCATGTTATAACTTTATCAAAAGGATATAAGACTATGTTGGATGAAATTGAAGATCTTATTGCCATATATACATTATTGGAACAATTCCTTGACTATAATTTTTTTTAGTGATATATAAATTATATTGTGTTAATAAACATGAGAAACCTTTACCTTTCCATGCATGGTAAAGTAATAACATCCATACCCCTACAAGGATTTTGTACTTATCCAAATTCTTACAAATACTAGTGATTCTTAAATGAAATCACATTGACTAATAAATTCTACCATTTAATTTTGATTTCAAATAGTAATAAAGAATCATATACGTACTCTAAAAACGATAAGACAACCCAACCTATGTCAACTTAAATCCTTGATTATTAATAACACACACATCCCAAAAAGATGTTAGAATATGACTTTTAATAATATATTAACAATCAATCACCTACGTTTGTACCTACTCTTTAGTTATTTATTTAACATAAACTAAGTTGCAATATAAGCCAACATTCAAGATAGTTCTTTTTCATTAATAAATTAATTTATCCAAAACACTATATTTAGATTGAAATATATGATCCATCTAGCCTAATATTGTCCACAAAATTCATGTATGAAGAGACAAATAACATTGTGACACCTATGTGACATTGTATCCTATGACTAATTGCTACCTTGAAGACCTAAATGTACCAACAAAATTCACAAATAATAGCCAAGATGCAAGAGATATTTCAGAATTTAGGTATTAATTTTTTCCTTCAATGTAGGGCTTGTAGGTGTTGGTGTTGCATATCCAATCATGCATCCCATGCCAAATTGATCATGTAATCCATACAATTTTGTAATTTTTCTTCCCAAATCAGTATCTATACCAATAATCTTTATCTTGGGGACACATCTCATACTCCAAGATGATTAACATCAGATTTTACTTTTTAGTTAGCTATTTTGACACTTGTAACATGTTGTAGGTGATTCTTTTTAATACACTATTTTTTTATATAGATCACTAGAATGAGTTTGAACACTCCTTTTTTTATACTAATTTTAAGTCTACTTATATGTTCATCTTGGCCTATTTTAGTTATTTGTGGATACCAATATAATTTTTTTATATTATAGAAATGGTTATTATAATTCATATTACATTTTGGCTCAAATTGAATATGATTTTTCCTCCATTAGGTTTTACAAAATATCCACTAGATTAGTGGTGGAAATCATTTCATTTCATATGTTGCAGAATTTTTTTAAGAAACATATATACCCACTACCAAAGAACCTCTATGGGATACACGAGTCTAGTGTCATTGCACTTCTTTCCTCTTACAATCTCTACAACAACTACTCCATAGCTATAAACATATAATTTTGTGTTAATTGATGATGCACAACATATTCAAGAACCCTATATCCACAAAAAAAAATCGTTGAATTCTATTTTATGTAAATTCATAAACTAGAAGTCATTCCTATTTCTACTGCAACACCCAAGCAAACAAAATGATATTTCTATGAAGAAAGCCACTATCAATCTTAATTTATATAAGTGATTCTTCCATTGCTTGTGTTAGTTATGTTACAAATGGATTCTTAAGAGTAATCTATTTTTCATCTTTGTTCTTGAGGTAATGGAGGTTTGAATAACCAATGCCACCAAAAGTATCTAAATTCTCACATTTTTCTGATTCAAATTGATCCCAAGAAATGTATTGCTTATATTTGAGCATTCCTCCCTATCGTCTAACAAAATTCATGTATCCTTTATGATTTAATGGACATCCACACTCTCTTTTTAACCGAACTTCCACCAATCTATTTATGTAGTGATGGATGCCCATACTACATTCTATAGCTCCACATTTATCACACCATGTTGTCCTCTCATCTTTGCATGCATACTTGTTGTCCTATTCTATAATATCAATCCTTTGTCCTCACCATACCTAATAAATTATTTGTCCTCACTTTAACTCTCCATCCAAAAATTTAATTAATTCCTCTTATTTTCATATCTATCTTAGGGATGTGACAAAAACCATGGAGGGGAAAAACAAAAAAGAAGAAGAGAGCTTCAATGTGTTATCAACAACAAAGAACATTCAATTCAAATTTCAAGAGACAAATCAACAACATAGCTCTATATATAATATATATAACTTGTATTCAAATTTCAACCTACAATTTTCTAAAATGAGGATGTCTAAGAATGACAAAACCACCCACCCAAAAATTGTCTATATAGGCAAGCAAATCACTTGAAAGCCACTATTGGTATCTAAACCAAATGCTACCAACCTAATGAGTTTTTACAAATTAAATTTACCATAACATGGGATGCGATAATGTTGTTTATGCATCCCAACTACCCACTAGAAAATAAGGGATTTTCTCCATCTACATTTCAGCCAATTTTCCCAATATAAATGAGACACCCAAACTCATATTCAACTAATTTAATGATCATTTTTCACTTCACACAACATGCCAAGTATCAATGGATTGCACTTATTCAGTCAGTGAATCATAATCCACATGAGGGGTTAATTTTACACATTTACAAGTTATTAATTAACTAATATGTCCCCTCATGCCTAGGTAACCTACCAGAATAAAATGCATTGTTTATGCAAGGTGTGCAATACCTTCCCAAAATATTAGCCTTCTTTATCTTAAATACTAGTAATGGCAATCTGAGACCTTCCCTTATGGGTTCATGATAAAATTTTCCCATTCAAGTGGATTTATTTATTCTCATACCCATAATAGATTGCATCTCTCATGTGACTCCCAAATATGATATCAATTACATATGAGGGAACAACATCAAGCATTATCTTTGAACTCTAGATAAGGGCAAACAATAACTTGCATTGCTTTTACACCTTCAAGTCTACTCCAAGTTACAACCACCCCAAGGTAAATAGTTGCAAATAATTCACAACTTCCAATCCAAACTCATCAATCTATAAGAAAACAGGTTTTCTTGAGAACACGAGTGAAACATATCATTAACTTTGTCACCTTTGACTTGCATGTTAACTTGAAATAATTGTTTGAATTTTCCATACAAATTGTCATCAAATTTTTGTACTCCCATATTGAATGTGGCAAATGACATATTCTCAACCCCATCTTAAGTACACTAAATATCTATTGATTTATGTCCAACATTAGCTTGCTTTCCCTTCTCATTCAAAGATGCTAATTCAAGGTATAGCTTCTAATGACTCTCTTATGAATGCGCATCTTTATCATGATGTGAGAAATGGTATTTTCCTTTACATGTACCCTTTTACTTTACCATGCTATAAAATTCTTATTATTCTATCTTTTTCCACTATCCTCATTGTTATTGCCACCAAATTGCTACTTATCACTTTATTTTTATAGAAAGAGCACCCCTTCTTATCTAGCTCTAGACAATGTGTATGGGCACATGCATAAACTATATCTTGGGATTTGTACATATAATATGCTTAGAATTATTCTTATTGTCTCCTCTACAAATATCCTCATTATTATCACCACCAAGAGGTTTCTCATCACTTTGTTTTTATGGGGAATGCACCCCTTCATTTATCTCTAGTTAGTTTGATTGGTCACACATATTATCTATCTTGGGGTTTGTCAATTATAACATGTCTCTTCAAGTGTCCAAACAAATTTCCAACATACTTAGAAAGCCTCTTATTTCATTACATCCTTTTTGGACTACCCTCCTCCTAAACACACTTGTATACACCTACACATATTTATCCATGTCTTTGTCTCAAGTAGTGCCATTGCATTAGTCACTCTTTATGGCATATTGGATACAATTGTTCATTCAATCTCTTGAACTCTTCCCACTTTGAAATAGGTGGCATTTTTGAAAATTCTTGAGGGTGGGAATAATCCTCATACCATGTTAGAGCATGCAGGAATAGGTTCAATCTTGCAAATGAGATTTGTTGATGAGAGGATAGTTACCTAAGAGTAAAATATACCTCCATTTTGTCATCCATTGGTCAAGTTTTTATGTGCTAATCTCTCCATCAAACGACCCTTCAATTTTTTCTTCAACCTTGAAGAACCTCTGATTTAAGGACTTGCACCACTCCATCTCTCTTTTTTTGGTTCCCTTTCCTTCATGTTTACTTCTGAGTAAATACCAACTTGGAGATTAGGACCAACATCATCCTCTCCCCTTTATCCACTTTCTCCTTTACTCTAAAAATTTATGTTAAAATGTTTAGTTTTTCAAAACTAGTTTCCCCATTCTTCAACTTTCCCTTGTTATTCTTGCTCTTTGTAACCACTCTCTTGTTCCAAATTTGAGTTCAAAGGCAACAAACCCAAGTATCACTGCTTGATCTTGTGGATGTCATAAACTTGTAAAATTGTAAAAAATATATTCCCAAACGATTCAACTACTTTGATACCACTTGATCCATCAATATTGATCACATTTTCTTCTTCACAAAACCTTTAACACGCACGTGCCAACCACTTCCATTGGCCATAAAAATCATGTGCATATAAAGAAAACATTAAACCATCATAAAAAAAATAGAACAAATGACATACCACACAAATAAGTAAACAAAAGATTTACCCTAGAAAAACCCTTCAATAGAAATAATCTAGCAAAAGTGAGCCATATGCTCCCCAATTCAACTTATGTAATAGATTGCTACAAATGTACACAATGGCACAATGAAGAAAATGAGCTTCCTCAATGTTCTAAAATCTCAAAAAGCACCAACAATACCCCTATAACCATGAAATCTATGCAGCCTCACTTGTTATGATAAAAAAGAGACAAAATTACCATTACAAAAAAAAGAAACAAAAATGACACTTCATGGACCAACATGATATGACCTTCCTTCAACCTCCTAACTACGAAAAATAGAAGATTAAACATCCAAAATGAATTTGATCAATAAAGTCCTTCACATTCCACATACTATCTAAAGTTAATGATGTTCATGTCAATTCCACCAAGGGGCGATTGCACATTCATCATGGTATTCTATCATTCATTGTAGTAGAGGAAGCATTCATTGTGGTAGAGGAAGCATTCATTGTGGTAGAGGAAGCATTCTCCATAATATAAGTGAATTTTCCATTGTAGAAGCAACTTCACCAAGCTAGGGGATGAATTCACCACCTATGACGAGGATAATTTGTCACAAATGCTTGTGTGCTCATTTTGATGGTTTTTAACTTATCTTTAGCATTTGTCACGATGCTTTGTATCACCTTATTCAACACTCTAATATCATTAGACATTTCTCTAGTAAATGCCACATTTATTTGTGACAAAATTGAACTCCTTACTTCATGACAACACTTCACAAATGTAGAATGCCACGAGTCCAATGGTTCAATACACTTTGACTTGGTTTTTTAGATCAATTTATTATTTAGTGTGAGCAAGTTAGTATTAAAAAACTAAAACCAATAATTTAGGGGCTTTATTAGGTGCAATAAACCAATGAAAATATTTTAAGGATACTCTACTTTTCATTTTTAATGCAAATAAATTGTTGTTAGGCTCTAGACAATAGTTTAATTACACGTGGTCAAAGTAATGAAGAATGATTTGAGCCTATGCACAACATTGAGACTTCATTCTACAACCACATGGAATCATGGAATACAAAGATTAGTGGGTTGCACATAGCCCCTCACACTAGGTAAAGACAAACAAGCCCCATATTGACATTCATTTCTCATTCTACTTAGTTAATGACTTGGTTTGTTGATTTGAAACCAAGAGCTAATCCCACCCATAATGAAAAATGGGGTTCAACTAAGTACATGCATCTGCAAATCAACCTTCATTGCTCCAACTACATGGAAGCTCAAAGAAATATTTGAGCTAGTCCGAGTGCCAACTAAAATCATTTCATACAAACGATCTCATTACTTTAAAACTTGTAATTTGCTTCATTTAGGCTATTTGATTCATATTATACTTGAATAATTAAGAATTGCGGATGTTACTTGATTTAAGATACTTCAAAATTAGATTTTCCACAGTTTACTTTATCACATAGTTATATAATTTGAAATGCAGATTTTTTCTAACATCCTTTATTATGTGTTTTTTCTTTCCTTCTGGTTTGTAGCTTTTTCAATTAAGGGTTTGAAATGTCTAAGATAAAAAAGGAGGATTATAAATACAATTTTAGATCAAGTTAACAATGGTTCATAAAGAGTCCACCAAAGATCAGTCTTGTTAAGTGTATAAGGCCAACACCAATCAAAAGGATGAAGTTAGGATTGTACCCCATACAAATTTGGTAACATGGAGGTCCCTCAAGGCTCAAACCTTAATAATCTAAAGGAGAGTAATAAGGCACTCCACTGTATTCTGAAAATTGTGCAGTTTGAGATAAAATGCCCTGGTTTATTGTATGTTCTTAATAATCTAAAAGCATTTAATATATCCATTTTCATTCTGACTCACATAAGCGTCTCAAAATAAAAGTAGTTGCATGTATTCACAAACAGTGAGAATTTTTTTTGACTATCTACACATGCTAGTGTGATATGCTGCTAAGCTTAATGCAGAATATAATTCAATCATGAAATAATTGCACTCATGACTGCTATAACAACATGGCTTGGAATGGATAATTGATATATAGGGCATGGACTTCTTGCCTTACAATGCAATTACATAATGGAACACTTCGCGTAGAGATACTGATAATGGCAATAAGAATAAGAAAGAGCTCTGAAATCCTAATCCTTGGAAGAGCAGTTATCCTCAACATCTTCCAATACATCGTCAATCTTCTTGCCTTTATAATCGAGAATCATTTTCTGAATAATTTTCTTCAGCTTGGCAACCTCCTTTGTGGAAGTCATATTTTTGAAGGCATAATTTTGAATGCATTTTACACGGGATGCATAGCTGCCAACCAAAATTACAATAGGCTCAAAAAGATAGTCCTTCACACTAAGTATATGGAAAGCTTTTCAAGAATATGCATAAATGCAAGATGGTTATACTTATACATACGTTAAGGAATTATATGTCTCGTCCAGATTTGACTCAGCAGGGGATATATTGACAAGCATGAGTGTCTTTGCATTGCCACCTAATGAATCGCTCATAAGCATGGTGAGCTTATGATTTCTATAAGGTATATGTTGCACCTCCCCAGCCAAAGCACTGATAACATCACCCAAAGCAGAGAGAGATTTGTTGATGCTTTGAGCCTCTTTCATTCCATCTCCACTTACGCCAGACTTTTTCACCCTCTCAGACCCAGCTAAGTCCACAAAACTCAGCTGTATCAAGTCGTAGAAAATCAGTAAGAACAAAAATACACACTTTCTAACCTCCCCATAACAGTGAGCATAAATTTTTATCGTAGCAATATTTCACAATTCTTTAAAATAATTATCTAAGTAATAATAAGGAAGATAATGTCCCAAAAAAACCTGAAAATAAGTGATACCATGTGCACAATTTAATGGGAGTTTCTAATGTATACAAGCCAAAGTAAAATGTAAAATGTAAGAGATAGAAAAATAGTGTAGACTGAAAGGTTTATTTGTGAGGTCAGGCATCAAATGCTACCCTATACTCAATTGGTAACAGTTGAATGTATAGATGGTGCACTTGTTCATGTGATTCCCATGTTTGTGGGGATAAATATCACGTAAAAAGGAAATTGCCTGTTCATGATGAAAGTAGAGTAGAATAACCTATCTAGCCTTAAGAGAAAGCGATTGCAACCAAACTAAAGTCGGAAAGGACACCAAGAAACTCGAGGTGAAAAAGGAGGTTCTGAGGTTCGTGCTTTTATCCCAAATAAGAATAAACCATAGGATGTTTATTTCAAAATGATGAAAACCAGGAAAGATATTTAGTAGTAAATTTTGAACCTTTCCTTTAGTCTGAAATTGGGTTTGCAGATTGGTTGAATCAACGATTACAGAAAGAATCAAATGGGATCTGGAACTTTCTTCATTCATATTGGTTTCAGCAACATGTCGTCTCTCTTGACCTCTCGCAATGACAGACTCCATCTCTTCTAAACTATTAACCGTAAGCAATGTAGCATTTTCAACGGTTATCATTCCCTGTAAAACAAAAGCAATTTGTTTTTTCATTGACTTTGAATTTAAACAAAGTTTAATATCATAATAGATAAAATGCGGTAGAAAGCTATGGGGTTGCTCGAGGGCTCATTGTCCACGAGACATTCATACTATTATGAACTTACCTTCATATCCCTCTTAATCTCAAGCTTGACAGGTTTTTTGTTTCTTGATGCAAGCAAATCCACCAGAACATCCAGATAAAGTTCCAGCATGTACACCTGAAGGATGAATTAAAGATGAAATTGATCACTTTATAAAGATTTTGGTGCTATCATAACCAGAAGTATACAAAGATCAAAGAACGTAGAAAGAATCTCGAATTTCCATTCTAAAAACCTTTATCGAGAAAGCAAACTTCTTTGAATCTCTTTTCATGAGATCAAATAATTCTTGCATAGCTCTAGGGGTCAATCCAGGATTGTCTTCTGACCCATAAATTGTAAATGTCTTTCCAGATCCAGTTTGTCCATATGCAAATATACATACATTGTAACCATCAACTGCTGATTGGATCAGATACTGATGACAAAATTCCACCATCAGAATATAATACAAGAAGAATGGGAATGAAAAATGACAAGCAGCAAAGGAAGCGGCCTAACAGATTCAAACAGGAGAACAAATCTTTCGCTGCAGATACCGCAGCTAAATAATTCTCTTTACTGTTTTACTGAAACCGCTATTAACAGTTAAAAATTAATAACGATTTCAACAAATAAAGTGAGCAAAAATCCCTGAAGAAAACAATAAAGGTAACAATTGACTACCTGGGCGTCTTTAAAGACAGACTCTTGAGAAACCCTATCATCAAATACACGGTCAAAATTAAATACTTTAGGTTTGTCATCCTTCCAGGGATGCTGCAAAGTAAATTCATCAATTGCAGTTAAAACCATCTTCTGATTCTCATTAATCTCTTTTTTATTCAAAGGTCTCCATCTAGCATAAACTCTAATCTTTCCTTTCATATCTGCATCACAAGACATTCACTTATTTCGTTTATTGTCCAGCTCATTGAAACCGAGAGCAACGGAAAAATTACTGTACTTTTAAACAGCGGTATACATGAGATGAATGAGAAAACGTCTCTTAGATAAAATGCAAGTTCAATTTTGATAATTATATAAGCATAAGCACCAAAGCTCACAAAGAAACAACATTCCCCCACACATTTTACATTATTTGCAGCATTGAAAAAATAATATTGAGACACGCTAGGTCCTCACCCAGACTTGTGAGTCTGGGTCCAAAGCAACCCTCATGATTCTCTGGATCAAACTCTTGGATCTGCCAAGTCCCACGTCTTGATTCATGGTTCTTTGTAGACTAGCAAGTCCCAATGCGGGACTCAGTGAATCAATAGGGCTGACACTCAGACTTATTTTTGTTAAATGAATCTCACTTCATTTAAAAAACGCATCAAATGTAAACCTAAAAGTCCCCTAAAGGCATTAAGATACATTTCATCTGCTCTTTTGATCATTTTCACTCACCCATTGCTTTCGAGCTGTTCACTCTACATGGATGCCCTTTTTATCTTTAAGAAGCTGAAACATTCTTGTGAAAAAAGTTGTGGATTTGTGCCAAGGATGAGATCATAGGCCTTGGATTTGAGCTAAACATACATTTCCAAATTCCAACTTCAAGCATCAAGCGTCAAGTCAAGGTAAATTGAAAATCTTCTAGTTTTATCTCATCTTTATTTTTCACAATAGCTAAATTATTTCAGAATTTCAATTTTCACAAAGTAAAATTCAGAACCTTAGAAAAGGAAAGAAAAATATAAGTTAAAAACCTAGGGTTATGCTGTTTTAACTGTTTCCCTTGCATTATTTTTTGTATCTTTCTTTTTCATTTTTAAGTTTTCATTGCATTTTTTTTAGCTTCGTCATTTGCAGTTTTAATTAACTATTGTTTTTTTTCTCTCTGCAGTGCAGGGTTTTCAATTCTTAATATGTTTGAATCATAAAGGAAAGACCCTACTAGGGTGCATGGTCTACCAGGTGCATAAAAAGGGCTAGTGTTTTGCAAATATTGTGCTGTGGAGTTTCTAGGAGAAGGCATTAATCACCTCAAATATCACCTGCCCACAAAGCTGGATGTGATACTTCCTAATGCTCAAATGTCCTGCCTAAGGTTTTGAGAGAGGTGACAACATAGTTTGATGCCTTAGAAAACAATGAAAAACGCTTAAAAAAAAACCAAAAAATAGGTGCAAATGCAACTTCCACTACTTCAATGTCTGGAATTGGAAGAGAATTGGATTCTTCTCTAGAGTTCACAATTTGGCGAGTTGGGTTGTTCCATGCACTACTCTGGTTTCCCAACCATCAATGAAAAGCATTAGTTGGAACAAAGACAACAACATAGCGGCAAAGAAAGCTATATGCAATTTTTGGTATTTTTGTGACATTCTCTTCAATGCAATAGGTAACATTTAATTTTCTATGTCAATTTCATTATAAATTTTTAATTATTATTTTCATAGATTTGTTGACAGTTTATGTTTTTCAATTTATTTTTTAAATTTTGATTTATTTTTTGGTGTTCTAGGTCGTCTTATTGGAAATCAATGATTGATGCAATTGTTGTAGCTGGTTACGGATTCAAAGTCCCTTTATTGATGATCTTTGGGGTCCAATTTTGATAGAGAATATGGCTGATGGACACTTTATCATTAAAGAGCAATGGGCTATTTGGGTAAATAAGGTTTAGACTATTAAGTTCAATGGATGAACTGATAGAAAAAATAAAATGGTGCTAAAATGTAGTTGAATCTTCTAGTTTCTTCTTACACTGGCACAATCTTCTTGAAGTCAATTGATGCTTCAGGGAAGATGAAGAATGCAAATTATTTGTGTGATATTTTGGAAGAAGTGTTCGTAGAAGTAAGGGTGGAAAATGTAGTGCAAGTAGTCATTTTTAATGCAACAAATTATGTTGCTTCCAGTAGAGTATTAATAGATAGACAAAGCTCTATTTTTTTGACTCCTTGATCATTGCATTGCATTGATTTGATGTTGGGGGACATTCGCAAACAAGATTGGGTTCAGTTAATTGTGGAGGATATATAAAACATTTGTGAATACATTTAGAACCAAAGATAGATTTTGCAGAAATCTGTCTTACTCGATTTGCAGCATTGTTCATTAACTTACAATCTTTGATAAAAGAAAAAGACTTTTCATGCTATTGTACCCATATAAAATTGTTTTGTATGATGACAAATTTCAAGCTAAAACCCTATGTTTCCATCAAAGTCAAGAGTCTGTTTTAGACTTCATCCTAATAATCTATGTTGTTTTTCTTGTCTTTTGTAATGCCCCTTTTTAGTATTTTATAGAATCCTACAAATTTTTGAAGTTCGTAGCTAGGCTAAAGTCAAGAACTTGCTACTTTTTGATCGCCAAGATCAAGTTTTCCATAGCATTTGGCTGACAAAAAAGGTTGTTAGATACAAATAATGCCCAAATTTGACTAAGTCTGCTCACAAAATCTGAATGCTCACACTGACAATCTTCCACTATAGACCAAGTTGAAATGCTACAAAACTGAAATAAATACTTATCATATTGTAGTGGCAACGGACAGCTATGCACAATGCATAATGACTGCTCTTCAAATTAGGAGGGGAAGCTCCCTCTTTTTCTGATATGCGTGAAAAAGTAAATGATCTAAATCCTATCTTTTTGACTCAGCTGGAAGAGGCACAAGGTTAAGAAAACCAATACATTGCAGCTAAGGTTTTTCTCTGGTTTTGCAGATCTTAACTACAACTAACTAAATGCTTTAATCTATCCTATTTCCTCAAGAGAAACGGAGCATGAGGACTTAGGAGCAAGGAATATTTAGATGATAAAATTTATAACAGGATTCCCAAGTAGGTAAAATACTCTATCCAAGGTGTAGGCTGAAATAAAGGTTATCGAGAACGACAACAAACGGTAAACTAGTATCCAGGATTCCCAAGGTGGTAAAATACTCTATCCGAGGTGTAGGCTGAAAGTAGGTTACTGGAAATGAACACTAAATGGCAAGCTCGATCACAAGATTCCCAAGGAGGTAAAATACTCTATCCGAGGTGTAGGCTGCAAACAAGATTACTAGAAATGACATCAAACGATAATCTTCATCTCTAAATTCCCAAGGAGGTAAAATACTCTATCTGAGGTGTAGATATGAAACAAAGCTTATTAATCACAAATTTAACCTAGGACAAAAAACTGTATGAAGGACCTATCACACAAATAAACGATCAACCAACATTATATTGAACAAAGATGAACCATTACAAGTAACATTGTACGGTAAGGCGGCTCAACAATTTTTTATTACTAATAAAAGTTCAAAGTACAAAGTGAACCAATACTGAGAATAAGAATATTGCTAGCAACTCAACAACTCTCTATCACAATGAAAAGTTCGTGAATAGATACAAAAATAGCGATACTACAGGCAAAGAGGGCTCAACATGTATGCTATCACGCAAAAGTTAATTACAAATGAGCAAGGGTGCTCTTATTTATAGAACTCAAAAGGTGTAAGGAACCTTGAATCACCTTGAGTTAACATGAGTCTTGCAAGCATGCAAGAGTTTATTGCTAGACCTAAATAAATGAAACTATACAGTTAATTGGAAAGCTACCATCAGTTAACTGAAACAAAATTAAACTAAATGGACATGTGCAACATGCAAGTCCTTATTGAAATGAAAGTTAATTGATAACAAACATTATTTAATTGGATCCTAACTGAAATTCTGACCTCCTACGAAGACATCCACGAAGATGAGATAGGCGTGCATGAAATCAGCAATTAGAACTCAAGAAATGATGTTGAGTTAACTATTGCTTCTGACTCTATCCTCGGAAATGACTGTAGGATCTAACTAATTGTCTACTATAAGCCCAATCGGGCTATCACCTCGTCCAAGAACTTGTCGACTGTCTCATCTTCTGGAACTTTGACACTATCCACGATGATAGATTGCCTGCTCAACTCCTCTCCATCTTTGATCATCCTCTAACATTCTCTGACATCTTCAATTGCCTTGTTGAAACTAGTTGTCATCACTGAGAAGTGATCCAACTTGGACGCCATAGGATCTCCATCAAGGCTATCACGAACCAGCTTCTCGAACTCGGTTTGCACTGCATCAAGCTCAACATATGTTCCATCCTCACGAAGATAGTGGCATGGGATTTGAGTGATAAACTCGCTGATAAGTTTGAGAGCTCCAGCAACATCCTCTTTGAGCGCAACCATCTTTGTAGAGATTCTTTCATATGTTTTCACTTTGAAAAGATGTTCTCTCCAAGCAAAAATCCTCCTTTTATCCTCATCTGCTACAATGGCGTCGTATGCAATTGCCAACTGAGATATGAGTATTAAGTCCTTCGGATTGCCCTCTTCCATGGACACTTCAAGCCGTTGGATCCCCTGACGAAAATTATGTGCCTCATACCTCAACTGATATAACTCTGTGAGGAGGTATCTGCTTGCAACAATGAAATCTTCAATCCAATTGTCCAAGAGCTTCCCACAATTGACTAACTAACCAAGTCTCTGTTGATCTGCAGGTGTCCCTCAAAGCTATGGGAGCATAGGTGCTTGGCCTACCGTTCCATGAAGAAGATCCTAGATGTACTGTTGGAGCTGCTTAACCTTAGCCTTGAGGGCTACCTTGTCTTCTCTGTCCTTCATGACATGCTCTTCAAGATTACTTGCGATGACCTTGAAAAGGTTCACGTCCACATGTTGGGTGCTCCTGCCAAGATTAGATTTGATGAAGGTAAAATCACCAACTTCAACTTCATCTAGGCTCTTGCCCTCTGGTGGTGTAGTAACTTCAATGAAAATCTTTGCTTCAAGAGTCTTCTCAATATGCACCTACTTTTTGATCTTCTTGTTTGACCTATCTTGGTATGGATCACCAAACTTAGATAAATCAAGTTGATATGAAGGCTTTCGCCTCCGTCTTCCCAAAGACCTCTCGAGCCAACACGAATGATCAATGTTATCCACTCGAGGAGAAACTACTTTTTCCGTGTCAACCACTGGTGGATCAATTGGTACGAAAGTCTCATGAACTGGCAATTATAGCTTTGAGTCAATATCAATGAGAGATGACCGTGGAGAAGATGGTGGACCAGAAGATGATGAACCGGCTTTGGCTTGCACCGCTGGCTCTACTGGAACTTCTGGTGTCTTCTCAATCTGCTTCCTCTTACTGATGCTTTTTCCCTTCAAGTTCCTACTAACTTTGACACGTTCAGGCGGCTTCAAGATAACTTTAACTCGAGGCTTCAACCTAGAGGTAGAAGGTAGTGAAGAAAACCCTATTGGCGGCTTTGAAACTAGAACTATCCTTCGCCCTCTCTTTCCGTCCAAGAAGTACATGCTTGTATTAATAACTGATCTTGACAGGTCCTCAATTGAAGTAATCTCCTTGGCATACCAATCTGGTTATTGAAGTGGCTTGCGAGCAACTTGGTCTTTGACAAATGAACTAAGTAACACCTCTTCGTCATCATCCGACAAACCCTAAACATCTTCTAATAGGAAATTAGCAAGTTGTGGAAGAGTAAGTCTGGAGTAATGATGTCGACGCACTTGAAATTCATCTTTGTAGTTGGCCCAAAAGTCCTCAAGCGTTGACCTGTGTGAATTACTTCGCTCCAATCGTGCTGAGTAATGACCCAAAGGATCAAAAGAACGCCTCTCAATGAGATACTTTAGGTGGAGTTTTTCTAACTCGTTTGTCATTAACTTGCAATCAGTGATAGTCTTGCACTTCTATATACCTAATCCAAATGGAAAGGTGAATGCTGACTTGTGTCGATTGCGAAGAAAAGAGTGAAATTCTTGAGCTTGTCTCAAAAATTCCATGAATAAGACCTTGTCTGATGGGTACCTCGGTAGCATCAAAGGTTCTCTGGTGTAACCATACACTCGAATATATGTGGAAGTGGGAAACTGGATGAACCAATCCACCCAACTCTCCATAGCTGATTTAGCCTCTTGTTGGCGTAAGAACTAACACCTCTGGAGTGTGAGTTTGTACGTACAGCTATGCACACTGCGTAATGAGTGCTCTTCAAATTAGGAGGGGAAGCTCCCTCGTTGTGCTGGAATGCATGAAATAGAAAACTAAACTAATGTCCTATCTTTTTGTTCTCAGCTGGTAGAGGCACAAGGTTAAGAAAACCTAGAACGTTGCAGCTAAGTATTTTCTGGTTTCGCAGATCATGTAACTACAACTAAGCTAACTTCTTTAAAATCTATCCAGTTTACTCACGAAAACAGAGCGTGAGGAAATGGAGCGGGAATGGTTTTTATACGATAAGCTGGGTACAGTTTTGCAACATGAAGGCAAGGTGGGCACAACTATCTGCTCGGCTGAATAAGCTTATTATGACACACATCATACGATAGGCTTTAAGTACGAATTCTCAACATGAGGGCAAGGTGGGCACAACTATTTGCTTAATTCGAATAGGCCTATTGATAACAAAACACAAAAGATAGCCAACTAGGACAGCAAATTGCATAGGCGAGACACGCGTACAATTTACGATCGAACTAGCCACTATATCTAACTAAGGCAAGCATTCATTATAATAATTGCATGGAACCCGAGTGGCATAACAATTCATTATCAAAACAAATACTCTAGAACAGATCCAACAAAGACAATATTATAGGCAAGGTAGGCGCAACATATATTAATCTCCTGTAAAAGCTCCTTGAACAGATACAATAATAGCAATACTACAGGCAAGGTAGGCGCAGCATGTATGCTATCAAGCAAAAGTTCTAATTTACAAGGGTGAACCAATCTTGAGAATAGGCATGTTGCCGACAACGCAGCAATTCTCTATCACCAGGAAAAGCTAATTACAAATGAGCTGAAAGCTCTTATTTATAGACATCAAGGTGTAGGCAACCCTAAAATCACCTTGAGTCAACTACAGTCTTGCAAGACATGCAAGATCTTATTCTTAAACCCTAATTGAATGAAACTATACAGTTAACTGGGAAACTATCATCAGTTAACTGAAACATCTAATCTAAATGGACAGTATGCAAGCATGCACGTCCTTATTGAAAGCAAGTTAACTGGAATGCTATCATCAGTTAATTGAAAGATCTAATCTAAGCTCCAAGTGTTTGTAGATGTTTCCAAGAAAGACATGGCATGCAATGTGTAACAACCAGTTAACTCGGAAAGAAGCCTCGAGTTTAACTCCTGTGTCTAATGTCTATCTTGGAAAAGGTGGGACGTCTTGAACTGAAGTTCACTGACCCTGATCTCGAGCAAGTAACCCCTCCACGAGGTTAGTGACTGCATCGCCATCTAGAGGTCGTCACATGTCTCAACTATCAATTCACTACTTGTCAGTAACTCAAGCAAACCTGAAAATCTCTGCATACTTAACCTGGCCCTTCACTGGCTGGTAACTATGGTGGCTTTGTAACTGAAGTGATGGCCACTATTTCCTCTGCAGCTTGATGCTTCTCACGTTTTTCATGCTTTTCTTTATGGAAGAGTGTTGCATGATGAAACTGCGAACTCTTTGGTTGCGAGAAATGCAAATGAACATGCTGCACATGCAAAAACCCAACGGTATCAACCCTCTAAACTGGCCTTGGAAGACAATCATACGAGGCATGAAACCATGTGAACTTGAGTGACTATGCTTGTCAACCTTTCCAATGTGCTTGATACAAATCAATGTTAGCTTTTCTGATGAAATCATGAATTAAGACTGACTTGGTCTTGAATTCGAT
The DNA here is from genome assembly GCA_007115665.2 of Sequoiadendron giganteum. Classification (NCBI taxonomy): domain Eukaryota; kingdom Viridiplantae; phylum Streptophyta; class Pinopsida; order Cupressales; family Cupressaceae; genus Sequoiadendron; species Sequoiadendron giganteum. The sequence goes on along the minus strand of VCHN02000014.1, from coordinate 68,808,651 downwards.
CTGCGTGAACTGTATCCAGAAAAACTCGCCTGTTGACTTGAACACGGCTACGTTCTGACAACTTCTCTGGAAAAACAAAAATCACTCCAGATAAGGCTAAAAATAGCCTATCGAAGGGCAATTTTCACGAAAAATTTTGAGACGTGGGTTTTGTGCATAATGAAATTCTAAGATGACCCACAACGTTAGAAATTCAAAAAAATGTGATTTAGGCCCGCATGCAAAAGGTTTTCAATTGAGATCCGAACTGACAGTTAAGGGCACTAGGGGCAATCTTTTCCGTGAAAATCTGGAACATGGGTTTTATGTAGAACTGAATTCTAAGATGACCCAGATCAATAGATTTTGGAAAAAATGTGTTTTAGGCCCACATGCAAAGAAAACTCTGGAAAAAAGCACAGTGCTCTAGAATAGAGGCAGTGGGGCAATTTTCACAAAATAATCTAAGACATGGGTATTGTTGTTGATGCTAAAATACTCGAACCCAGATGATGCTTTTCTGAAAAATCTACCGTTTTCTTTGACATGCGAAGAAAATCTAAGACAAGAATAGAAGAAAATGAGACAGAAGAATAGAAGTTTTATTTGTTTGTTTTCTCTTTTCTTCTGTAAAAATTCGCCTATGCTTGAAGTAGAACTGATAACACCTGCATGCAAATGGAAAATGAAGTCTGAAATAATCTTCCTTTGAACAATCTAAATCTGTAGCTACGAAGAATACTGAAATCTGACACCTGTAGCACCTGCAGATCAATTTTATGTTCAAGAAAAGATGTTTCTTGTCAACTCTGATGAAGAATAATGGACGCCATTAGCAAAATATCCTCTAAGGCGTGTGAAATGCATGCCAAGCATTGGAAATGGCGCTTGAAGTACAATTGGTGCTTCAAAACTTACGCATGGCCTATATTTGGCTTCAAACTCAATTAACTAGCTATACCATAAACCCTAATTAGGCGCCACTTTGAAAAACTCAGTTAACTGATACATGCAAACTAATCTTAGCCAGTTATGACCAAAAATAGATATATTAGAAGTTGACTTGAAAAGAGTTCAACTGAAGATCTAAATTTAGTAAATTGAAAACTCCTCCCATGCACACTTCTATTTTTGAAATTTTAAAAGTCAACCTTTGACTTTTGGCGTCCTTCCATACTTAGACATTTTTCTGAAAATTTGAATCTAGAAACCTCAAATGAAGCTCACGTTCGATCACTGATTCTGATTGACTGCTGCGTCAGATCAACTGGCTGACAGCTCCATCGAAGAGCAGGACCAAATCTGACAAGAAGATTCCTTGAGGTGATAATCCAAAATTTATAAATCTGAGGCTTCAAAAAGATGGGCGCCCCTGGCCTCCAGGGGCGCTTTTTGACCTCAGTGTTAGAATATTTTTAGGCATTTTCATTATTTTCACTGATAACTTGACCATATTTCACTTGACGTTTCTCGGCATTTGACAAAACTTCAGAACATGCTGACTGGCTCACTGCGGAGCAGGCTGAATTCTGAGTAAAAGCTCCTGATGAACACTTTGTATAAAAACATCTTTTAACTTTCCTAAATCATGGGTGCCCCTGGAGGCCAGGGGCGCTTTTCCCAACCAATGTCATCCATTAGTGCAACTGGCAAAAATTACTCAACTTCCGGCTGCGGATTGCCAAGACATCTTCTGACCCGGCTAAGACAGGGAACGGAAAGCTGGAGCTGACACGAACGAGATGAGTATCTGAAATCATCAAATAGATTCCATTAAAGGTCTTAAAACCTTGGGCGCCCTTGACCTCCAGGGGCGCTTTTGTCCTTTCTGAACAATCTCTGATCAAGTTTGAAACCTCAAATTTGACCACTGATGGCGGCAACATAGCAACTTAGATTCACCTGCTGACAGATGCGTCGTGGAGCTGGACCAAAAATGGAAACAAATTTCCTGGGTGTCACTTGATCAAAAGACTTCATCTGAATCTTCAAAAAAGATGGGCGCCCCTGGAGGCTAGGGGCGCTTTTTCTCTTCAAATTTACCTACTTTGCATTTCCCTTGTTCTGTATTGAATTTTCGTTTTCAAGCGTTCTACTTCTTTGTCGGACTGGATGGCTAGCTCATTGAGAAGCTATCAGGAAACTGGAGAAGTCATCTTGGTAGAAAATTTCACAAAAGGTTGAATACAACTTCCATAATGATGGGCGCCCCTAGCTGAGAGTGGCGCTTTTTCAATCCAGACTTAGCCAATTTTACAGTATTTTTACCTCGTTGAAAATGTCCTCCGTTAAAAAGCATAATTTTCAACATCTTTCATTGTAGAGCGTTCTTCTTTGAATTTCAGGCTTAGATATTAACACCTGGTACTGGTCAACTGCCATTAATGACCTCAAAGGTCCTAATTTTTCTCCTGAAAAAGTTATAACTACCCACCAGCCTTAAACTGACTTTTAATTGAAACTGACTTCACCACTGTGATCGTGATGTGAAATAAGCCAATCAAAATTAATTTCAGCCAATTTTGAGAAGTTCCTATTTTTTAGGGTTTCGGGCTAAAAATAGATTTCAGAAACCCTAATTTTCAAAATTTTCAAATTTTGCCAGTATCTTACTAGCATCACATTGACTAAAAGCCCATACTTTATTTGCCCAAAAACTGAGTTTTGACCCCACTTTTACAAGGTTTAGACCATTTTAAGCAAGATGCCTTAATGAAGCAAAAAATTTGGTTTGGGTACAACACCTCTGGTGAAATCCTGTTGTGCATCTCATTATTGAGGTCTCTGACTGTCTTCATGAGGAAGTGATCATTCACCACTTTGAAATCCTGTTCAGCCTTTGAGAACTCCAATTGTGAGTAATATTCGTGAATATTCTGAACGCCAATAGTTCCATTGGTCTTCAAAGTTCTAAAGTTGCCTTGAAACACAATTAAGTAGACCAAAAAAGAAACCGTGTGAAAAATCCTATGATTTGTTGATGAAGACACTCCCTGATCAACATGGCCCAATCAAAGTATTCCTTATTGTCGATAATCCGGGAAATGACATAGAACAAAAAATAAACCGTGAAACACAATTAAGTAGACCAAAAAAGAAACCGTGTGAAAAATCTTGTGATTTGTTGATGAAGACACTCGCTGATCAACATGGCCCAGTCAAAGTATTCCTTATTGTCGATAATCCGAGAAATGACATAGAACATCCACGGTCAGAAAATATTAGCTTCCTCCTAACCTATAACTTGGTTGAGCAAAGTAATTAAGATAGCAATTTCATCCTTGAACTCCCCACGCCCAACCTTCTTGGGCATGTTGGTCTTCTGTACTTTTAGCCACCTTTGAGCAACCTTTCTCTGTGATCCTTCTTTGTCTCCTTCCCATATTTTCTCGCAATCCTCAATGACTATGGTAAAATTTTCTGAGCAAGGAGGAATAGCAAAGTACTTTTCAACGTCCCTCAGCTTGAGGTTGCAAATGACTCTCCCATCGACTGATCTGATTTGTCTTGTGGATGAGTCGTAGTGCTTAATGCAAGCAATGATGAACTCGAGATCAAAAACCGTGATAGGAATAGATGTTTCTGCCAGCAACCCGGAATGCTCAAGATTTCTGATTGTTGTGCTGCTAGTCCAACGTGCTCAAATTAACCACTGGATATATGTGACCCAAGTCTGTATCAAAAGTTTTCAAAAAGCTGTGTACTAAGACCGATTTGGCCTTATAATTTATTGGGTTAAATTGCATTTTGAAAATATGGATTTTTGACAATAAAGTCGGATATGTTCGGACAACTTTCAGAAAGAGCTGAAAAATGGCTCTAGGATAGGCTAAAAATAGCTAGTTGAGGTAAAAAGAACTGAAATTTTTCTAAAACATATGTTTTGTAGAGAATTGAGTTTTAAGCAAACCCAGATTGTCAGAAATTCGAAAAGATGAGTTTTAACAAGGCATGCAAAGGGTTTTCAATCAAGAATTGCAGTGGCTGTAGGTGCTCTGGGGGCAATTTTCTCTGAGAAAAATTGAAACATGGGTTTTGTAGGCAATGGAATTCTAAGCCAACCCAGATGATTCAATTTTGGAAAAAATGAGTTTTCGATCCACATGCAAAGGAATTTTTGGAAAAGAAAGCACAATGCTTCAAAATGTGAAGCAGCAAGGCAGTTTTCTCGAAAAAAATCTAAGGCATGGGTTTTGCTACTGACGCTGAAATATGTGAACCCAGATGATCAAATTCTAAAATTTTTTCCGTTTACTTTGACATGCGAGAGAAAACCTAAGACAAGAATAGAAGAATTTTAGAGATAGAAATAGAAGTTTATTATTTTGTCTTTGAAAAAGTCGCCTATGCTTGAATTGGATTTGATGAAGTCTGCATGCACTCGAATAATGAAGTTTGAAAAATGTATCTTTTGAACAATCTGGACCTGGCATTGCGAAGAACACTGAAATTTGTCACCTGTAGCGCCTTCAAATCTTTATTTGCTTAAGAAAGACGTGTTTGCTCTCACCTGTGATGAAAAATAATGGACACCTATGCCTTAATAAATAAAATTTATCAAGAAATGCATCATAAATGCATGCAATTGCTTTAAAATTGATGCTAGCTTCTGATTGGACCTCCATCACAGTTAACTGACTGAGAAATAAGCCCTAATTAGGGCGCCACCTCTAAATTCTTTAGTCAACTTTACATGCAAAAATAAATTGACCAATTGCAAGAAAAAAACAAGTCTAGTTGAAGTGGACTTGAGAAGTTTAACAAAAGATTTAATATTATTTAAATTCAATTAACAACCTCCACCTTTATAGGGTGTCCCTTTTCACTTGAGTTCAAAAGCCAAACTTTGACTTTTGGAGTCACTTAACAGACTCAGCCAATTTCTTGAAAATTTGAATTTGCAAACGTCACCAGAGCCCATGTTCGATCACTGATTCTGATTGAATGACATGTCGAATAAACCAGCTAATAGTTTCATTGAAGAGCAAGATCAAAACTGACAAGAAACTCCTTGAGGTTGCAAACCCTAATTCTGACATATGAGGCTGCAAAATTCAAGACGCCCCTGGCCTCCAGGGGCGCTTTTAGCTTCAGACTTGGAAATTGTTTTAATGCATTTTCATCATTTTGAGGGTGATTTTGACCTCACTTCATCTCGCGTTCTCCGACAACTAGCAAAACTTCAAAACTGGTTGGCAGGCTCACTATGGATCTCGCTAAATTCTGAACACGAGCTCTTGGAGATCACTTTTCTTAAAAAAATTTGGCAACTGAAAAACATGGGCCAGGGGTGCTTTTCTTCCTAGAGATAGCCATTTTTGCAATTGGCTAGAAATTCACTTAAACCTTGGCTGCAGGCTGTAGACAAGTCCTTTGACCCAACTAAAGTATGCAACAGAAAGATGGAAGAGTCACAGACAGGATGAATATTTGAGATGACCCAAAAGACAACATTTGAGGCTTGAAAACCTTGGGCACACCTGGCCTACAGGAGTGCTTTTGCTATTTCTTGACATTTCTGACCATGATAAAACCTTATGTTTGACTCCTGATTCTGAAAAATTGAGCAACTTAGATTCATCTGCTCACGAATTCGTTGCGAAGCTAGACCAAGTCTGAGACAAACATCTTGGGTGTCATTTGATCAAAACCCTCCATTCGGTGCTTCAAAAATTTGGGCGCCCCTAGCCTCTAAGGGCGCTTTTTTGCCAATGAGTCATTTTTTAAACCTCATTTCACGTTCAATCTCTAGTTTTAGGTGTTAGACATATCTTTCGAACTGGCTAGTAGGCTCATCGCGAAGCTTACAGGATTTTGGAGAAGTCCTCTTGGAAGTGACAAATCTCAGAAAGTTGATCTGGCCCCTGAAATCAAGGGCGCCCTTGCCTAGCAGATGTGCTTTTGTCTCCAGAGTTAGAAAAATTTTCAACTTCTCCTCCTCAACGAAAATCCCCTCCTCAACGAAGCATCATTTTGGACATGTCTTGCCATAGAATCTTCACTGGAGCGTTTCAAGCTTATATTTCGACACCTGGCACCTGGTCATCTACCATTGTTGACCTTGGAGATCCTAAATTTTCATTTGAAAAAGCAAAAACAACCCACTAGACTTAAACTGAGATTTAATTGAATCTGACTTCACCATTGTGATCGTGAAGTAAAATAAGCCAATCAAAACAATTTTCAATCAATTCTGACAAGTTTCAATTTTTAGGGTTTTTCTGCCTAAAAAAAGGGGTCTAGAAACCCCAATTTTCAAAATTTTCAAATTTACTAGTATCTTCTTGACATCAAACTGACAAAAATCCCATATTTGATTTGCCGAAAAACTATGTTTTGAATTTTTTTTTACAAGGTTTAAACCATTTTAAGCAAAATGCCTTAATGAAGCAAAAAAATTATTTTGGGTGCAACATGTAGCAAACTGGAAATTGGAAATAAGTTGTGATCTTTCAGCACCAATGTGATTTATCAATGAAATTGCCTCAAAGAGATAAGAAGTTTTGCATTCTCCAATTCCAATTGGAAACCAAGAGGGTTTTGGTCCTCCAAATTCCTGAACTCCAAGGGTTTTTGTCGACCGATAAGAAGATGAACACAACTTCTCAAGCTTTGAAAAAAGGTTTGATTTCAATAATGATAGATACTTTCCTTTGAGAAATTATCTTCCTTTTATAAACTCCATTTTGGTCCTTTCTAATTTGAATTGTCTTTTTCCTATGAAAATTCCCTCCCAAAAGTGTTCACTTATAAGACTTTAATAAAATATTGCATAAGACCTTATTATGTCCCATTTAGACAGCCCACTTTATAATAGTAATATTTAAGTTACCCTTTTACAATATTTTCATATAAAGTTACTCAAACTAACTTAAAATATTATTATTAAACTATTTCTTTGATTTTATCCCTTAGCTACAAGTTTTTTAATTATTTTGATTCGAAAAAGAGGACATAATAATTTTCCCTTCCTAGAATTGCTTGCTCTCAAGCAATTACAAATTTGGATGCTCAAATATCTCTACGTCTTCCCATGCAACATCTTCAATTGGAAGATTTTTCCAACGCACCAATTTTTTTTTTATGCAACACAAATCTTTGAAGTAGAGCAACTACATGTACAAAAAAAATACAAGTGTAAAAAATTGAAGAGAAGAACAAAGTAGCATAACACTCAAATTTACGTGGAAAAACTTGGTAAAAATATATCATTAAAAAACCACGGGCAAAATATCTTTCGTATTGATTCTCAGGAATTACAGAGTTACAACAACCTCAAATGAGATCTAGCCCCTTCTTCAAAAGGAGGGAAAGAATACCTCTCAAATCTATTCTAGCCTTTAGCCTTCTTTCTACTAATTACAAATGAGGGAAAGCTCCTCTATTTATATACAAATTTGAGAAACTTAATGCTATAATTAAGTTCTCAAATTTGCCACCTCTAATCCTTCCAATGCCACCACTATAGTCATATTATTGACTAAGCCTATATGTGGCTCTCAATCATCTACAAGGTTGACACATATAGAGTCCAACTTGATTCTACTATGAATCACTTAATAATTTACTAAGTCAACACAATATGACTCACTCAACTACATGTATGACACATACATATGTAGAGTCCTAATTACAGACAACTTGTATGACACATATGGAAGGAGAGTCCTAATTTACTTCACTTTCCAACATTCTCCCAATTAAAGTCAAATTTCAAACTCATGAATAATTCCTCTACTGAAAGACTATTGCCAATGTTTCCTATCATCACATAATCTGCAGACCAAGAGAAGTTTTGCACCAAATGAACTTCTCTTTACCAATAGGTTTTGTCATAATATCTGCAGGGTTTACATCAATGTGAATTTTGGCCAAAGAGATTTGTTCTCCTTCCACCACTTCACGAACAAAGTGATATTGAATATCAATATGCTTTGTTCTGGAATGGTATGCTGAGTTCTGTGCCAAGTGTAAAGCACTTTGACTGTCACAATGTAGTACCATGTTATCTTGCTTCACTTGCAATTCACCCAAAAGTCTATGAAGCCAAATTGCTTCCTTGCTTGCTTGTGTTACTACCATATATTTTGCCTTAGTAGTAGACAATTCCACCACTGTCTGTAACTTTGATACCCAGCTAACAACACCTCCAGCTAAAGAGAAAACATAACCTGTTGTAGACTTTCTCTTATCTCTATCTCCACCAAAATCTGCATCCACATTCCCATTAACTTGAAGACTACTCCCACTGTAATAGATAGCAGCATCTGAAGTGCCTCTCAAATATCTGAGAATCCACTTCACAGTTGTCCAATGATTAGTACTAGGATTCACCATGTACCTATTGACAACTCCCACTGCTTGTGCAATGTTTGGTGTGGTGCACACAATGGCGAACATAAGGCTTCCAACTGCTGATGAGTACAGTACATAAGACATCTGTGTCTTCTTTGCTTTTGTGCTAGGGCACTGTTCCAAAGACAATTTAATATGAATAGAAAATGGAGTACTAACTGGTTGTGCATTATGCATATTGAAGTTCTGCAAAACCTTCTCCACAAGTTATTTCTGTCTCTATGTATCCTCATTCCAAGAATCTAATTTGCACTGCCTAAGTCCTTCATCTCAAACTCCCTAGCAAGCTGAGTTTTCAAATGAATGATTTTATACATCCTGGGACCTGCCACCAACATATCATCAACATACAGTAGTAGAATAATAAAACTGCCATCATCATACCTTTGAACATAGGAACAATGATCAACCTCACATCTACTAAAACCTAAACTCATCATGAAGGAATCAAACCGCTTGTACCAACAAATTGACGCCTGTTTCAAACCATACAACGATTTTCTCAACTTGCAAACTAGATTCTCCTTGCCTCTTTCCTCAAAACCTTCTGGTTGTTGCATATAAATCTCCTCAAAGAGATCACCATGCAAGAAGGCTGTTTTAACATCTAACTATTCTAACTCCAAATCAAGACTAGCAACAAGAGCTAAAACAACTCGAACAATACTTAATTGTACAACAGGTGAAAAAATTTCATTAAAATCAATAGCAAACTTTTGTGCATACCCCTTTTCCACCAACCAAGCTTTGTATCTCTCCAAATTGTCATTTATATCCCTCTTCAATTTGAAGATCCACTTGTTCCCAATAGCTTTTCTCCCCTTAGGCAATGGCACAAGCTCCCATATCTTGTTCTTATGCAGAGCTTCCATCTCCTTTTCCATAGCAACTCTCCATTTTCTTGCACATTCAACTTCACAAGCCTCTTGATATGAACTAGGTTCACCAACATCAGTTAGCAATGCATATGCAGAATTACAAGTAAGAGAGTACTTTACAGGTGGTTTGATTACTCTACTGGATCTCCTTAAAATAGGTGGTGATTCACCTTGTGGCTCAACTGGTTGTTGTTCTTCTGGTTGATCTTCATCTAGGTGCTCTTCATCAAGCAAATCTAGATAATCATCACATTTTTCCACCTCTATTGGAATGACTTCCATACCTTGTTGTTCTTCACCTCTTTGCATTGATTTTTCATTAAAATAAACATCTCGGCTAACAATAATCTTGTGGGCAGCAGTATCCCCCAATCTGTACCCCTTTGTACCTTCTACATAGCCAAGAAAAATACATTTTGTGGACTTCTTGTCCAGCTTATTTCTATTCTCTTTAGGAATATGTACATAAGCATCAAAACCAAAAACATGGAGAAATGAATAATCAACTGGTTTACCTTTCCATATCTCTTCAAGAATTTTATTATCAAGAGCAGTAGTGGGAGATCTATTGATCAAGAAACAAGCTGTATTTCTCACCCCAAAATTTCTGCTCCAAACCAGCACTGCTCAACATGCATCTGGCTCTCTCCATAATTGTATGGTTCATGTGTTCAGCAACACCATTTTGTTGTGATGTCCTCGCAACCGTCAATTGCCTTGCAATGCCATGCTCACTATGAAACTGGTTAAATTCTGCTGAACAAAACTCACCTCCGTTATCAGTTCTCAGACATTTTATTGTCTTACCTTTCTGATTCTCTACCAGAGCCCTAAACCTCTTGAAACAAGAAAACACTTCAGATTTCTTCTTGAGAAGATAAATCCATACCTTATGGGAATAATCATCTATAAATGAGACAAAATATGACGAACCTCCAATAGATGTTACAGGAGCTTCCCAAGTATCTGAATGAATTAAATCTAATACATCTTTGCTTCTAGTAGTACTTCTAGAAAAACTCAGTCTATTTTGTTTCCCAAACAAACAATATTCACAAAAACCCAAATCTTTAGATTTTGCACTTGGGAGAAGATTTCTATCTAGTAGTACCTTGAGACCTCGTTCACTCATGTAGCCTAGCCTTTGATGCTAGGTTGATAATGAGTCCATCTCTGCATCAGATACCACAACAACCTCTCCAATGTCAGTTTGTCCAACCAACCTATAGAGATTGCCAACTTTTTCTCCCTTTGTTACTTTGAGACAACTATTTTCACCACGGAATCGATAATCTTGTTCATCAAACACTCCAAGTGAAATTAAATTTTTCTTTAAACCAAGTACATGCCTAACATGCTGAATAGTTCTAACTACTCCATCAAACATCTTGATTCTTACCTCTCCTTCACCAACAACTTCACATGGGTTGTCATTTCCCATGTAAACCATGCCACCAACACAAGATCGATAACTAGAAAACCAGTTTCTGTGTGGTGTCATATGAAAGGAGGCACCACAATCAAGAATCCAAACATGAAGTAAAGAGCTTCTCTAATTAGCAGTTAATACCTCTCCATCTTCCAATGGTGTTTGAACTTTAGCAGTGTTTGCCTCAGATGCTGGTGTACTAGCATTCTCCTTGGTTGCTTTTGGCAACTTTCAATCCTTCTTGACATGCCCATTTTTGCCACAATTCCAACACTTTACCTTTTTCCGCCCCTTGGATTTGGACTTGATTTGTCCACACTCAATATTTGCTCTTTCCTGAGTTCTAGCTCTTGCAAAAAGGGCTTCATTTGAAGAGGATCCTTGAGATGTCTTCCACCTTGAATCTTCAGAGATTAAAGCAGCCACCACATCTTCAAAGACCAACTTCCCACTTGGTACAAAATTACTGAGAGCCATAACCAACTGATCTCAACTATCTGGCAAGGAGCATAGTAATATTGCTGCCTTATCTTCTTCATCAATTTTCACACCCATTGAAGCCAACTTGCTTGTCAGTGTGTTGAAATCATTAAGATGATCTGTGACAAATGAATTGTCACGCATCCTCAAATTATACAATTGTCTTCGTAGCAGAATTTTGTTTGCTAATGACTTTGTCTCATACAACTTTGCAAGCTTATTCCATAAGTCATGAGCAAATTTCTCTTCTGCAACATTGAATAGAACAGAATCTGCTAGAGATAACTAGATTGTTGCTCTTGCCATGCTATCCATGGTATTCCAATCTGACGTGCTCATATTTGCAGGTTTAGATGCTACTCCTTTAAGAGCTCTGTCGCATCCATCCTTCACCAGCAAAGCTTGAATCTTAAGCTTCCATAGAGCAAAATTAGAACCATCGAACTTATGCACCTCAAATCTGGTAACAGTAGTTCCTGCCATTGCTCACCTTTCCAATTAAACAACCTCTACACAAATAACCTGGCTCTGATACCAATTGTATGGAAAAAATACAAGTGTAGAAAATTAAAGAGAAGAACAAAGTAGCATAACATTCAGATTTACGTGGAAAAACCTGGTAAAAATATATCAATAAAAAACCGTGGGCAAAATATCTTTTGTATTGATTCTCAAGAATTACAAAGTTACAACAACGTCAAATGATATCTAGCCCCTTCTTCAAAAGGAGGGAAAAAATACCTCTCAAATCTATTCTAGCCTTTAGCCTTCTTTCTACTAATTACAAATGAGGGAAAACTCTATTTATATACAAATTTGATAAACTTAATGCTATGATTAAGTTCTCAAATTTGCCACCTCTAATCCTTCCAATGCCACCACTATAGTTATATTATTGACTAAGCCTATATGTGGCTCTCAATCATCTACAAAGTTGACACATATAGAGTCCAACTTGCTTCTACTATGAATCACTTAATAATTTACTAAGTCAACACAATATGACTCACTCAACTACATGTATGACACATACATATGCACAATCCTAATTGCAGACAACTTGTATGACACATATGGAAGTAGAGTCCTAATTGACTTCACTTTCCAACACTACACACTCTGCCATAGAGCCATCAACATGAACGGATTGTGTTTCACTAAGTATGACATAGATGCTTACAGACCAATACAAATATGACACACCCATGTTTCCATCCACATGTGTAGTAATGACATTAGTGGTTGATCCACTAAATGTATAATCCACTTGGTCACCCAACTCTAGGATTTGAGCCTTAAATGGGCTCTCAATTAGAGGTATCTCATGAGACTCAAGATGCAAGCTACATGTGCCAATACAATTTTCTGAATCATACCTCTTCTCTTGTTCACACATAACCGCATATTCTTCTTGTTTGCTTACCTCAAGACGCTCTTCCTTTGCATGCTCAACTTCTACACATTCTTCTCTCGGAAGTATTAGAGATCTAAGGTGTGACACACTCTGCTTCTTTGCTTGATCTAGCTGGTTGCAACGTTCCTTGACCTCTTTCAAATGCTGTTTTGCTTGGGCAGCTAATGACTTTGCCTTCTCAGCTCTTTGTAACCACCCATCACACAAAACTTGTGTCTTGTCCACATCTTCTAAGGTCTGATTCACAAAATCAGATTTGTTGAGGCTTGAATCCACAATGTCTATTGCATCACTATCACCCGAAACTTGAGTATCTGCATTAGGTGATTCCACACAACCATCATTCTCATGTGCAATGGCGGTAACCTCATGCTGATGCAAATATATCAGACTGCTGTAAAAAAAATCAGAAATGTTATGGCTTGATTTCTCCTTGAATTCTTCGTGTTTGACACTCATATCTTGCATGTCAACATTGGGAGAACTTTCCACATCATTTTCCTCATGTGCCACATCTTTTACATGGTTATGCTCAGTAGTATGGCTACTATTGCAAAAATCAGAATTATTATCAGGGTTGATAACAACTCCTTGAACGTTGTATCATTTTGGAGTTCCACCATACCATTATCATGTAAAATTTTCTTATCAACAACCACTTCAGTTTGAAGCATTTCCTTTTTCTTATCCTTCCTTTTAGATTTCCCAAACATTCTTAGAAATCCCTGTTGTGTTTCTGGATCACTCATCAAATCATACAAATTCTCCATCAAATCAAGACTGGATTTATCGAAAGCCATTTTTTTTTCCTTTGTTCTAAATGTAAGAGACTTTCCCAACAAGATGGTAGGAAACTGCTTTGGTACCACTGTAAGAACCCTTGTTCTCCTTGAGACAATTTCTTTGTCACTGCTGGTCTAATATTTTAATGTCTTGGGGTTTTCTTGTTTCCTTGATATATGATGCCAAGAATTGCCAATAATAAATGCATACAAATGCAATGAAAGTAACATGGGAAGTAAATGCTGGAAGGATTCTAATCTGATTTAACAAGCTCACAAATACAATGCATTTAAATGTTCAAATCAGACTAATGATTTTCCTTACAATTCCATTAACTTTCAACATAAGTTTGTCTATGCATTTCATTCACATTTAATTCATACCCGAAAATGCAAGAGAAATAAACTGCAATTCTGAAACCTCTTAGCAGCAGCAGAATGAAACTCTTGATGAATCGATTTGCAGCAATTGATGATTTCTCCAACTTACCCAGCCTCCCCTGTTGAAGGTGAATAGGAGCTGATAGGCTTGGCGTTTCAGCCTAGAAGTCAAAACACCTTCCTTCAAGATCTGTACGCCCTGCAATTAAAGTGTTGTATGGCCTGGCTAATGTGTATGTACGTCACAGCAAGAGTGTATTTGGATGATTTCTTACAGCAGTAATCAACTTCAGATTTTGACAATGTTTCTCCTTCAACTCTTCACAAAAACTTCACAAATAAGCCCAAGTATGACTATTGGATGTAGCCAATCTGATAAGCAACCTTTATAAGTTATTTCAAAACCTCAAGAAGCTGGTGCAATGAGAGATTTCGTTCTCAAAAATCAAAATATGCAGAAACCCTGGTTCTCACGTCCTCCACAACAAATTCTTCAAAAAGCATAAGTATTGAATGAATGTATATGCTTTTGTTGAAAGCTTATATACTTCTCATGAAAGGTCAACCCCCAAGATGGCCTTTTGATCATTAAAAATATTTCATTAATTGCTTTTGATGCTGACTTTATAATAAAGCATTAATTGGGCGCCCAAGTCATGTACTTTATAATATGACTTAAGTAATTAAGTGGCCCCAATAATATAAAGTCATTATATATCATTATGTTATGCATTTTTTTAATAATAATTAATTATTATTAAAGCTAAACTTTAATAATAATTAATTATTATTAAAGCTAAACTTTAATAATAATTAAAATAATATATCTTTCACAGTTAACATCAGTTTTCCATTCTGTCTGAACTAGGAGGTCAAAGACTGCAGCCATTGCACATCCAGGTGCCTTTCTAAAAATAGTAACATTGGACTCCATTAACCAGGTGACTTACTATAAATAGTAAGTGTGCAAACTGAGTCCGAAATCACTCCCAAAGGCCAATCCTAAATGATATCAAACTCCGGAGAAGGAAACAACGTGATATCCACCACATAGGACCCTCTAGCCATCTCCATTAGCCTATGAGGGTCAGATAATAGGCTAAACCATTGGGAAATTGAAACGAACTAAAAAGGGGACATTACACTATCCAAGAAAAGATTGCAATTCTTCACAACTCTGCTTGTCCTTTCCTCAATGGATATGCTTTCCTTGGCATACCAATCAACGGATCAAAGTAGCTATGAGTCAATTTGATCTTTAAAAAATGTGGGAAGTATGACTTCCCCATTGTCATCTGATAAACCTTGCACATCCTTTGACAAGAAATCAACGATCTGTGGAAGAGTGAACCTATTGTAATTGCGCTTGCACAGTTCGAACTCGTCTTCACAGCTAAACCAATAATCCTCCATGGAAGGTTTATCTGAAAAATGGTGGCCAAGGTGAGCTGCCAAGTGTCCCCAAAGATCATATGAGCGCCTTTCAATGAGAAAATTAAGATTAAGCTTTGTCATGTCATTGCTCATAGCCTTGGCACCTACTGATCTGCACCTGTATATACCCATTACAAAAGGAAAGTTGGCAGCTGACTTGCGTTTATTGTGTAGAAAGGTGTGGACTTCATGCAACAGCCGTAGAGAGTCCATGAAAACCACCTTATCTGATGGATAATAGGGTCACATGGCTGGATGACCTGAGTAACCATATACGTGGATGTAGGTAAACATGGGGAACTGGATGAACCAATATGCCCAATCTACCATTGCCAATCTGGCTTTTGGTGAAATGCGTACATGTAACTCGTGATCAAGGTCCCTCACTATGTGCATCAGAAATTGGTCATTCACCCACTTGAAGTGTCGTTTTGACTGTGAAAATGTTCATGAACTCGTTGCACACTTAGAGTTCCAACCCTCTAAATTGGCCTTGAAAGGCTATCGGTTATATGAGGTATGAACCCATATGGAATTCGTGGGCATTGAAGAATTCGATCATCTGGTTGTGGAGAATGTCGCTAATCAAAGCAGGCTAGTCATACTGTTCTTTGTTGTTGAAAAATTGAGACATGATGTAATACATCCATGGCTGAAACTTGTTTGCTTCTACTTGACTCATGACATGGTTGAGTAGAGTGATCGTGATTGCGTACCCATCTCTGAATTCTCCATGTCCCACGTTCCTTGGCAAGTTGTTTCTTTTCTCTTTAAGCCACCTTTCTACCATTCTTTTTTGACATTTTTCCTTTGACATGTTGAACACCCTTTCACACTCCTCCATTGATATGACCAAGTTGTTTGCACAAGGTGGAACAACAAAGCATCTCTCAATATCCTTTGGCTTGAGACTGCAAATTGTTTGCCCATCGACTGATTGGATTTCCCGCGAAGTGGGATTGTAATGCTTTACACAAGCGCTTACAAATTTGATCCTCTATGCTGAGATGGGAAATGAGGCTGTCTCAAGCAACCCGAATTGCTCAATATTTTGCATTGTGATGCCATCTATGCCTTCCAACTTGACTAAATCAACTTCTAGGTGTGCTCGATGTAAATCGGTGTCAGTTGTCTTTAGGAAATCATGAAGCAAGACTGATTTGGTCCTGAATTCAACTTGAGAGAATTGCATACTAAAAATCTAGAAGAATGACTGCGCACACACCTATACTTGAACAACTTTTTCTGTGGGGGCTAAAAATAGCTTTCTCGAGAGGCAATTTTTACAAAAAAAATTGAGACCTGGGTTTTGTTGAGAATATCTTTTTAAATGAACCCAGAAGATCAAATTTTTGAAACAATGACTTTTTCTCGGACATGCAACAACCCCTTAGAAGCAGAGGCAGCGAGTCAATTTTTTCCAAAAAATTCTAACACATGGGTTTTGTAGGTGCCTCTGTGCTAGTCAAACCCAGTTTGTCTGTTTTTTGAAAATATGACTTTTTGGAGAAACCCTAAAAAATGGGGGTAGCAAGGCAATTTTTCAAAAAATTATGGCACGTGGACTTTGTGGCCAGTGTTGTGCTAAATGAACCTAGAAAGTTAGATCTGTGAGAAAATGGAGTTTGCTCGAGCATGCAAGAAAACCTAAGACAAAAGTAGAAGAATTTGGGGGAAAAACCTGGAGATATGAATTGCTGCCTTTTGAAAAATGATGCCTTGAGATATGAAGTCTTGAAAAACATCCGTCTGTGCAACCTGTCTTGAAAAATATGAAGAATGTTGAAAACCTTCATCGTTTGATCCTTCAAATGCTGTAAAGAATGAAATTCTTTGTTTGGCGTTTGGAATCAACCTGCCAAAATGATGAGAAAGAATGCCTAGATGCTTGATAAATAGGTTTTGGGGTTGGAAGCATCAATTAGGGTGCCAAAACCTTGATTGAGGAGTTATCTCGCGTGATTGGGAGTTAATTGAAAGAATCTCCCCCAAACTTGGGATGCCTAGACATGAGAAAGTCTTCAAAATATCTTAACTGGAGTTGACTTTGGACGCTACCTTGCTAGTGTTAGAAGATTTTTGAAGAATTTCAACTTTTGCTTGATAAATGTTGGCGTAACAATTAGCACTTGTGGAGTGTGAGTTGGTACGAACAACTATGCACAATACGCGATGATTGCTCTTCAAATTAGGAGGGGAAGTTCCCTCTTTTGCTGATATGTGTTCTAAAAGTAAAATAACAAAATCCTATCTTTTTGACTTAGCTGGAAGAGGCACAAGGTTAAGAAAACCAAGGACGTTGCAGCTAAGGATTTTCTCTGGTTTCGCAAGTCTTTAACTACAACTAAAAACTAAAAGCTTTAAACTATCCAATCTCCTCAAGAAAACAGAGCATGAGGAAAAGGAGTAGGAATGTGGTTACATGATAGAATTTAGGTACAGATTCACAACGTGAAGGCGAGATGGCACAACTATTTGCTTGGCTGGGAAGAAGTTTATTAAAAACAAACAAATACACGATAAACTGGGTATATATTCACAACATGAAGGCAAGGTGGCACAACTATTTGCTTGGTTGAATAAGTTTATTGACACACACATCAAACGATAAGCTTTAAGTACAAATTTGCAACATGAAGGCAAGGTGGCTCAACAATTTTTCTCACCTGAATAGGCTTATTATTAACAACACAAGGTAAGCAACTAGGACAACAAATTGCATAGGCGAAACACGCATACAATAAACAATCAAACTAGCAACCCCTTTTAACTAAGATTCGAATGAACATAAATGAAATAACATGAAGGCAAGGTGGCACGACTATTCATTAATACAGTAATCACTCATGAACAGATACAGAACAACAATATTACAGGCAAGGTGGGCTCAACATATATTGCTATCACGTGCAAAAGTTATTTACAAATGAGCTGAATGCTCTTATTTATAGACATCAAAGGTGTAGGCAACCCTAAAATCACCTTGAATCAACTACAGTCTTGCAAGCATGCAAGATCTTATTCATCTAAGTCTAAATAAAAGAAACTATACAGTTAATTGGAAAGCTACCATTAGTTAACTGATACAAACAAGACTAATTGGACAATGTGCAACATGCATGTCCTTATTGAAAGAAAAGCTAACTGATAACTAGCATCAGTTAACTAACACTAACTAAGAGTCCATCCTCCTGTGAAGATATCTCCAAGAATGAGATAGGTGTGCCTAATATCAACAAGGAAAACTCAAGAAATGACCTTGAGTTAATTGCTGCTTCTGGCTCATCCTTGTAAACAACTGCAGGATCTAATTGGGCGTCTACTCCAAGCCCACTTTGTTTATTATTTTGTCCAGGAATTTATTGATTGTATCATCATCTGCCACTCTGACGCTGTCCACGATGATCAACTGCCTGTCTAATTCCTTATCTCCATCTTGGATTGCCCTCTAACTGTCTCTCACCTCTGTAGTCACCTTCTTGAAACTGATCGTCAACATTGAGAACTCCTCCAACTTGTACGCCTCAGGATCTCCACCTAGGTTATCACGAATCAGCTTTTCGAACTCAGCCTGAACTGCCTCCAACTCAGCGTATGTACCATCCTCACGCCGGTAGTGACATGGGATCTGGATGATAAACTCGAAGATAAATCTAAGAGCTGAAGCAGCCTTCTCTTGAATTACGCCCATCTTAGCAGAAACTCTATCATACGTTTCCACTTTGCAAAAATACAATTCTTTCCAAGTGAAAATCTTCTTTTTATCTTTTGCTGCTTCAATGGCGTCATAGGCAACTGCAAGCTGTGATATGAGAATTAGATCATTTGGCTTATGCTTTGCTATGAATATCTCGAGCCCTTGAATCCTCTGTCGAAGACTATGTGCGTCAACCCTCAACTGATACAACTATGTAAGGAGGTGTCGACCAGCAATGATGAAGTCCTCAATCTAGGTATCTAAAATCTTTCCTCGATTAATCAAGTAGTGAATCCTCTGCTGATCTGTAGCTGTCTCTTGAAGCTACAGGAGTAAAGGTGCCTGCCCTACGTTCCCATGAAGCAAACTTGAGATCTATTGTCAGAGTTTCCTGACTTCAACCTTGAGGGCTGCCTTATCTTCACCATCCTTCATGACACGCTCCTCCAGATTACTCACGATGACCTTGAATAGGCTCACGACAGTGTGTCGAGTACTCCTTCCTAGATTTTCTTCGACGAAGGTAAAGTCACCAACATCAACCTCATCTAGGTTTTTTCCTTCTGGAGGTGTAGCAACCTCTATGATGAGCTCTGCCTCAGGATTCTTCTCAATGTTGACCTGCTTCTTGGCCCTCTTATTCAACCTGTCCTGATAAGGATCACCGAATTCAGACAAATCCAGCTGATATGAAGGCATACGCCTTTCTCTACCCAACGACCTCTTGAGCCAAGATGAATGATTCACGTTGTTCTCCTGAAGAGGAGTTGCTCCCACTGTGTCAACCACTGGTGGATCAATTGGCATGAAGGTCTCGTGTAATG
Organism: Sequoiadendron giganteum; assembly: GCA_007115665.2. Taxonomy (NCBI): domain Eukaryota; kingdom Viridiplantae; phylum Streptophyta; class Pinopsida; order Cupressales; family Cupressaceae; genus Sequoiadendron; species Sequoiadendron giganteum. Next base: position 68,788,998 of record VCHN02000014.1, on the reverse strand, counting down.
GAGACTTAGGCTCTGAATCAATGTCGATAGGAGATGACTATAGTGAAAAAGGTGGACCTAGAGATGAGTCAACCCCAGTCTGTACTATTGGTTCGGCTGGAACTACTGGCTCTGCTGGACCTACTGACTCTCTCTCAACCTGTTTCCATTTAGTGATGCTCTTCCCCTTTGAATTCACCCCAATCTTGACTCCTTCAGGCGGCTTCAAGATGACTTTGACTCGAGGCTTCGCCCTAGAAGTAGAAGGTAATGAAGAAATCACTGTTGGCGGCTCTGTGGCTGGAATTACCCTTCGCTTCCGCTTGCTCTCAAGGAAGTACATGCTTGTTTTAATAATTGATCTGGACAAATCCTTCACTGGAACATACCAATCAGGTTGGCGAAGTGGCTGGCGAGTGACTTGGTATTTAATGAATGAATTGAGGAGCACTTCTCCATCATCGTCAAGCAAACCCTCCACATCTTTTGATAGGAAATCAACAATCTATGGGAGAGTAAGCCTACAGTAATGATGTCGACGCACCTCAAAATCATCCTCACAGTTGACCCAAAAGTCCTCAAGCGCTGCCGAATGTGCAATCCTTCTCTCTAACCTTGCTGAATAATGACCCAACGGATCATAAGTACGCCTCTGAGGAAAACACTTGAGCTGGAGTTTCTCTAACTCGTTCGCCATTAGCTTGCAATCAGCAGTTGTCTTACACTTGTAAATACCCAATCCGAAAGGAAAGGTGAAAGTTGGCTTGTGTCGATACTCGATTGCGAAGGAAAGTGTGAACCTCGTGTGCTTGTCTCATGAACTCCATGAAAAGAACCTTGTCCGATGGGTACCTCAGAAGCATCAGAGGATCTCCTATGTATCCATATACACGGATATATGTGAAAGTAGAAGATTGGATGAACCAATCCACCCAACTCTCCATTGCTGACTTGGCCTCTGAGGAAATTCTCACATGCATTTCGTTGTCTAAATCCCTGACTGTCCTCATAAGAAAATGATCATTCACCGCCTTAAAGTCTTGTTCAGCTTTTGAAAACTCCAACTAAGAGTAGTATTCGTGCACTCACTGAACGCCAAGAACTCCATGGGTCTTTAATAGTCTAAAGCTGCCTTGAAACGCAATCAAGTAAACTAGAAAAGTCACCATATGAAATTCGTGCTTTCTTAAGAACTCTGTAATCTGCCGGTGAAGACATTCATTGATAAACATTGCCCAGTCAAAGGTTTCTTTCTTGTCAATAGCTCAAGAGATGAGTTAGAACATCCATGGTCGAAAAACGCTTGCATCTTCTTGACCTGATACCCGGTTGAGTAAAGTTATTAAAATTGCAATCTTGTCCTTGAACTCACCACGCCCAATTTTCTTTGGCATGTTGGTTTTCTGAACTTTCAACCACCGTTGAGCTACTTTCTTCTGTGATCTGTCCTTGTCCTCTTCCCATATCCTGTCACAATCTGGAATGGATACTATAAAGTGGTCTGAATGCGAAGGGATAGAAAATCATTTCTCAATGTCCCTTGGTTTGAGGCTACAAACGACCCTTCCATCGACTGACCTGATTTGCCGGATAGACGAGTCATAATGCTTGATGCAAGCGATTATAAACTCTAGATTGAAGACTGAGATGGGAATGGATGCCGCTGCAAGCAAACCTGAACGCTCTAGATTCTTGACTGTACTACTGCTGGTACCCTCCAGTGTACTCAAATTGATGACGGGGTAAACATGACCCAAGTCTGTATGGGTAGTTTTCATAAAATCATGAACAAAGACCTGTTTGGCCTTGTAAACTATGGGGTTATACTACATTCTGCAAAACTAGATTATTGATTGTAAAGTTGGGTATGTTCGGACAACTTTTGAAAAGGTTGAAAAAAGCTCGGGGTAGGCTAAAAATAGCAAGTGGAAGCGATTTTTTTCAATTTTTTTTTGAGATATGGGTTTTGTGCAGAAACGAATTCTAAGATGATCTAAATTAACAGAATTGCGAAAAAATGAGATTTGGGCCTGCATGCAAAAGGTTTTCAGTCGAGATTGGAATTGGTAGTTAGGGGCACTGGGGGCAATTTTTCCCGCCAAAATCTGGAGCATGGGTTTTGTGTAGAACCGAATTCTAAGACAACCCAAATCGATAGATTTGCAAAACAATGTGTTTTAGGCCCACATGCAAAGAAAATTCTGGAAAAAAGCACAGTGCTCTAGAATAGAGGTAGCGGGGCAATTTTCACAAAATAATCTAAGACATGGGTATTGTCATTTATGCTGATATACACGAACCAAGATGATGCGTTTCTAAAGATTTTTTCATTTTCTTTGACATGCGAAGAATACCTAAGACGAGAATAGAGGAAATAAGACAGATGATAAAAGTTTTATGTTTTGTTTTAATCTTCTTTTGTAGAAACTTGCCTATGCTTGAAATAGATCTGATGAAACCTGCATGCAAATGGAAAACAAAGTCTGAAATACTCTTCCTCTGAACATTCTGAATCTGTAGCTATGAAGAAAACTGAATTCTAACACCTGTAGCACCTTCATATCATTTTCATGCTCAAGAAAAGACGTTTTTAGTCAACTCATGATGAGAAATAATGGACGCCATATGAAAAATATTTAAGAAATTATCTTCAAAGGCATGATAAATGCATGCAATGTCTTTGGAAATGGCGCTTGAACTCTATCTGAACCTCCAAAACCCATGCATGGCCTATAATTGACTTTAAAATCAGTTAACTGAATGAAGAGTAAACCCTAATTAGGGCGCCATCTTGAGAAGTTCAGTTAACAGACGCATGCAAAAGGTTTCGGCTAGTTACAGACTAAAAATAGGCTCTAGAAGAAGTCAACTTGAAAAGAGTTGAACTGAAGATCTATTTTTAGTTCACTATTACCACCTCTCATGCGCACCACTTCCCTTGAGTTCAAAAAGTCAACCTTTGACTTTAGGTGCCCTCTTTCCAGACTTAGCCATTTTTCTAAAAATTTGAATTTGAAAACCTCACCGAAGCTCACATTTGACCACTGATTCCAATTGATTGACATGTCGAATTGATTGGCTGACAGTTTCATTGAAGAGCAGGATCAAATATGACAAAAGACTCCTTGAGGTGACAAACCCTAATTCATCCATCTGAGGCCTCAAAAAGAAGGGCGCGCCTGGTCTTCAGGGGCGCTTTTGACCTCAAACTTAAAAAAAATTCAATGCATTTTCCATCATTTTCATGTGATTCTGACCTTCACTTTGCGTTTCTGGTGTTCAACAAAACTTCAAAACTAGCTGACTGGCTCACTGCGGAGCTGGCTGGATTCTGAACAAGAGCTCCTGGAGAGCACTTCTTGTAAAAAAATCATTTGACAGCTTTAAAACATGGGCGCCCTTAGCCTCCAGGGGCGCTTTTCCTCCCAGACTTAGCCATTTCAAAAACTGGCTAAAATCCACTAAACCTTCGGCTAAAGGCTACTAAAAAGTCATCTGACCCGACTAAGATATGCAACGAAAAGCTGGCACCAACACGGACATGATGAGCACTTGAAACCATCAAACAGACTGAATTGAAGGCTCCAAAACCTTGGGCGCCCTTGGCCTCTAGGGGTGCTTTTTCCATTTCTGGACATTTCTGATCATGACTAAAACCTCAAGTTCGACCTCTGACACTAGCAACACGGCAACTCAGATTCACTAGCTGACGGATGCACTGTGAAGTTGTATCAAAACTTAAACAAACCTCCTAGGCGACACTTGATCAAAAAACCTCATCTGGAGCCTCAAAAAGATGGGTGCCCTTGGCTGAGAGGCGCGCTTTTCACTCTAGACAGTTATTTCAAATTTCCCTCATTTTGCGTTCAATCTCCAATTTCAGGTGATAGTTAGATCTGTTAGACTGGCTAGTTGGCTCATCATGAAGCTAACAAGATTCCGGAGAAGACATTGAGGAAGAGACATGCTTGAAAAATTTGATCTTGACCTCTAGAATCAAGGGCGCTCCTGGCTCACAGGTGCGCTTTTGCTTCCAGACTTAGAAAATTTTCAAGCATTTTACCTTGTTGAAAATCCCCTCCGAGACGAAGCCTCTTTTCGGACAAAACTCGTCATAGAAACATCACCGAAGCGTTTTGAGCTTAGCTTTTGACACCTGGCACCTGGGCATCTGCCATTGTTGAGCTCAGAGAACCTAACTTTTCACTTGAAAAAACGAAAAACTACCCACCAGGCTTAATTGAATTTTAACTGAATCTGACTTCACCATTGTGATCGTGAAGCAAAATAAGCCAATCAAAACAAATTTCAGCCAATTCTGACAAGTTTCAATTTTTAGGGTTTTTGACCTAAAAATAGGAGTCAAGAAACCCTAATTTTCAATTTTTTCTAGTATCTTCCTAGCATCACACTGACCAAAAGTCCATACTTGATTTTCCCAAAAACCATGTTTTGACATCATTTTTACAAGGTTTGGACCATTTTAAGCAAAATGCCTTAATGAAGCAAATTTTTTTGGTTTGGGTACAACAATAAACAACCTCCCTTTGATCCCTGATTCCGATCGTTTGATTGATCCTTGGATTTGGCTGACAAATTCACTGCGGATCATGATCAAATCTGAGAAGATGTTCCTATAAGCTGCAAACCCTGAAAACTGAATCTGGTGGCTCAAATTTCTAGGCGCCTTCTTGAGATTAGGTGCTTCTGTTTGCTAGACAACCAATTCCTTAGATGATTTTCAATTTATTTAATTTGACCTCCCGTGCTTCGATCTGCAGTTGCCTGTGATTAATGAATCTCGTGATAGGGATGTTTGATCTATTGCGAAGCTGGAAACATTCTGAAAAAGATGACTGGTTTCGTAAGCTCAAAAAACTGTTGTAGGGGGTTCAAATTCCTAGGCACCCCTGGCCTATAAGGGCACTTTTGTGCTTCTGAGACACAATTTTCACCTTGTCACCTTTGACAAAATGTTCTAGTTTGACCTTCTTTGCTAGATGTTTGACTGATCCTATGAACTTGCTAACATACTCATTGTGAAGACTGATCAAAACAGAGGACTTCCTGAGAGTTGTGACACCTGAAAGCTGCGTCTGATGCCTCAAAAGGTTGGGCACCTTTTAATAGCAAGGTGCATTTTTGCTCAGTGTTAGCCAGTTTTCATGGTTTTCAAAATTTTCTTTGTTTTACATGTCCGTTTGATCTTCATTTGTCGGCATTCGATAGGTCTTCTGAGTTGGTAGATAGATTTACTGTGGAGGTAGACAAAATTCGAGAAGAATTGCTTGGAGACTGCAAACTCTGAAACTGAATTTTGATGCTTCAAATTCATGGGCGTCGTTGGCCTGCAAGGGCGCTTTTCCTCTTTGGACTTCATCAATTTCAAGTTTGCTGACTTTCAACGTTTCCCGCTTGATCCTCGTTTGTGAGCGTTTCACCAATCTTGTGATCAAGATGTTGGATTCATCACGAAGCTGGAAGGAATGACTAATTTTGCAAATCTCAATGATTGCATTTGGCCCCTTGAATTCATGGTCGCCCCTGGCCTACAGGGGCGCTTTTGGCTCTATTTGGTAGTCATTTTCAATGATTTTTCTCTTCTTGTGCTTTGCATTCACTGTGTCATTGAATTGAGATGATCACTACTGTCGCTGATGCAAAAGTGTTCACTGTTGTGAGGGATTTTGTCATTTTGCATGCACGGGCACTTGAAAAAGTTGACCAAAGCATCGACTACAAAGGCATCTCCCTTGTCACAAGGCGTCCTTTTTCCATAATTAGTTTATTTTTTGCATTTTTTCAACTTTTGAAATTTCCCTCCGTCGTTGAGCATCTTTCGCCATAGACTCATTTGTGTAGCGTCTGAAGCTTAGATCTTAATTCCTGGTATTGGTCATCTACCATTGATGACCTCAGAGGTCCTATCTTTTCTCTTGAAAAAGTGAAATAGACCCATCAGAGAAAAAATGACTTTTTGATGATTCTGACTTGACTAGTGTGATCATGACGAGGAATAAGCCAATGAAAATCATTAAGTCATTTTTGATAAGGTCCTATTTTTAGGGTTTTTCTAAAACAATGGCTCGAAACCCTAATTTTCAAAATTTGCAAGTATCCTCTTGACAATAAACCCACAAAAAGCCATGCTTCATTTGACCTAAAATTGACCTTTGATGATAATTTTTAAAGATTTCGACCATTTTTACCAAAATGCCTTATTGAAGCAAATTTTTTATTTTGGGTACAACACACTCACCTTAGCAGATGGAGATAGAGACGAATATAGAGCAGAAGGAAGCCGTAGCAGCTGAGAGCACACAGTTGGTTGTAGCAATGCCAACCACCAAGCAACCGACCACCGAACGACTAAGATTGGAGAGCCTGCACAATAAGTAGTACAGATTCCTTTTGATGATGAGCCCAACACTATGCCTAAGCCAGCCATATTTGCCTTTGCGAAAGCGGATGATGAGTCAAGTGACTCAGCCTTGTCAGAGGGAATTGTCATTGAAATTCCCAAATTGGACAAAGAGGACCTAGTGGGGACCATTGAGCGATACATTCACAATTTGGAGCCCATCGCTGCAGTGATATAGGAGGTCTCCAACATTGCCAAAAACTTAAACCGCAACTTGTACCGGTTGAGACGACTTACGACTCGAGCAACCATGCCTACTTCATCGGTTCCCCCACTACCAGGGATGTCTTCTCAACCCTCCTCCCACTAAATTAATTGTAGTGTCTCCCAACTTTTGTAGTATTTGTCTAGGAAGATGACTTTTATCTGGGGGGGCGGGATGATGTAGTTAGCATAGTTAATTAAAAGTAAATAAAAGCAATAAAATAAATAATACATGATTTGTTTCGGGAATTAGTCCTCGAGAGTGATTAGTTGATCTGGTGGTTGCCGACGGTTGTTGTCATCAACCAACGCCGACTAGCTATTTAGAGTTCCAAATCAGATGTTATCGCCGAAGCACAAATGCTATACATTGTAATGATTGCTGCTATATGAATATAATACAAATACATTGTTCAATACAATTGCTATGTGATTATTTTATTCTATCAATGTTGTTCTATACTTTCGTTTACTCTATATTGCATTTACTACGTAGTGAGTAAACAATTGGATAGAGCTATATTAGCTCAAACTGACCTTAGTGGATGGTGGACATGGCATGGGAGGGATACACCACAACTGAAGACACTTGCCACTTGCCTCCTTGCATAGGTTGCCAGTTCCTTTGTTGCAGAGAGGAATTGGTCCACATATAGCTTTATACACTCCCTCAAGAGGAATAGACTTGCCTCTAGATGAGCGAAGAAGCTAGTGGTTGTGCATAGTGCTCTTCGGCTTCAGGATCGTTAGACTCCAGAGTATTGAAAGACTCCAGCTTTATGGTGGGATATTGATCCCCAAGATGTGGCCCAGGTTGATGAGGAGGAGACACCAAAGGGAACGGTTGGGACTCCATTGGTTGAGGTGGACGATCACAGTGGCAGTGGCTTAGAGGACTTTGATTTTGATGTGGTTATGGGAGATGCAGACTGGGAGCAGCAACGCACTTTGATTTTCACATCATAATGTAAAACTATATGGAAATAATGTAGCCTTTGGGCATTTTGTTATAAGTTTATAAATTATAACTTGTAAGTTGTATTTTATTTTTTAATATCACAATTCACATGCATATTGACAATGAATTTTGAACAAAAAATTAATATGTTAAGGTTCTATAATGTATATTATGCATGCTTTATCCATGTTGTCATATGAATATTTAAAATTTCCATATATATTTTAAATTTTCCCTATATTTTATATATAGCCATCCCTTTTGCCGCCCCCTCAAGGACTTGGGGACCCGTCCCCTACCATGCCCGCCTTGAAAACTCGGGGTAACATTGAGATTCATCAAATTGTTATCAATCTGATATCCCCCAATCTTAAACCTTTGGGACCTATTATAGGTATATTTGCTCAAGCCCCCTCCTATGGTTGTAGGGATTATTGTTTTCACCAAGCTATATTGATTTCTAATAAAGTTATAACATGTTCCTTTAGTCTTAATAATCTAAAATGGATAAATGGCATGATTGGAACCCTAGAAAACTCAATGCACATGCATAGCCTCCAGTAGCCACTAGTATAACCCCAAAAAACCCTCAAAATGAGACTAAAGAAAACATATACCTCTCTGCTTTGCTATTCTCAATTATTGTTTATCAACTCTGTGTTTTTCTATATTTCGATTAGTTTGTTGTAGTTTCGGACTAACTCACTCCACATTATCAAGGTTTTGATGGTAATTATAGTTGGATTCAAGGGCTCTTCAAAGTACCCTAGCTATAGGGCTAACCTCCTGGAGTGCAAATGTTCATAATAGATCCATTGTTCTTAGGGTCTGTTGAGCAAGGTTCTAATTTTTATTCAACAATTTGGCTTGTTGAGCTAGTTATTCCTATTGCAATGAAATTTTTCCTCTATTTCATGTTTCCTTCTCTGAGATGGTTAACAAGATCAATGTGTTGAAATAATTCCCTATTTATTAGAAATTTTAATCAACAAACAAATTTACATAAATTCAATCAATTTAATCCAATATAATATGTAAATTTTACATACTTAAAAAATTAGAAATGATTTAGTTTTACAAATTTATATGCTTGAAAAAAAAGGATAAAAGAAATGAACTAACATAATGCAAATATGAAATTCCAAAAAGTTGTTCTTCAAATCCCCTAAAAAATGGTCCCAATTTGCTCTAAATGCTTCCCTACTGTTGTGTTGGTTGAACAAGGATGAATGTGGTTTTAGAGATGAAAATTTGCATTTCTTCCACATGTTTACTATTTTTTTTCTTATTTGGTCTGTGTCCTTGCCACAATGAGTCAACAACACAAACCCATGGCAAAACTCAATGAGTTTTTCGAAATACTCGATGCAGTTTCTAGGTGATTTTTATCTATGAATACTTGGGAGGGAAAACAATTCATGAGTACTCACCAAGGTTGCAATATATGCTTTAAAACACACGTATAAGCATTTTGAAAATTAAAACACCAAGATCATGTTTTCAAAACAATACTATTAGTATATACAATTAATCATTCACTATTGTATGCTTTCAATATGCACTTGTATATTCATTGTAATATTCCATGAATCATTCGCTATTGTATGCTTTCAATATGCACTTGTATATTCATTGTAATATTCCATGGATATTCTTTGTAATAATCCATGGATATTCATTGTAATAATTCATAGAAAGTGCATTAATTGGTCCTCACTTAGCTACATGCTATTTATATTAATAGTAAAGTTCTATCTTAATTAGATGTGTTTTAATAGTTAAGCTAATATTGTACCCTACACCTCTTAACATCATGGTGTAGCTGAGCACAAAAGCACACACTCAAAGAAATGGAAAATTGCATGGTACATTCTAAAAGACTTGCCTCCTCAATTTTAGGCTAAGGCTAGAACTGATTTGAATTGACATGCAAACAATGATTAATTGATGACTGAAACAGACACAAAGTTATTTGAACATTGAGTTTCATATGGGAACCAACAAAGACCTAAAAAGTGACAAGCATAAGGGGTCCAAATTGCATGCTCAAATTATATAAATTTGATAAACTGGCATGGATCTAAATAGAAAAAGTTCAATAGGGAAAAAGTGTATATTTTCCTCAAAACAATCCTTCATGTAACATCCCAAAAGGTGAAAATTAAATAAGCCATGAGAATCATACTTACCTTCCATCTGGTTGAAATATTTCTTGCGGAGAATCAGCTCATCTTTGTAGATTTTTTCAAGAGCTGTTATTTTCTCTGCTTGCTCTTTCAAGATTACAGCATTTTGTACATCTTTTCTATCAACATCCTGGAAGATAAACAAGAAAAGAAAACCTCAAACATGTCGCAGGCAAAAGAATAGTGCTTGCACATATAAATTTAGTGAAACTTTACAGGGAGTGTTTACAGTGTTCAATATTTATTTCTGTCTTAAAGAAAAAGAAATAATCAGACAGCAAATCCCAAAAGCAACTAGATAAAAAATAAAACCAAAGAAATATTTAAAGGTATGTATTGATGGTGGAATTTATTTTCTTGTAGATCTTAAGATTTCTGCGATCAAGGGTTTCTGCAAATACATTGGTACAAATTCTGGTGGTACTTTTTACCTATAGTGACCCTCGAGCCCTATTCACAAGAGAACTTCTCGTGATTGTTGAAAACCCTATATAGGCATTGCCAAGATAATCTCCAAAAAAAAAACTGTATTTAATCCTTATATCCCTAATGGAAGGATTTTGCGAATGCCCTAAGATTCGAGATAGAACAATGATAAGAGGACATGTACATGGACAAGTTAGGCAGACAGATTGCCCAGATATATTATTAATAGGTGGTTCATGCGCTGGAGATTCTATGCTACATAGTAACATACACTCTGGACTTGTTCCGTGGCTTGAATCCTTTGTGGAATACTTGGTCTAGATTACAAGCTATTGTGAATGGAAATTTAAATACTCAACTGAGCATGTTGTTTGGGTCTAAAGATTCACAAAACATGAAATATTTGTATAAATGTTTCATTAATTCACCAGATCAATGACATACAAAAAACATATATTTTTAATTACAGCTTTTCTTGGCTGTGCCAATATTATATACACTTTGGAGATCATCTAACCTCCTTGAAATCACGCAGCTCCTCTAATTCCTTCATGGTCTCCTGCAATGCTTTAAGTTCAGATGTACGCAAAGCAATAGTAGATTTAGCCACACTCAATTCCTGTGTGCGTTCTGTAACTGTCTTTTCTAATTCAGCAGCACAATTACGAAGTGCTTCTCTCTCTTGCTCAAAAATGGCTTCAAGACCTTTGGTCTGCAGTTAAATTTTACAAATTTGAGAATTATGATCCCAATCTCAAATATAAGTTCACCACAATACGTAAATAGATATATGTACCAATCTAAATCATTACTCACCTCATCAGCCTTATTTTTTTCAATCCTAAAAATCTTTTGTTCAAGTAGCTGTTTCTCACTTGCCAGCCTCTTACAGTTCTCTTTGCTACATCTCAGCTTTTCTGATTTATCTCTTAATTCATTCCGCAAAGTGCCTACCTGTTAAGGGTTGTAGTACGTAGAGACATTAGATTGTGTTGCACCAATGACATCTCATTTCATTTGAAACCTTCAGAAGCTTGGATTAAATAAATATTTCAAAAAATTCAATTACTTCTACTGCTGAAAATAGAAATTTTGTGCTTATCTCAGATGAAAATATAACACTGAAGTATCTAGTGCTTACCTGAGCCTCAAGGTTCTGAATTTGTACAGTTTTGTCTTGTTCCTGTAAAACTGTGTTCTGATTGGAATCAGAAGAAGGTACCTTCCTTGCATTGACCAAGACATCCTGTTTTGCGGTCACGAAATTCTGAAACATTATATAAGAAGGATTAAAACATTAGACTCGGTGCAACCTTTACAGCCCAAAAATAAACAGTTACATCATATTAAGGAAATTTTTCTTTGTAACAGTAAAAAACCCCAGTTACAAGGATGGATACTTTTTATGTATATATTATTCATTGTCTCATGATAATTATGATGGAAGAACTGAAAACCCATTAGCATAATTTTGTTTCTTAATTGCACAGAAATTGACTGTGCTGTAATTACAATTTTGATTGTTTACATTGGATAAAATACACAAGTCCTTACCTTGTTCTCTAGGATATAACTTTAAACACTGCTACCTCTGTTCAAATTGAATATTTTTTGTGCGCAATAAGAATTACTCGGTTTTAGCAACAACATGTTCAGAAATTAAAAATCTTAACCTCTGATAGCTAACCAGAGAATTTCATTGCAACTAGACTCAAACCCTTGCCATTATAATCAATTGCTAACAAGAGATGAGAAAGAGATCTATGTAGTGGAAGAAAATCTTGGATCGTGTTGTAATTGCCCATAAGATGGTTCGCTCATTAAATTATGGTAAGAGAAATTAGATGCCGATATACAGTTTGACATGGAAAAGGACTATGGTAGGAGAACTGACCCTTTTAGGACAGGCTCTCTACACATTTTCCTCTTCATAAGAAGGGAAGAAATGGATAGTAAGCTTCTTTACAACTAAAAAGTTCCAATAGTAAGGAAAGGTTCTGGACTTGGTTACTTTAAAAATCCAAGGAAATTGAGAGAAAAGGGTTCTATATCTCCTTATCTTTTTATTCTCAAGGACGAGGCTTTGGAAAGACTCATCTAAGAAGAAAAATCTTGAAACATAGTTTCACATCTGTCCCTAAATCTTACTTGAAGATATCACTAATTTACTTTAGAATACTTGAACATTGAAACATTATATATGTCACATACGCACATATTTTAAGATAAAGAAAAAATATACACTTATTTAATTTTTTCTTGCGAATATCTGTCCTTTAACTCCTCAGCATTCCAAATATTGGACTGTGAGCATTGATGCAATTCACCTTGCTTGATTGCTGAAATTAATTCTTCTCTTTTTCTATTACGCTTTAAAATTTGCAATATCTCTTCTCAATCTGTGATCAATGTTCTTTTTTAATCTTGCAGATAAAAAGGGACACCGTGCTTCTGTTTTCATACATGCCAGCTATTGTCTACCAGATGTCATGAACATTCTTTACCATGATCTTTCCATCTCCGATCTTGAGAAATATTAACATAAAAATGAGACAGCTTGGTATGTAACACTGCAAATTGCTCCAAGTATTGTAAAGGTGCATGAAGCTAATTGTGGCCAACTAATAAATCATTCCATGAGCCTTGTCAATTCTTCTGGTTGTCTTTCAGCACACATATGCTCAATCTTCTTATGTTCATGCTACATTCATCTTATCATTTTATTCCTGCCTTTTAGTGTGACAAAATAGAACAAATGTATAGTTGAACTGCTCTTTGAATTGAAGGGGAAGCTCTCTCCACACAAAAACTAATCTAATTTGGACAATCTACTTGTTATTTACAATCTATACAATGTTTTCTAGGCGATTCATGCTCATACAAAACAAAACTAACGGTGTGTCTTTCTGGATTCACCCAAGTAAAAAGACTGATAAGCACTTCTACTGTATGTAAGAGAATTTATATTCTATGACTATCTATTGCATAGAAAGATCTAACACAACTGATGAATCTTGAAGTGTTCAAATAAATGCAAAGATTGAAAATTACAGGCAAAACTTGATTGGATTGAAGTGAACACAAACACAAAGGATTATGAATTAAGCACAAGGAACTGATTATTATATTTTACCCAATTCACATTGACTTAACTCAGAAGGGAATAACTTGGTGAACAACAATTTATGCAACAAGTAGACATGAATATTACCATTAGAAATCCACCTACAAATGACATTTATTTATAATGTTCACAAAACATGCAATACAAACTTTATTACAAAATTCTATCCACTAATTCTAAATCTGAACTTAGGCAATCTTCAGTTAGATTATTGGTAAAGATTAGTACAAACTAACACTAGAACTCTCATCTCTTGCATAACAAGAAATTCAAAAATAGAAACTTCTCAAAAAATGAAAAAGTACATCGCATTAAAATTAGAAACAGCTAAAAATAGCACAAGCTATAAATAGCTTTGGCTAAAAATAGTAAATCTCAGAATATGCTCCACCTTGAAAATGGCAATGGCTAAGCATGGGCTAAAATTAGATCACTAATATGTGGCTCTGGAGTTGATTTTGATTAAGCCTTTCCTCCATTTTTATCATGGTAGATCCTTTGAAAATCCCATGAAACCCTAACTCTAACAATTCAATGCTTTAAATCTAGCAAATCCTTCATCCTTCAGCAAATCTTAGCTGAAAATCTGCAATCATCTTGAATTCTTTGAAGCCCTAGAGTGTATGAAAATGTGCCTCTTTGAATGCTTGTAAAACTTCCCATATTTCGATAGCAAGTTGTCTTATATGTTTTGATTGATAAAATTGCTAGAAAGACCTTTCTACTGTTGTAACAAAATCTCTGTTAAAAACCCTCCTATATCAGGTCAAAAACCCAAAGAAATTCTCTTCAAACTGCTCCTACAATTGGTTTCACTTTGATTTTCTGATGAATGACAGAAGAAAGATAGATTTTAAAGATAATTAGTTACTGTTTTGACTGTCAGGACAGGTTTATGATTGCCACTTTGAAATGAGTGAATTTTCTACTTAAAAAGGACGAATCTGCCTCGTAACAATCAATGTTATATGTTTCTTTTGAAAATTAATCTACTGATTTATCTTCTTCATTCACATTTTCCTGATCTTCTGTTTTGAACTCTGTTGTTCAGCATCCTGCTGATTGGTGTCCTATTGCTATGAATAATGTAGCAATTGAAGCTATATTTAAATTAAAACCTACAACTAAATCAGGGCACCCTTGATTGCTAAATATGTCTGCTGATCTTCCTGTTCAAGTCTTCTATTTAAATACAGGTTTATTTTGACTGCCAGTTGTCACTATATATAGTTGATTTATTTGAGTTTAAAAGTCATGATCTTATGAATATCAAAGTTACGCTCTTTCATATTCTGATCAGTCTTGTCTGGATAGCTTTTTCTCCTTTTTCATGGGTGTGGCCAGTAGTTTGTATAGTACTATATATAGGTGTGCTCTTTAACATTTATCTATTGACCTGCTCACTGTGATAGGCATGCACCTATATATTGGAATTTTTAGATTTTTTCTTTGTGCAAATTCTCTTCATATACACACATCTTATAGTGGGAATTTATGTTTTTTTTTTCAATGCAATTTCATCATTTTCTTGAGCGCACACCTTAGAAAGGCATTTTCATCTTTGCTCTTTCACTTTGGATTCCCCTTATACAGGAACACCTCACTAAACAATTTCCATTTTAAATTTTGAAACATAAACTTTATTGAAGTGCATGCCTATCAATGTGAATAGTGTTTTCCAATTTGAAGTTGAAATCTGTTTTACCAAGCACATGCTTCTATACATGAAAAATTGTTTTCAAAACTTGAGGTAGAAATCCTTCACAAAAGTGAACATCAATACAAATTCCTGAAATGCTGGTGAGAAACCTCCAAGAAACTTGGAAACCCTAAAACTATCACTGAGTAGCCTACGGGTCTTTGAAAATAGGCTAATGGTCACAAAAATGTCTAGGAGTGAGAAGGGGACATTACAATTATTCTGAAAATAAAAAATGTATTTTCTGAAGGTGACTGAATTTAAATATTGTTTCAGAATACAAATTCAATTTGTAGAGTGAGCGGTTACGCAAGACTTTGTATGATTCATATTTGATCATGCATTAACTTAAACCAATGGTATGATTCATGGTACGACTGCTGGGATAGTGGAGGCTCATGTATTCTCCTGGTTGTGCCTTAAAATATTCGTGATAAGTTTGTGGGCTCTCCAAAGACTCCCACTTCCTTTTTGACTCCCTCTCCCTTCAGATTTTGACTTATATGAAGTCCACATCATGGTATGATGCCCTCCTTAGCCAACTGCGATTTACCTTGGAAGGTATATGACCCACTTAAAATATGTTTTGACTTCCCAAACTTGCTTTAGCGAATACTAAAGCCTTCAAAATTTCTTGTGACTCCTCCACAATACTTCCTAAGCCACACCATCCCTTATTTTGTCCCTTCTGCATTTGTACAATGCCATTGTTCATGGCTGCAGTTCCTTAAAAAGGTTGTTTCTTAATCTTGTAAGGCTTAATAAGCCAATAAAATAATAGCGACCCCTTTTCCCTTCATTGGTATGACACATACAAGGTACAAATTCTTCAACAATTAACAATAATGAAATATCATAAGATGTTTGCAGCTGTTATTAATATTACAATAGTTTACCTCTACAAATACCATCTTCATACATCCCTAAAAATTGTCTTTGAAAAAGACTTTACAAATTTCAATAATCCTCCAAACTAATCAATGAAGCTCAATGCAAATTTCAAAATGAATCCAACAGTAGATGGTATTGGGTTTCCATCGAATCCACCTAAAAGACCCAAGGATTTCCATCCCTAGGCTTGTTGGACTTGTAAAAGAAGCTCTCCAAATTCTCCCAATAAAATTATCTCCAAAAGATCATAATAATCTTCCTTTGCCACCTATTATTCCTTCAACACCTTTTGCTTTTATTATACTTTTCCTTCTCTAAACTAACTTATTTAATAATTTATCAGTAAGTTATTATAAGTCACTTTAATAATAAAAACCAATTAATTAAATGTAAATGTCCTAAAAGTGACTTAGGACAATTTAATACTTAATTAAATTACTCCCTTAATTTTTCCCACCTTAGCTTATGGGAATGAAATAAGCTAGCGGACTACACTAGATAATCACTTGAAAAAAGGGGACATTACACATAATCATGGATTGGTTCTCAACTCATTTTATATTCTCTTCACTCATCTTACTCATGTTTTCTTCCATTTTCTTCTCATCACATTCCTTCTTTCAAGATCTCACCCACACTTTTTGCTTGGTTGACCTCTCAAGGGGGCATCATCATGCTACCTAATCTTTAATTATTTCTTCTACCCAACTAAAGCATTCTGCCACTAGTCCCATGTCCTCTAATCCATTCTTCCTAGCTATTTTTTTTTCTTTGAAACAATGTTACTTCGAACATCATCTCAAAGAGGGGTAAAATGTAGACAAATAATTCCGCTTCTGCTATCATTATTTTATAAACATTGTTCTTCAATATCCATTATCATTTTATTTTTTTTATATTCATTATCATTTTATTATCCATTTACTCCATCATCTTTTAATTAAATAATTCTTATCAATTATTTAAAGTCAATTAATTTTCTTTATATATTTAAATAAATAAAATGAATCATTTTCCATAAATAGATATATCAAAATCCTAAAAAAATCACCTCATATTCTCACATTATTCGTAAATAAAATAATTAAATCATCAAATTCCATCTCATTAGTTAACTAATCAGTCAAAATTAGTTAACTCAGTCAGCTAATCACTCAAATCACCTAACTTGTTCACCAAATAAGTTGACTCATCCATGCAATTAGTTAACCCTTCCATGCATTTAGTTTACTATTTCATGTAAATAGTTAACTCCTAACTTATCAATCAATTTAGTTAAACAAACCAATCATCTCAAAAAACATAAATGAAAAATAAAACTTAAATAGTTCTCAACTTATCCGTGATTGTCACCTCTCATCACATCCATCAATCATGAATCAAATTCATGATTCAAGATCAAATCTTAGCCATCTATACAATTCTCCAAAAATCTATAAATTCATCCTCAAATCATCATTTTCAACAACAATTCTTAGTGCAATATTATGCTATCAAATCCCTATTCCAACAAATGCTAACATTATATTATCGATGTTGAGAACAACCATATATCAACATCATCAAGAACAAATATATTCAATCCTCTATCTGAGGATTTCATGTATTTTAATGCCTATGTTTTATTCTAAATTTGCATGCTTACACTCGGTCCTCTTAAATATAAATACATAAGGTAAACACTATATAAAGCAAGAGGTTTGGAAGAACATACATAGTCTACTCAATTTGCCCTGTTAAACATTCAGGGCCACATTAAAGACATTTTGAAAGATTGGAAAATGTGTCAAATGGGTTCTACTGAATTTGATATTAATTTAGTACCAATGATTGCAGATATCATAATCAAGGTAGTGTTCTGTTTTGTGACTTCTTAAGGGTTGAAAAATAAACTTCATTCATTTTTGTGATTTTTATTTTATATAGAAACATTCAATAATTTATCATTGTAACAACAGACCTGATAGCTCGTTGTGTATCAACCATAGTTGGAAAACTCGGCATTTTCAAGTACTCGGCAAGCCCGAAAAACTCGGCTCGGCAAAAACTCGGAAAAAACTTGGCAAAAAACTCGGGAACTTAAAAAATTGCTTAAACTTCACTAAAAACTCATTTTTTTTGCAAAATTAAAAGATAAGATGCATCCAATGAGTCAATAAATGAGTACATATAAGAAACAAGCTATATTTGATTGATTTGAAAGAAATTGGATACAAAATGGCATCCTCATGTGGAATGCTCAATGTGCTGATATGATAATAGTCTGAAACAAAATGAAATAGCAAATTGTTTTTGTAAAACTGAAAGTAAATACTACATATGTCATAAACATTAATATATTTCAGTTTTTACAAATTCACATGAATCACATCTTCCTCTTCCCATGTCTAGATCTCAGTATGGGACCGGAAGAGGGTGTCCGTGTAATCATAGGACTCCGCTCCTGCTGTGCCTGTGGCTCCTCAACCTCCATCCTAGATGTAGATCCTCCTGCAGCTGCTGGTGGTGGCACTGGCAATGACTCCTCCTCAGGATCATCCTCAAGGTCATCCAATGAGAATGTAAATCCACCCTCCTCCATTGCCTGTCGCTCTAAATCATAAATCTCATCCTCGGTAAACAATGGAGGTTGCTCCCCTCGCCCTGTCCAATCATTGTATGGATCTATCTCCTCCAAATCAATTGGATCATCATATGATATCTCCTCTACCTTTTTTATGCGCAATCGAAGATTATATTGCACATAGACAAGGTCATTGAGGCGTTTTTGAGCGAGTTTGTTCCTCTTCTTTGTGTGGATGGCCTCAAACAAACTCCAATTGCGCTCACAATTGGATGAACTACAAGGCTGGCTCAAAACACGGAGGGCAAAGTTTTGAAGATGTGGGGTTTTTCCACCCCAATGTGTCCACCAAACATCTACAAAAAAAAGAAGAAAAAGTTAGAAAATTGTAACTTGTAACTTGTAACTATCAAATTTTCATTTTTGTAACTTGTAAATTTCAAATTTTATACCTGGTGGCAGCCTAGATACTGCTCTCTTTGCCAAGTCTGAAGAGAAGAGTACACCCCTTTTTTCCCTGTAACTTTGCAATTCATTAACAATGCAGTCTGCCTCATCAGGCGTGGATGTCATCCGTTGAATGCAAGTAGTGAGGCCCTCCATAACCTCTCTAGTAGGATCTGTATAGGTGCCTGAATGGATGAAACGGGGGTTCAAGAAGTACCCTGTTGCATGGATAGGTTGGTGGAGTTCATTGTTCCACCTCCTGTCAATAATCTCCCAAATGGGATCAAACTTGAGGCTGTCCCCCTTATAATAATTTCTAATAGCCTCCTTGGCCCTATCCATGGCCTCATAAAGATAACCCATTGGGGTTTGATCCCCATCCACCAAACGGAGCACTCTAACCAAGGGCTCTGACACCTACAATATAAATTTAAAAATGCAAAAAACTATTAGAGTTACAATTTAGTAATTTACAAATTTACAATGAAAGACATTAACTTTAAGAAAATGTTCAATTTGAATTTAGATTCAAACTCAAAGTTTTGAAGTTACCTTCACAATCTCTGTTGCTTTTTGTGCAAAGAGGGGCTCGAAGACAATGCTTGCAACTCTTTCTCCTTCCGGCTTCTTTGAATAAGGTGAGTCTATCCATGCTTGACTCACAAACATTTGTTTCAAAGCCGTCAATGCGCCAAGAATGCTTTGCAACGTTAAGAAAACCGTTGCAAACCTTGTCACACCAGGTCTCACCAAGTCTCTCCCATTGGTGTGCTCCCTCATCAAGCTCAGAACCCAAGGGTGATTGTAGATGTATTTAGTGATCCTTCTTCCATCCTCTACAATCGGTGTGACCCAATGTAATTTTCCTATGTCCTCCAAAAGAAGGTCAAGGACATGGGCAGCACATGGTGTCCAAAAAATTGTCTGGTGTCTATCTTGGAGGATTCTTCCTGCTGCCACATATGCCGCTGCATTGTCAGTTATGATTTGCACGACATTTTTAAGCCCAACCTCCATGCACACTTGCTCCAACATTCTAGCCAAATTTTCTGCATTTTTTACTATGTTGGAGGCATCTACGGATTTCAAGAACACCACCTCATTTTTGCAAGAAACCAAAAAATTTATGATGGTACGGTTTTTTCCATCCGTCCACCCATCAGAAAGAATAGTGCAGCCATATTGTTGCCATTCTTCTTTTTGTTCTTGTATCACTGCTTTGCTCTTTCAGTAGCATTAGAAAGCAACCTACAAGTACAAAGTGAAATTAAGTACACAATTTTAATTTGTAAACAAAAAAATAACTTAAATTAATCATAAATTAAACTTAAGAAACATAAAATTAAATTAAAGAACATAAACTAATTTCTAACCTTCCACTCAATTCTTTGTGCGAAGGCGCCTTGTAGCCTTTCCCTGCAACTGTCAATGCGGTCACCAAATTGTCCCAATAAGGTGAGCTTGCCACATTGAAAGGGATGTTGTTGAAGTACCAAAAATCGGCACAAGCAACATCTGCATGCTCACGCACCTCCTTATTCCACCCAGTTGCCTCTAAAGAAGGTTGTGCACCAGGTGTGTTTCTAGGCACAAAAAAATCACCAATGTGTGAACCTGTGGCTCTAGGTGTCTGTGTTGATCCTGCCACTGGTACTCTAGTAGAGGAAGATGAAGGCATGGTGGTGGTGGTGGGTTGCCTTCGCACACGTGGACCACGAAGAGAGCCCACTATGTTGGCTACTACATCATCATCATCTGACAGTGAGTGAAGGTTGTCTGCACTTGCAACACCTTGAGAAGAAGCTATGGCAGCTTGCATTGCTGCTTTTGCCTTCGCTTTTTGCATCTTTTTTTCTTCTGCAGCGGAAAGTATTGCATTCATTTGTCTTTTGATTTCCTCATTGGTGTTTATGCAAGCCTTAGCATCACGTCTAGGGATGCCTGCAAGGTGGTATTTGAGGCGATTGATGCCTCCACGGTAAATTTCTTTACATCTAATGCAATACACTGATCCAGGTTCTGGTCCTTCATATGCATATCTCCAAGCGGGATCTCTAGCTCCTTTTGGACGAGTGCCTACATATTCCCCACTCCCAGGCACAGATGGGGCTGAGGTAGGGGTAGAAGCGGATTCAGAAGCCATGATCAATTAACCTGTTACCTACACAGTACACACACAAAGTGAAATCACAACTTGTTAGTTTTTTGATAGAAATTTTAAAAACAAGCTAAATTAGATTAAATCAAAATTGAAAATTTCAAAATAGATTCTAAACTAATCTAAGATTCTAAATAGTAAACTAATTTAAGATTCTAAAGTCTAAACTCTAAACATTTTCAATTTTTCATCAAAAAAAATGGATTAAAAAAAGAAAATAATAAACTAGGGTTACAAAAAAATGTAAAAATCAGAAAACTACTTTAAATTAGTAACAAATTAAGCTAATATATAAATTTAAACATGTTTTCAACAAACAAGAAGAATCAAAATTACAAAAAATAACTAGAGTTTGAAGAAAATTTGAAAAAAATGAAAAAAACTGCAAAATATATAAAAAAATCATAAAAAAGTGTCACAAATTCTTGTTTTGTTGAATCTAAATCTTCTTTTAAACATATAAATGTATTTGAATTTGTTTTATAGTTCATTCATGATGTTTTTTAAACATACAATCAACAAAAAAGAAGAAAAAATGAAAAAAAAAGAAAGAACAAGAAAAATTAGAAAAATAACTCGTTTCTGAAAAAAACTCGCGAGTTTTTCAAAAACTCGCGAGTTTTTGGCGAGTGAGCCAACTATGGTATCAACCATTGATTTATTTATAATCAGAATACGTTAGGCTTCAAAAACTAAGTTAAAAAATATAGTTCTTAGATTGTCAAGAGAATAGTGTGATGAACAAATAACCCAAGAGCTCAACTTTCCCAATCCAAGTTCAACTGTTACTAGATCTTCTCTACTTTGGTTGTAAGTATTGGCCATGTGTTTCCAACATGGTACATTAAAGGATAATAATAATCTTCAATATAAGTCTATTTCCATTAATACCAAGCTTTATCACAAAAAGAGTACACGGTACAATGCATTTGTTTGTATATTTTAGTAGGCTTTTATTACTCTTTCCCAGTTTTAGTCTTGTAAGTCTGGATAATCTAAAACATGAAAAATAAATCTCAAAAACATCACCTAAGTTTTGCAATTATAATTGCTGTATTGCATATTCCTTCATTAACATACAGAAATCAAGACAAATCAAAATAATAGGAACAAACATTAAGAGCAGCCTTTCACATAGCTGAGTGGGACTAGAGGATGTGGAAGAACTAACATGGAATGAGGTCCACAAGAGACATGATATAAGATGTCAACAAGAAGACGTCACAAACAAAAACTAACAATTTGAATAACCTGAAGCTCAGGTTCTCTCTCTTCCAAAAACCTCCACAAATTTTCCTGTTCATTGATGATGTCCATATGTTTCTTCTTCTCTAATTGCAAACTATCTTTGACGCTATCTAGTTCTTCTTTTAATTCCCTTTCTCTTTTCTCCTTCAGTCGCATATTCTCTGTTATCTACAAGAGCAAAAAATATGAGCCTATATATCTTATCCTATCAAAACAAGATCAACTTTATATAAAGATGCAATCTATTTAGCCAATTTTACAAATTTGACATACCACATCTATCCTTCTCTGTGAGGCCTCAAGAAGTTTTGACATCTCATCAATATGCTTCTCATATGCTTCAATAGCAGGAGGTTTCACATTTGATTTTACTGCTGTTCCAGTGTTCTTAACAGAATCACTTGAAACATTTCTTGTGCAGTACTTCATTGTCACATCATTTAAGTGTGTTTGCAGTACCACACACATATCTTCACCCTACATAAGTTTTACCAATAGAAAATCAGATATACAGATGAATCAAAACAGAGAGAAGATGCTTAGTTTGGATAATATAGAGTGACTTGTAATTAAATTTCTATATCACATGAATAGAACAACACAACTTTGCAAATCATTATTACACAAAAAGAATAAGAATACTGAAAATAACAGCAGAATAGATCCATTCATTTAAAACAAAATTGGTAGAAATGATACCGAATACTAAACTACTATCTAATATTTGTAGCATAATTAGGCTAAAGTGACCCCATTATTCCCATCACATTTACCACTCCTATAACTATTAGATATAGAGATCATCAATGAGCAAATAAAAGGTTATGCACACCACAATCTCCAAAATCAATAAAATTGATAGATCAAGGGTGTAACATCACCTGCATGTTCAAATATTTGTTCTTCTAAACACTAATCAATTATGGATGCTTATACATGAAGCCTTCATCTTCCCATGTAGCATCTTCTTTGGATAGTACTTAAACTTATGAGGTGTTCTATGATTAGGATTAGCATCATAATCCCTGTATGCAAGAGTGCTTTAGGTTCCAATATGATCCTTCCTTTTTCATCTAGCTTTAGTAAATCTTCCTATACTATGATCTTGTTTCAGTCACTTTTCTTAAACATGACACATTGTTGGCGTTTCAAATCGCACCTCTGGAATGCGTTCTGGAAACGGACAGCGATGTGCAGTAAACTGCTCTTCGAATCAGGAGGGGAAGCTCCCTTTTTTGCTGAGTTGCATAAAGAAAAGTAATCTAAACTTAATTACGCCTATCTTTTTGGTTCAGCTGCGAGAACACAAGGTTATAGAACACTAGATGTTGCGGTTGAGGTTTTCCCTTTGATGAAACTAGATAGCTACAACTTAACCTATGCTTAAAACGTTTCTACCCTCTCAAGTAAACGCAGAGCAAGAGAGTTTAGAAATGGACGAGTTTGATTTTTGACAAAGATACTTAAACAAACTATTTTTCAACATACATTTTAAGGCAAGCTGAAAAAGAGATCATAAAAGTATTACGAAAATACGAAACTTTTATTTCAAGGCAGACAAAGCACGCTCAAGATTTTATTTACTCATACTTCTGACACAAAACAAATAGACGGAAACTTTGAGATATTTATATCAGGGTAGACAAAGCACGCTCAAGATTTTATTTACTCAAGTTTCTGGAACAAGGATTACAACTTCGGGACAACAAATTGTAGCAACACGCTTGCAACATGCGATCAACCTAATTATAATCAGCACAACACATGCACTAAACAAGTATTTGCAGTAGAGAGGCATGCAAACTTGCTCTTTACACAAAATGAACAACACTAGACGATAACAAAGAGAAGGTACTACAAACACTTATGTCTTGTTATCACAAGCACGGTTAAACTAAAATGAGCAAACACTACTCTTATTTATAACTAAGCAGAGGAGTAGGAAACGCTAAAATCTCCTTGCTTTTACAACTACTACTTGCCAACATGCAAGCTTTATTTCTAAATCTAGAAGAGATTAAAACATCTAAACCCTAGAAAGCTTTTAAAAAGGAAAGTGCCAACTCGTGACAACTTGTTACAATATTTTCTTTCTATCCTCAAAGAATGGAAAAGATTTGAGACAAGAATAGAAAGAAAGCGTGGAAGATGCTTCTAGAAGAAAGCAGATTTAAAGCTCGATCACATCCGCTAAAAAGCGGGCAACTTCATCTGAAGTAGGAGTGTTGATGCTATTAATAGCAAAATGCCGCTTTTCCAAGATTTCTTCGTTATCTGTAATTGACTTAAAGAAATCTTCACTCTCATTGGCCGCTTTCTCGAACCTTGCTGACATCATGAAAATTATCATCAATCTCCCAACACTGCCCTCGCTGCCATGCAATATGCTCTGAAACTCAGCTTGGACTACGTCAAGCCCAATGTAAGAACCATCCTCAAGGCAATACTGACAAGGAATTGCTGCAACTACTTCTTTGACGAACTTAAGAGTATCAACAACTCTTTGTTTATATGCTGCAAACTCCTCGGATATTCTGGCATATGTATTCACCTTGAAAAGATGACTTTCTTTCCACTCCAGGATTTGTCTTTTACGTTCTCTTGCCATTGTAGAGCCACAAGCCATCTCTAAATCTGCAATTATGATTTCGTGCATGGGCTTGAACTAGGCTATCAGCTGTTCGAAATCTTGGATGCCTTGACGTAAATCATGAGCCTTGTATCTCAACTGGAAGACTTGTGTTAGGACCTCTTTTCCTTTGTTGATGATCTCTTCAACCCACTCATTAGTTTGTTTTCCACAAATAACTAACTGCCTTAATTGCTGTTGATCAACTGGTGTTTCTAAGACTTGAGGCAGCAACTGAGTTGTTTGTGAGGTGCCTTGGATAAGATTTAATATACATAACCGGAGTTGACGATTTTCAGCCTTGAGGGCTGCCTTGTCTTCTCCATCCTTTTGCACTCTTTCTTGAATGTTTTCTGTTACCATTTTAAACAAACTTATATCAATATGTCGAGTACTTTTACCAAGGTTTGCTTTGACCATGATAAAATCATCAAGATCCACCTCACCTCTTATTTTATCTTCAAGAGGCGTGGCTATCTCCATGACCATTTCACCCTCAAGATTCCTCTCAAAATGCATTTGTTTTTTGGCCTTCTTCTTGTCCTTCCTAAGGAGCTCTCAAGCCAAGATGTGGTATTTCTATTAACATCCAAGGGAGGAATAATAGTAACATTGGCCTCTATCTCCTCGTCTTCCAAATCAATGTGAATTGGCAAAGACCTAGGAGATGGTAGAGTTTCTTGTATCAAAGGTTCATGATGTTGTACTTCTTCTTGAAGTATGGGCTTTGGTGGAGGAACTTTTATTTCAGCTGTAGGCTACTTTTGTATAACAATCCATGTATAATCCAACCTCCTTTTAGCACTCTTTGCTGATCTACTGCCCTTTGTGACCTCTTGAGACTGAACTTTTTCTTTGTTCTTTGGTTGCTCTCTTGAAGAAGAGGGAAGAGATGAATGTTTCTTTGGTGGCTCTGCTACTGGAATAGACTCCCTTCTCTTTAGAATCAAGAAAGTCTTACTGTACTCTACTACTTGTCTCGTCCTTTCTTCCACTATCATACATTCTTTATAAGCCCAGTTGACTTGTGGAAGAGGTTGCTGCTCAACCTTATTTCTAGTGTAGGCTGGAAGAATTACATCCCCATCATCATCTGACAACCCTTCAATATCTTCTAATAAGCAATCTTTCATCTGATGAAGAGTTAACCTACTGTGACTTTGCCTTCGCACTTCATACTCATCTCTGCAATTAGCCCAAAAGGGCATATGAGCATAGTTCTGACCAAGTCTAGATGCATAGAAGCCATGGGGATCATATAATTGTCTCTCGCTGAAAGGCTTGAGACCAAATTTGTCTAACTCATTACCCATTAGTTTAGCCTCCGCGGATGATCTACATGTGTAAATACCTAAAGCAAAAGGAAAGCTGAAGGCTGGTTTCTTTTTGTTACGCAGACGGGTGTGAACATTTGAAATCTGCCTGAAGAATTCCATGCATACTACCTCATTTGATGGATACCTCAGTAACATAAGTGGAGCCCCTGAATAACCGTACACCCTTAGGTAAGTGAAAGTGGCAAACTGAATAAACCAATCTGCCCATTCTGATATTGCAGCCCTGGCAATGGATGAGATGTGAACATGTAGCTCGTTGTCCAGGTCCCGCACTGTATAAATCAAGAATGCTTCATTCACCCTTTTGTAATGATGTGATGCAGCAGTGAATTCCAACTGAGTATAGTAGTTGTAGACATGTTGAATGCTTAAAGAACCCTCCGTGTTTAACCCTCTAAATTTACCTTGATAGGCAACCAAATAGACTAGGTAGGAGACCATGTGAAATGCGTGTCTATGAAAATACTCAGTTATTTGATGATGTAAGCAATCACTGATCAATGTAGGCCAGTCATAGAACTCTGTCTTTTTCATTATATGAGGTATCACGTAGAACATCCAAGGCTGATACCTTGTTGCATCTGCTTGACCCGTAACTCGATTGAGTAGGGTTATTATAATGGCGAATTCATCTTTGAATTGTCCTCTTCCAACATCCTTTGGCAATGTAGAATGTTTCTCTTTCAGCCACCTATGTGCAATCTTCTTGCTGTATTTATCTTGATGTTCTTCCCATATCCTTTCACATTCTTCCACGTTGATGGTGACACTTCCAGGCCATGGTGGAATGGAGAAGCATTTCTCAATCATGTCTGGTTTTAGGCTGCAAATGATTCTCCCATCAACTGACTGTATCTCCTTTGTAGCTGGATTGTAATGCTTGATGCAAGCAATTATGAACTCTAAGCTCTGTACTGAGAAAGGTATGGATGCTACTGCAAGAAGACCTGAATGGGCAAGATGCCTGATGGTGGTATTGCCTGCATCTTCTAAAGGACGTATATTGAACACTGGCTTGATGTGATGCAAGTCAGTTTGAGCTGTTTCAATAAAATCATGGTAAAGCACTGATTTGGTTTTGAACTCTGTAGGAGTGTATTCCATTTTGAAAGACTTGAAGATTGACAGTAAACACGCCTAGGTTCAAACAAATTTTGGCAAACTTTCTAAATTTAGCTTGCTGATTTTTCTTCTTCCAACAGACGAATTTTTGAGATTTATTCTGAGATATGGGTTTTGACTAGAATTTCGTTACAAGCCAACCCAAATCATTCGTTTTTGAAAATATGAAGTGAAGACTAAAAACGCAGCAAACCCTAATTTTCCCCAAAAAAGCAGAAAAAGCTGACATCTGGATATTGTTCTTGAGCATAATCTGAATGGACCCAGTTGATTAGATTTTGAAAACTCTAGCTTCTGATTGAAAAAGCAACAACTTTTAGTTTCTTTGAAAAAGCTGTGGTATGGGTTTTGTCCAGAAGACGGTTTAGCATAGACCCAAAAGACTAGAAATGGATGAATATGAAGTTTTCCTTGACATGCAAAATAAAAGCAGTTGCTGCAACTTAGAGAGAAATCTTCAACAATTCGTCTAGAAGATAAAACAAAAATGGATCAGCTTGCTGAAATTTGATAGTATACGCCCTCTTCTTCACAAATTCGATGTTCTTGATGAAAAAATATGAAAGAGGTCTTCTTTGATTGCTGATCTGAAAATTTATGAGAAACCAGCAAGTTAGGGTTCTTGAATCTTGAAAAACATAGGTTTGAAGCTGCTGCTCTGTTTCTCTTTGAAGGCACCTACAAGAAAATATGAAAAATAATACATAGAGGTGTCTTTAAATAAGTTTTTGCTTTGAAAACAGCTTCTCAAACCCTAATCTTGAAGAAACCCTAAACCTTCATGCCTTGAGTAAAGGCGTATTTCTCTTCTCTTTGAAATTTTGAAATTTTGCAAAAATAAACTAAGGCATGAAGGAATGGGCGCCCTTCTTGAGGTATGGCGCCCAGTCTTCCCAGACTTAGCCAAATTTCTATCATTTTCAACTTTTGTTCACTTTCTGACCCTGCTTCAGCTCTGTCTCCCGATCTCTGGATTTGTCCGACGAATGAATTGATTCTTCTATCGTGGAGCTTGATCACATCTAACAACTTTGTTCTGGAGACGTCATCTAATAAAAACTTCATTAGTCCCTTTGAAATATCAGGTGCCTATCCTTGATAAGGGCACCCATTTCTTCCAGTGTTAGCCATTTTCATGATCTTCAATCTTTTTGCTTGTCTTCTGACCTTCAGATGATTTCACTATTTCAGGTGCTGTACTTGTTAGATTGACTGGCTATCAAGTTCACTGGACAGTTGAGATGAATCTGGAAGGGGTCCTCTGGATCACTCATTTCTGGAAATTGACTTTTGGTGGCCTTAAACCCCAGGTGCCCTTCTCCTTCAGGGGTGCCCATGGCTTCCAGTGTTAGTTTTTATCTTTGAATTTTCACTGTTGCTTTCCACTTTTTGCCATTTCTCACACTTTTTCTCCCCTGTTTGCCTGGTGATATCTGATGACTGCTGACTCTGACGGACGAGCTGACGGATTCGTTGGAGAGCTGGGTCTAGTTTGACGAAATTATGCTGGAGGAGTCTTCTGCAAATTTGACCATCTGGTATCTCAAAAATTTGGGCACCCTTCTTGAGGTACGGCGCCCATCTTATCCAGACAGGTTTTATTTCGTTTTCTTCATCTTCAAAGTTTTAAAATACCTCTCCCTGTGGCTCCTGTTCGTCTTGAATTTGCTAGTGACTGGATGATCTGACGAGCATGCCGGCTGATTCATTGCAGAGCTGGGATGATTCTGAGCAACATTGACCTGGAGATGGAAACCCTGATTTTGACTTTTGACCTCTTGAAAAGCTGGGCGCCTTTCTCCTTCAGGGGCGCCCATGGTTGGCAGTGTTAGAAAATTTTATCAATTTTTCAATTTTACCTCGTAACACGTGTTTCCATTGCCTTTGGCTGCCAAGATGAAATTTTTTTCAAAGGCATTGAAACATGGGTGCCTCTTCTTGACAAGGGCGCCTAAAATCTCCAGACTTAGATAAAATTTGACATTTTTCATTTTTCAACTTCCTTAGCTTGTTCCTCATTTCTCATGCACATTGTTCATTGACAGTCTCTGTTTGATGCTTGAACTCTTGATTCTGACACCTGGCAACTGACTGACTTCCTTTAATGACCTTGGATCTCTGAAGCAGCTTCTGAAAAAGCAGAATAGATCTAGTAGAGTAAAACTAACCTTTTTGTGATTCTGATTGCACCAGTCTGGTGAGGAAGTATTTTACAATCAAAATCAGTTTTAATCCAAACGGCTAAACTTTCTATTTTTAGAAAATTTTACAAGTATCCATTTCGTAAGAAACCCAGAAAAACCCAAAAAAAGTTTCTATTTTTAGAAAACTGCTAATAATAGAAATTTTCCTAAAATTTAGGGATGAAAAACTGAAATCTGGGTATTGTAGATTTGGTCGCTCTGAGCCAACCCAGATTGTCAGATTTTGAAAATTTCAAGGTTTTGACCCCCATGCAAGACATGCAAACCTCCATTTTGACCTTTTCTAACAGATTTAACAGTATCTTGACTCAACTCTTCAAAATACCTAAGTGTAGCGAAAATTTTAATTTGGGGTACAACACACATGAAAGGCTAGATGTACCCTTATGGACTGAAGTAATTCCAATTTTTATACCACACTACCCATCCTCTACAATGTCATGTCCCCTTTCCAAAATTCATTTATCTAGGAGACAATCTATTTCTTATTTCTCTCCCCAAAATTGTAACACCAAATATGAAATATTAAAATACAAATAACAAAGTCAAATGAATAACAATGTTTGAGATGTAGAATACTCATTTATGGTGAGTGGGAGCGAGTGGGAAGAGTGTGGGGGGAGGAATTTTGAATTCCTCTAACGATGGTGATGAATCTGAGGATGATTCGTGGGCTTTGGAAGTGCTTCAGTTTCCTGTGGTTGTGGCATCTTTGTTTTTCCCTTTGGAATTTGTGCGGCTTGTGTTTGGCGTGGATCTTGGGGATTCTTTCGTGGAGCCTTTGCCTTCTTCTCTTGAGGCCTCAGTGGCCTTGGTGGATGCGTTTCTAAGAGCTCTGGAGGTTGGCCATTATGTGATTTTGTGGTTCGGCTTTTCTGCCAATTCCCTCTCGTCTCGCTTGGGTCGGTGACTTTGGTCAATTGGGCTTGTTCCAGACTTGGTCCCGAGTCTGTGGCGCATGACTGCTTTGGCTTCAACAGCCTTGATTCCCTAGGTTTGGTTTCATGAGGCTGCAATTTGGTGGGTTTTTTGCCTTTTGTTCCTTGGCTTTGAGTTTTGGCTTGCCTGCTGTTTTGGAAAGTTTTTGTTATGTAACTGGTTTGCTTTCTTACTGGTGGAGGCCAGTGCTTTGTGCTCCTCTCTAAAGATGGTGTTGGGAGCTGTGGAAACCTTTTGTTTTGGGGTTCTTCTTAAGTCTAGACTGAACCTAAAGGATTTCTTAAAAATCCAGATGCTTCTGAAGCTCTTCTGTCTTGGGTTGTTTCTTGTTACAGGAGCTATTTTTTGTTTGGTGTTGGGCCCCTTCTGGGTTTTGGCAGTATTGTTGTTGCTGGGGCTGGTGGTTTTCTAGTTTGTGTTGGCCTATTTTGGGTCATTGTTTTGGTCTCCCTCTTGGTCTGTTTTGTTCATGTTGTGGAAGGGGGGTGTTGCTCTATTTTTGCAGGCATCGTTTGGCTTGTTGTTGTGCCTTCTTTCTCTTCTGGGTTGTGTCCTTGGAAGCTTGGGTTTTTTTCTGTTCTTGTTTGACCCCCTCCCAACCCTTGAAGTCTTTGTTTTTGGAAGGGGTTTTTTCTCTTCTTTGGGTGATGCCCTTTGGGGTTTTGAAGTTTATTTGTTGCAAGGGGTTTGTTCTTTTGTTTAAGGCTTGTTGCTTGCAGGTGTTGGTCTCTTACCAGGTTTTCCCAAAGGGTGGTATGGTTGCTTGTTTTGTTGCTGTGTTGGCTTTCTTCTCGGATCCTATGGAGGTGGATTTAGCTCCTATGGAGGCGGAGTTGGGAGGAGATTGTCTCTGGCTTCCTCAATTGTTGTTCCTTTTGAGGTGGACGCTTCTCCTATGGAGGTGGAGGTTGAGGGTACTGGAGTTTTCAAGCGATAGTGGAATTATTGGTCATGACATTCTCTCCAATAGAGGGGAGCTCCCTCCTTTTGAGTTGGAGATGGAGTTGGCTTGATGGTACGAATGGTGACTTTGCAGCTCCTACTTCCCTCATTGTTTTCCCTCAGTGCTGCTCTCACTAAGTGCTTGTTATGTTGTAGCCTAGCTATTATAGGCTGTTGGTTGCCTGGCTATTTCAGATGTTTCTCTTTTGGGTTCAAGGTCCTTGAAAAACTTGGTTAAAGGTTTAAGGTCCCAAGAAAACCCTGGTTATAGTAAGTTAAGGGCTCTAGGCCCTTGCAATTCCTTTGTGCAGCCTATGTTGTCTTGCTATATTTTTAGTGTTGTTGCTGATGGTATATGGATTATCTCTGGTGCAGCATGATTTTTTTGGATAGGGTTTCGGGTCCCTTCAAAACCTATTTGTAGTGGGTTTCGGGTCCCATCAAAACCTATTTTTCCCCTTAATAAAAAACAAAGTCAAATGAATATTAAAACATAATATGAGTAATCACAATTTAAATATTATAATTCTAATTATCATAGATAACATTATTATTTAATACGAAAATCATAGTATGAAACAAAATAATTAACATTAGTAATTATTGTTAACTTTAGGATCAGAAATGCAATTAAGTAGAAAAACACAATCACAAAGATGACAACACGACAATTTATCCTGGGAAAACCCTCCTACTCAAGGGAGAAAAACCCAACAATTTATTCACTTATAAATCAGAAATAGAAGTGCAGAAGTAGCAGTCAAAATCAGGCCCTAGAAAGGCCAAAACTCATACAATGGATTTGCACTTGAAGATAGTGTGATTTCCTTGAATACACAAAAATATTAACTTTTCTCCTTGAAGTGAATCTGCTGCAGTTGAAAGTGAACCTGCTGTTGAAGGAATTTGAATTTGGAATTGAATGATTTGATGAAAATGTGGAGACTCTATCTCCCTTATATAGCAAGCTAGGTGAGCTCTCTCCTAGGGCCGACCTAGAAAAATATAATATTTGTTTTATGATGCAAAGGACGACTTCCCTTGAATCAATTATCTTTAAGAGAAAAATACCTCTCGCCACTGTAAAACACCAACAATCCCTCTTAACTAGGGAGGTATTCTCAAGTATCTTCATCATGGAGTCTCTCAACATGACGTCTAGAATGGCTACACCCAATTGTGGAAACACAACTCAATCTCATAGATGTGATCTGTACAAAGGATTTCACCTCATAATTCTCAATCTCAGAGAAATATACACTACAAGGGCTTTCACCTCATATTTCTCAATCTCAGAGAAATATACACTACAAGGGCTTTCACCTCATATTTCTCTGTCTCAGAGAAATATACACTACAAGGGCTTTCACCTCATATTTATCCATCTCAGAGGAATACACACTACAAGGGCTTTCACCTTATATTTCTCCGTCTCAGAGGAATATACATTACAAGGGCTTTCACCTTATATTTCTCCGTCTCAGAGGAATATACATTACAAGGGCTTTCACCTCATATTTCTCTGTCTCGAGAAATATACATTACAAGGGCTTTCACCTCATATTTCTTCGTCTCAGAGATATATACATTACAAAAAATCTTAATGATGTTGTGACTCCCTCTACAGCTCCAAGTACCCGCATCAACCTCCTGACCTCCTCGTCCAAGATTGCCTGCAATGTTTTCCTTAGAGGAACGGTTTCCAACACACACTTCCAACACTACTCCTAGCAACACCTTTAATTGACTAGTGAGAGTCCGAGAATCCAAGACTAGTCCTCCTCGACCTTATCCCAGATCACCTTATTTTGAATAGGTTTGCAGTGCTACCAATGCCAAAATAAGGTTGACTGCCTTGTGCAGTTCCATTCTTAGCAGCTGAAGAGGCCTTCCAAAGGCTTAGCACCTAGCCTTGCAACACTGCAACCCACTTAGGTGCCACCTTCACTTCTTCTCAGTGAGTCACTCTAGTTCCTCGTGACATAGTGTTGGGTGAAAATTATGTAATCATCTTTTCAATAGATTACAGAACCTAGACTTTAGCCACAGCTATGTGAGATAAAATCTCTCCTCTCATAAAGGGGAGGCACCCTTCTTACTGCTAATAGAAGCTACGGTAAAACTAATAAAGTATTTACACAATGTACACTATACTTATGAAATGGGGGGGGTGTGCCACATTCATGCTTCTCTTTTTTTTCAGAGATGACGCTTTACAATGCTTCACAGTTGGAAGTCCTAATTCAAGATAATTTTAAACTAACGACAAGCAGTAATGCCAATACCTCTATTTTGCCAAAGCAAAGCGTAGAGATACCAGATATGATTAATAATAAACAAATAAAAGAAAAGGGAAAGCTCACGAAGGCACAAAGTCGTTCTGTAGCTTTTTCACTGATGGATGTATGAAAGATGTACCGTTTGTTGCATTAGAAGCACAAAGTCTTCTTAGATGTAGCAATTCCTCGAACAACATGAACAATTACAAGCACAAAGTTTTGTAGATCTTTCAACAAAAGTATCCAAACATAAACATAAATCCAAATAAGGAATGTAACACAAATTCTACATAAATTACTTGAAGCCCTTCAGATATCATCTACTAATCACCACCAATAAGATCAATTCACAAGATTATTGAATCTAACACAAAGTCTGGTTTGCAATTCTCTTCTTTATTGATCAGATTTCATTCACAAAGTATGAACACAAAGTTTCACAAATCTTCTTCAAAAAGGGCAGCACTTTATTGCAAAATACTAAAAGTAAAGATTACAATAGAAATCCCTCATATTTATAGAAGAGAGGGAAGAGCTAATCTAGAAAATTAGCTAAGTAAAATTAGGGAAGTTAGGTGAGCAAAAATAGGAAACCCTAACTTTGACTAAGTCAACATGTAATTCATCTTTGTGAAATTACATCTCATATTTTTGGTGCAATTATATTTGACAAAAAGACATTTAAGATGTCGCAAACTATTTACAAGATGCATAAAGGGAAGCATCCAAATTTTCAACACTGGGAGATCAAGAATCTTCATGGTTCCTTGCTTGGGTGCGGAAGTCTTCATACTTCTTCCTGGTCTCCTACATCAACTTTTCATCCGGACCAACGGTGTAATCCACAATGGTGTGAATCTTAGTGATTGATTTCCTGGTGGATGAGAGAACCTTTTTGCACTTGTCAAGATGCATCTTGAGGTTGTCAAGAGTGAGCCTTGTATCACAAAGAACATGCATAGAGGATTTTGAAAAGTCCGCACTCTCTACTTGATTCATGATGGATTCTTTGAAGGTCTCAAAAAGTTTTGTGGCTGGCAGGAAGATACGATTATCTTCAAGAAGCTTGCCTGGCAACTCCTTGATTCTTTTTTCAAGGATAGCACGATGCACTTTGACATTTTCTTGTACTTGGTGGAGATTTGTAAGAGATTTGATTGTCTGAATACGATGCTTTAGTGATTCTCTTACTTCAACGTATTTCTCCTTGTCGGGGATCACCTCGGCTTCCACCAATTTGCTGAGCTTTGCCTGCTTCATTTGTGACCACAACAACATGCATTTTTCCATTTCTTTGAGCTCTTGGGAAAGAACACCTTCCTCCTTATCAAGCTCTAATTTGAGCTGGGCTATTTGAGTAGCTTTTTCATCCGTAGCAACTATAATGTGAGAACCACGTTCTATAATCTTATTAATAAAATCATATAACACTCTACCTTTGGAGGCAAACCTCTCAGCCTTCTTGACAGCTGGGTCCTCAGCGCTTAACATTGCCAACGGTTGTGCATTACTTGAAGATCCTGCAAGTCTCCTTACAACAGTGGCATAATGCTCTGCCCTCTGTTTGTACAAATTTTGAGCTTGCTCCATTTTGTCCAATCTTCCTGCCAATATATCTAAGGTTACTTGTGCATCTGCCTTGGCACTTTCATTTGCGACCTTGCCAAGCTGGACTCTTGTCACTGTGTTGTCCTCCATATTGACATCTCCTTCCTCTTGAGGTGGTATGCCAATTTTTGCATATTTTTGACCGGCTTTGTCAACATGAAGTCGTGAATACACTTTTTCCTTTTTCTTTCCATTGGCTTTTGGAGGGGTTATTTCTTCAAGATCGAGCTCTTTTCGAGAGATCATTTTCTTTTTCCGCTTCAATACTTGAGATACCAACCAGGGGGGAAGAGAGGAGATATGAGCTTCTTGGTTGACCGTCAACTCTCTTGTCATCGCCACTTCTGAAGGAATGACTGGTATAGTGATAATTGGCGTAGTGTTTGTCATTACTGCTCTAGTAGCTTGCACATTGAGCTGATTATGCATGGATTCATTCATCAACCTGTTAAACTCAGCTTCTGAAGTGAGATTGTAGGATGGGGATGACAAGCTGGGAATGGATGATGGAGGGCTCGACAAAATGCCAATCGTTTGTATACTTGTCATTGAAGGAGTATCCAGTACGGTCGATGTTGCAGGGGGTGGTGCAATGTTCACTACAAGTATGGTAGATGTAGGAATAGGTGATGTAGGAAAAGGTGGTGGAGGAGTATTTGAATTAGGAGGTGCATGAGGAACATTTGAAGTTACGGGTGATGATGTCTGGGGAAGATCTTCAACTACATTCTCAGGTGGAGACATAGTTCGTTCTTCATCATGCCCGAGTTCCTGTTGATCACCCTCTTGATTTTCTAACTCTTGTTCACCTTCAAAATCTTTTTCCTTATCAGAGTCTATTTCTTTTGAATCTTCTTCTTCAGCAGATTGGTCACTTGAATTTTCTTCTTCATCAGAATCTATCTCTTCGGAAACAAACCCTTTTCCTTTAAAGCGAGATGGTTCAAATTTCGTTATTTCTTCTTCTCAGACGGCTCGGGTATCCTTTTTTCCAACAGTGAACTTAATCCTGGGGCCTCTTTGGGAAGAAGTGGGAATAGCTGCAGGTTTATATTTCATGCGGGGTTCTTGTTGTTGACTGGCTTCTGCTCCAAATTCTCCTCCTTCAGATTCTGTCCTGAAAGTTTTCAAAGCCATGCTTGTGTAACCACTCTGCAGTGTTAGCCAATATTGGTGCCCAACCTCTCTCTGAGAAAACGTTTTCTTTCCTGGACCATTGGATTGCAAGCAAAGGTCTCTTGGAGATTTTTTGTTCACCGTAAGCAGCGTTCATGATGTCACCAGGATCTATGAAATCCTCTGGTAGGTCAACATTATCAAGATCTTTGATCTGCTATATGGTTAGTCTGCAAAAATCCATCTTACAGATAGCCTCTTCATCTCTGTAATCAACCCAGATGTCCTCAAAGTGGTACCCGTGCTTGTGACCCTTTTTCAACTTCTTCTTTACATTCTGGTAATCAAAATCAAATTGGTATCTATAGGTCTTGATTGTCATGACCTCTGCATCTCTACATAGACCGATTTGGCTTTTTGTACACTTTTGATGGTATACCTACCGATTGTCAGTGGAAACTTAAATCTCAGCTTGTGAATCCTCATCCGTTCTTTGTGAACTGAAATCAATTGTCTGCATAACTCCATGAGTATCCACTTGTCTGAGGGATATCTGGGCAACATGTAAGGGCCCCCAATGTAGCATCCTACCCTTATGTAAGTAAAAGTTGGGAATTGTAAGAATATGCATCCAACTTTACTCACTACTTTGTAGGCCTCATCAAACACTCTCTTCTTCTCAAGAGTCGGGTCAAAGCTGAAAAGAAGAGGCACGAAGAAAGCATCGGTGACCCTCTTGAAATGGTGAAGGCTTTCCTTCTGTTCCAATTGATAGAAATATTTGTACATAGGTACAGAAAATCGGTTCCCTTTTGTAGATAAACCCGAGAATTGCGTCATCATGGCTACAGCATACACCAGGTAAGAAGTCATATAGAACTTCAACGTGGTTGGCACATTTATCAATTGTTCATGGATTGCATCATTGATCTGTTTGCCCCAATCAATATGAGCCTTCTATCTTCTTATGATCTGAATGTACTCATACATCCAATCCTGAAAATTAGACGTTTCAGGCAAACCCTTAACTCTGCTCAAGAGTGTTATCATGTCCCTGACATCTTCTTTAAAGTCACTTCGTGAAAGTCCCTTCGGCCATCTTGAGATAGTATGCCTGGGTTGTTTCAACCATTGGCTATTGATCAAGTACTTAGCCTTATTTGGATTTGAGTCATAGACTTCTTGCGCTTGTTGTATTGAAATTTCAGTGTATTTTTCCATCTAGGGTACTTTGAAAACAATATCAAAGAAATCAAGGTCTAGTCTCAATATCTCCTACCCAAAAGAGTCAATCACAGTTCTACTTTCCCTGATGTAGTGGGATGCAACTTCGAGGAGGAACTCTGTATGATGTGCAGAAGTAGGGAAAGTAGACACTAGGTGTAGATTACTGTGCACAATGGCTCTCAAGGAGTCTTCAAGAGGCTTTTGCTTAGTTCTTTTAAGGAAATCTACGAGGTCTTGATGACCAACCTCGATGTCTTTTATCTCATCCACCTTTGAAATTACTACTATCGACGAATAAACACCTTGGTATGTGTATTTCATTTTGCCTTCAGCCTTTGAAGACGAGGGAGGCCTCTTGGCTGTCATCTGAGAGCAGTTGGATCAAAATATGCAACTTTGAGGATCCCTTGACGAGATCTGAAAAGGAACTGAAAAGATGGTGAATCAATAAACGTTAGTTGAAAAAGTAGCATTGGGATGCGTGAAGTGAGCAATGATGTTGAGCAAGCATGTAGCAAGTGATGAGGCATAGAAAACGATGTAGGAGCGGAGAAACAGGGTTCGGAACAAAAATAGATCAAGTTTGAAGATTCTAAAGCAAAAACTGCCAAAAGTGTGCACTTAGGAGAATGTTCTCAGGT
This sequence comes from Sequoiadendron giganteum, assembly GCA_007115665.2. Classification (NCBI taxonomy): domain Eukaryota; kingdom Viridiplantae; phylum Streptophyta; class Pinopsida; order Cupressales; family Cupressaceae; genus Sequoiadendron; species Sequoiadendron giganteum. Next base: position 68,750,650 of record VCHN02000014.1, on the reverse strand, counting down.
GCAATGGCGCTGAAAATCAGCGCCCTTGCACTTTATGTGTAAGTTAGCAAAAAAATATGTTAGGGCACTGAAAATCAACAACCTGGCACTTAGTCTCTTGTGGAGATTGATTGGTCAATGCAATGGCGTGGAAAATAAGTGCTTTGGCAAATGATGAAAAATCACTCTAGTGTCGGAGTTGGTGAAAACGTAGGTTAAGTGCTTTCGTGCAATGGTGCTTAAAAACAACACTTGAGAACTTAGAATGAGTTTTTCAAAGTTGGACCTTGGCATGATCTTTGAAACGAGTTCTTTCAAACCCGCGCATGTTTTTGTCACTTGGATAATGACATTAAAATGAGAGAAACAAAGGCACGATGAGAGAGAAAGAAAAACATGGAAGAGAGAAGTGGCGAAACGACATGAGAGACAAAGGAACGCATGCACAAAACAAAAACCCCAACAAAAACGATGAAAGAAGCCCAACTTAGAAGAGGGCATGAAAACGCGTTGAGAGGAAGAGGAAAACCAACGCGCGACATGAGGATAGGAGAAGATTCGAAGGAAAACAAGAAACACATGGAGAAACAGAGAAAAGCGATGGAAAAAAAAAGGAAAAAAAACCTCCAAACGCATTTCCAGATCAAAAGAGAAAATAAACTTAAAACGAAAGTAAACAAGAAAACCGCGTACCTGTAACAAGCACGAAATACCTAGCTTGAAAGCTCGAGATCTTCTCAAAAATGCGATTTTGCAGATGGAAAAATGGTTGCCCAACAAAGAGAAATGAAAAACAAATGACAAGAGTGAAGAAGAAAAAACCTAAAATCACATTTAAGTGATTTGTAAGTGTGAAAAATAACTCAAGTCGTTCCAATTAATTAAGGCGTGAAAAGTGGCAAAACTCGCCAAAAGTGCAGTTGAGTTGAAAAACACCGCCCCAACCTTAAAAATGGCTAAGTTTGGAGACTTGGTGTAAGGGCGCTAAAAATCAGCGCCCTTGCACCAAGTCAAAATTTCACTTAAGAGCATAGGCGCTGAAAAACCCCGCCTTTGCACTTTTTATACTTAGACCAATTTCTTCAAAATGTTAGAGCGTTTTTTTCTGGAGCTTTTGCACTTTTCACAATTTCACTAAGTATAAACGATGAGAGTTTGCGAAGATATTCGTTTCAAAGGTCTTCGCTAGACGAACGCAGAGGGATGCTCAAACAAATTGTTTGAGACTTTGGAACGCACTTCAAGGTGGATTGAAAAATCGCTTCATTTTGCGTGTTTGAACATCATGAACTTAGGAAATGGACAAGTTTCGTAGGGGGGTTATCCGTGGAACGAGCCATGCTAGATTCTGTGATAATACATAGGACTCCATCTTGTTGAACACAAAACTCCCTCTTGATCCCTACCTCAACACAAAGATTACAAAAATCCTTTGGAAGTGTCCCCTCCATTGTCTGATCTCAGAACCTTAATCCTCTTCTCAGACATGTTCTCAACTAGTGTCTACTAGGATTCCTCTGGATAAACAATGACATCTTTCCTGCTCCACTTAAATCTGTTGTGACTACTTGATTTGGCACACTTGTCAGAGACCGTTGTTTAGTGTCTTCATCCTTCTCAATCTTCTTTGCTAATGCAAACTCTCCATCCAAAGCTGATCCAACCTGATTTTCTTCAAGATAGTGAATGCCTCAAAGCTAATCCTCTTGGCTATCATGTTATGAAGAAGTGAAGACAAAGGATTGTTGTTGTAGCTCAGACAATTAGACTGCACCTTGTGCCCTCAAGAGATGTCTTCAGAAGGATTACTGTCTTCTCTTTCACGAGGTTGGGCATTGACCGCCTTCCTCCTTCACCCCGCCATGAGAGAAACTATAGCAAGCATTTAAGTGTGGACAAACATTTACTTTAGATTTGCATCTAACGTCTGCTTCAAATCTGGTTGATGCCTTTGAAGAGCAGATCTCAAATTTGAATAAATTATTTTTGGGACAGTCAGCTTAGCTCTGTAAATTTTCGCCCCTGGATTGAAACCACATTTTGCATCCAAATAATATTTTCTCCTTAATCGAGCGCCCAAAAATTCTGAAATTACTTCTAGATCAAAATAAGCTCTCCAAACGAATAAATTCTCCACAAAATCGAATTTATCATCACACAAAGTGCTGTGCTCAGTAGTAATGTTTCTCCACAAGAATAGCTATATTATATATCCTTTAATTGGCTGCACCACTTCCCTTGAGGAACCACGACCTAAGGCAGTGTATTCACCCTTCAAAGTTGCCATTCAATGTACCACTATGTTGAATCGATCCTTCTAAACTCAAGTATTTCTTCTTCAAAACAATCAATTCTCTAATAGCCGATAGTTTTGCTAACTCAGACTCCTCCAAATATCTGATTTTTAGATTTGCACAAATTCACCTTCAAGGTTTGCCCTTAGGTTTGCAATAATTCGCCTTCAAGGTCTGCCCTTAGGTTTGCAATAATTCGCCTTCAAGATTTGCTCCGAATGGGAATGATATTAAATGAAGAATGCTTAGTCAAATCTTATCAGATATTCCCTAAACCCGCTCTGATACCATGTTAATTTTAGGATCAGAAATGCAATTAAGTAGAAAAACACAATCAAAAAGAAGACAACACGACAATTTATCTTAGGAAAACCCTCCTACTCAAGGGAGAAAAACCCAACAATTTATTCACTTATAAATCAGAAATAGAAGTGCAGAAATAACACTCAAAATTAGGCCCTAGAAAGGCCGTAACTCATACAATGGATCTGCACTTGAAGATAGTGCGATTTCCTTGAATACACAAAAATATTAACTCTTCTCCTTGAAGTGAATCTTCTGCACTTGAAAGCGAACCTGTTGTTGAAGGAATTCAAATTTGGAATGGAATGATTTGATGATAAATGTGGAGACTCTATCTCCCTTATATAGCAAGCTAGGTGAGCTCTCTTCTAGGGCCGACCTAGAAAAATATAATATTTGTTTTATAATGCAAAGGACGACTTTCCTTGAATCAATTGTCTTTAAGAGAAAATAACCTCCCGCCACTATAAAACACTAAGAATTATAAATATCATAATAATAATATCTACAAGAATATAATTAATACAATTAACTATAATTACCCATTGACTAAGAAAGATATCATAACTATTAATGAAATCACATAAAGCAGCGATCGTACATAAGCTGTTAACAAACAAGTGATCACCATCAAGCAACGATTAATAAACTTGCAAAAGCCATGATTCTTGGAGAGGTAAAGGTAAGGAAGACATGGAAAGTCATGTCTCTTAGAAACAAATATATAAAAGGCGAGTAAGCCCAACTAAAGGGGCATCGAATAGAATGTGATGTGAATAAGGAGAAAGGGAATAAAACAGTCAGCAGCGAGGTGTGTGTTAATTCTGATCCATGTTTTATTCAATATAATAATGATAATAGTTTATTTTAATATAGGGATGATTATAGTAGTATAATGAAGGTTCATGATTATAGTTAATAGAATATAATTATGATTCAAATCGTAGTAGATACATAAGTGTTTTATGGTTCAGATGTGTGAATCAATATTGTGATATATATACACTGCTAATATGCATATTTGTACACAGTAATTTACTTATATTATTATGTTCATGTTCCACCATGGTGGGAAAGAAGGATTACAAAGGGAATGTGGCAAAGGGGTCTCTCCTAGATACGCCACCCAGGGGAGGGACAAGATGAGCCCATAAAGGGCCAGAGGGGTACTTGCCTTTGGGATCAAAGGGTACTACCTTTGGATCTAGATTGATCACAGAAGTAACCATTGTAATCTCACCATCCCTACCATGGTGTAACAAGAGGGGGGGATCAATTATGGGAAATGGAACAAGGATAATGTCAAGGGGATTAAGAGTCTCACTAGGTCATCTCATATGAATGGCATGTGCCACATGAGGCCTAGGGGGCCCTCTCATATGCATGGCATGTGCCACATGAGGAGGGAGAGACCGAGACATCCTATCAACATCCTCTTTCTTGTGATCCATAATTGAGCAACCCCAAGGGACTAAATCAATACAAGTTATTCTCTAGGGCCCATTGCTTGGAAAATTGATAATTTAGAATAAATTTGGTATAACTCCTATTAGGGACATTACAAGTGGTAACAGAGCATCTTTCTTGCCATTCTATGTATGCTTCAGGTATTACATGTATGCTGAATGCTTCCTATGTATGTGTATTCAAGTGTATACTTGGTGACCTATGTGTATTCAAGTGTATATCTTGTGGCTTATGTGTATTTGAGTGTATACCTTGCGACTTGTATGTATTCAAGTGTATCCTTTTTGGCTTATGTGTATTCAAGTGTATACCTTGTGGCTTATGTGTATTCGAGTGTATTTAAGTGTATACTTTGTGGCTTATGTGTTCATACAATCTGAGCAATGAAAATGGAACAAGGGTTGACAATAGATACCTCAAAAATTCTTCCAAACAATCATACCTCAGGTTTACATATGAAGTTCAAGCCTGGGCCTTTTACAATAAATAACTCCAACCTGGGACCCATCATAAGTCTGAAGCAAGGTATCAGCGATCTAGAACTTGTTTGTAACCAAGAAACAATGCCACGCCAACAACTGTGAAACTCTTGTGACCACAAGATTGATGATTATGTTGCTACCAAGCCTGGGAGGAATACGCCAGCTTACTGGAAGTCTATTCACCTTTATTTAGAGCATTTGCAACTTGTGAACTGCTCACGACCCTCTTCAAACAATGGCCAAAACATCAGATCGAACTAATCCAATGCACATGAGCTCCTTTGCCTGAATTCTTATGCTTCACATGTAACTTTTTCGAAGGATGATTTAGAGACTAAAGGTGCAAATATTTTTTCATATGCTCAAGTCTCAATATTTGAAGGATGCATCTCTCTTTAATATCGTACCTTTATCAGTACTTTGTCTTCATTTGAGATTCCAGTCAACTTCTAAAATATTCATATAACTCCTTATCACTTAGGAAATCCCTCATTTATAATATGCAGCTCAAATATTAAATTGATCTCTTTATCTTTTAAAGGCTCGATAATCTCTAGAATATGGTGCGGCTTCCTTATTTCATCTTATCTGATTTCAATCTTCACCTCCTTGGATTTGTCCTATTTGCCCATTTGTCTCTTATGAGCGACCATATGAAGCTTCACGATGCTATAATATTAGTTACTCCTCCAAAAGCAATATCGATGTATACTTTAGGCTCCTGAGGCTGATACCACCACGAACTTAAGAAACCTTGCCAATACTGTTGACTGCCTCCAATCCAATGAACCTACAGGTGATGATAAGGAAATCGATGACTATCAAGTCTTGAATTGTCCTACTCGATTCTTCTTCCAAAGTTGTCTTATTTGTCTTGGCTTTATAGAACCGCACTATTACATTCTTGAGATAATCGACTACTAATTAAAATTGATAGCTTGAGTCGGCCCATGGAAGAGACGAAGGCTCTTTAATTTGTCTTATATGCTACCAATTTAGAATATATATATATATATATGAGCTAAAATGATTCACCCAACAAGATTGTCCTTTTTTGCAGTTTGTCAGCTTCTCCTTAGACCACGTCAGGCTGGAGATGATGCGCCCAGCTATAGCCACAATTTCCAAATATTTATATTGGTGTGATTCTAGTGATCTCCAACGATTATTGATTCCTTCACAAATAAGCCGACTCCAAATATAATAATAATAGATTGGAATTGCCTTTAGTTATTAAAATGATCTAAAATATAATATGGAATTTTTCAGAGACGACTAGATCATAGACAACAATTATAAAATGCTTCGGAAACCAATTTATCTTATTCAGCATAAATTGAAATAATTCTATTGTGAAATAGATGCCATCTAGAATATGCAGAAACAAACCCTGATCTCCTTTAAAAACTCAAATGCCACCAAGTTGTAATATTAACAATTGCGAATTTCAGACATTTACCATAAACTTCTGGAAATCAAGATAGCACCTGATATATCAAATAACTTGAAAATGCTCTCCTCAAACAATATTATTGAAGCACCAAACTAAACAATTAAGCCTTGATGTGAACTCTATAGTGAATCCACCCTTGAAAAGAGTTGGGTTTTCGTCCAACCCTTTTTCTAACTAGCTGAAGGTTTTCGTTCTTAGAGGTTAACCTAAACCTGAGATTCAAGGTTGCAGTAATGCATAAGAAAAATCAATTCAACAATGGATCCCCAAATGCTTTGCACTAGCTCCTTTTTAATTGCTCCAATGAATCTTCCAGAAGAAGCCAACTTGTAACTAACTCATCTTCTAGAAGCATCTTTTAATATTTTATTATTTTCACTTTATTTTAATTAAAATAATTAATTAAAGTCATCCTTATGAAATAATATTAATTTTTGGGCAACTTAATTAATTAAATTAATTAAATCACTTTATTTAAATTTTGGGGACATTACATGGGAGTGCTGATTGGATAGGGGCGCCTAGGCTCCCCAGTGTTAGCCATTTTTTCACATTTTTCAATTTTTTGCTTTTTTTTGCCCTGGGAGAGACCTGTTTCCGGTTTTGTCGGACTGGGAATCTGATATTGCCAACTGATAAAATCTGTTTGACCATGGCAAGTTCATATTTGACCACTGCTAAAGTGATCCCCAACTTCATACTGGCATCCAACGCCTTTTGATCATGATTGCATGTGCTTGAAACATAGGAAAATATGTCAAAGCTTGAAAAATTTCTAAGTGTTGAAACCTTGGGCGCCCTTGGCTAGCTGGGGCAACCAAGCATTGCAGACAACCATTTTTCAGTGATTTTCAAATTTTTACTTTCTCCATTTCGCGTGGAGCTAACTACCCTTGTTCGATCTTTGTTTTCGGGTAGTTGATTAATAACGAGGTTTGAAAGTCAATCATTTTGGAAAGCTTGATCATATCTGAGTTGAATGGTACCATTTACTAGCCTATATCACTGTATCTGATGATCTTATGAAAGTCGGGACGAGGTCGATGAAGAAGTTTTGAATGTTTTTTGAAAAATGTTGGAAAAATTCTAAGGCTTAGAAAGTTGGCCCCCCCTCTTGGCCAGGGCCACTTGAATTCTCTAGACATCCAAAAATTTGATATTTTCAACTTTGTTTTGACCTTCTTTGTTTTGCGTATGTTTTCGCCTTCATTCGATCTGCAATATCTGGCATTTGAAAAATCCTCTTAGCTTACTGATGAATCTGTTGAAGAGCCTGGTCAAATATAAGAGAAATTTTGTTACATCCCAAATTGTGAGGTTACTATTTACTATTACTATATAGGGTAAATATGAATGTAATGTGAAATCTGGAGATGCTTGTACCTTGTTATCAATATGTATGTTATCTCATTTGATGTTGTTTCATTTCATGTTATCTCAATTGATGTTATTCATGGTGAAATATTGCATATATGTGAATAGATGGTTATTGAAGTATTGTTATTCTAACTTTAAAAATGTTTATATATATATGCTGCTTATTGTTGTGAACAAAGGACTGCTATGGTATGTGCTAGTGGTTGCAAGTAAATGTTCATCCTTCAGGCGGAGGGGAAGTATAACTCGAGAGAGGAGCTTCGTCGGGTAACCGATAAAGTGAACTATCTGAGCATACACACACATCACCTTAGATTGAGTGAATTGAGTCAGTTTGTGTAAGGTTATAGGTAAGTCATCCATAGATTGTATTTGCATTAGTAAAGTCTGGTTTACTTCTGTATGCTTTTATAAGTGATGTCTATCCTTGTACATGTCTTATGAGATTACGATCATTATGATGGTAATGTGAATGGATGTAAGTAATCGGAAGTGAACACATATACATGTGTATATGTTTATACATGTATCAATATGTATATACATATCGATACAAGCATAAGCTAGCTAATGGATATGCCATACGGATGCATCGATATGATATACGTACATATACGTGTACATAAGAGGAATATACAAAAGTGTACATATGTATATATATGCACACGCCTGGTAATATGTGAATATAATATATAATATTATTATTATTGTCTCTTGAATTTATATATACATATTGGTATGCTGATTGGCTCACAATATATATATATGCAATTATATATTTAAATATATATATATATAAATTATGGTAATATTAAGATAAATAAATATATATTTATATATATAGTTGGGTATTTAAATATAAATATATGTAAATATGTTTTAAATATTTAAAACTATAATTATAAATATATATACAATAAAATAAATAATTTAAATTATTAAACTTTGGAAAATTAAATTATTTTCCACTTGACTTGATATTTAACTCTAACTATGGGAATCGAATGAAATATCATTCAACCGATTATTGTTCATTAACCATGGAAATCAGGTTAATTTACCCAGTCAACTATGAGAATAGAATGAATCAAAACTTTGTCTTTTGGCTTTGGGAAATATACACCAACATTGGAAAGATGAAATATTTCATTGAACTATAGTTTGGAACTTTTGAAATCAAAATAAAATACAGCGTTGAAATAAGACACGTGCAAACGTGTGGAACTGAGACCAAGTCGTTGGAATGCAAACATAGCCTGAGTAATGTCGATCGAGCTTGAAATGTAGGCTATGTGGATTACAAACAACAATGGACTTTTTCACTGCGATTATTTACCCGCTAGATTTCATGATTGGCGCCATAATTGGGAGGCCCCTGTAGGTGTCGATCCTTCACATTTCACCATGTGCAAGTTTGAATCATTCTTCAATCTTCTATCAATGATAGAGGTTGACTCACCTCTGGAAGTGCTGAGTATGGAGATAGAAATCCGCCACTTATCAAATTGAAACATTCAAACACAATTCTGGCAGTTTACATGCCTTTTTAGAAGGAATACGATGGGGGTTGGGGCTTTATAAATAGCCACCCATTCTTCTTGTTTACTCACTTGTCATTGTGCTGCATTCACTCATCTTTTGTCGAAGCATACACTTACCTTTTTGGAAGCTTTCACTCATCTCTTGAATGAGAATTCACTCATACGCATTTGCTCATTGCTTGGCATTCAATCATTCTGATTTCATTGAGATTCTAGACTGAAATCATAATCCCTTGTTTTATACATATTTGTGCATCATACATTACCAACTATAAGTTATTATACAACTTCCATCCTTTCTGAGTGAGCAATTGAGAATGGCGTATCTTACTAATACATACGCTTGCTGCTAATTACACCTGTGTAATTACCAGTTTCAAATATCTATTTCTGTGTGAGTAAAAGAGAAGCCTTGAGAGAGTACTATCAATTATCTGAAGTACTCAAAGTGATTGGATTGAAGGAAAAGTGAAGGCTGTGACAACGTCATTCTGTAGAAAAGCGAATTACAGGCATAGGATATTCTTCTACTATCTCTTCTTTAATTATCCATTAAATACTTCTTAGATTGTATTTGCAGTTTGTGCATAGGGAGTGAATGGTCTCTTGGATAGTATTTGTTGTCTGTGCTTGAGAAGTAAATTATTTCTGGAACTGTATTTCTATTGTACATAGGAAGTGTATATGTTGTCTTGTGGAAAAGGGAATGGAAGCCTATAGACTGCTTGAATTATGTGTTTAGAGTACTCTATGATAGGAGAGTTTGTTTGACACAAATACCTAATAGATATGTCAAGAAGTAGCTTGACACAAGTATTTAAACATACTAGATATGTCAAAGAGATTACTTAACTGAGGAATTCAACTAAGATACATATGGAACAACATAGGTATTTAATTATACTAGATATGTTGAACATGGGACGCAATGAGTTTGTATATACTCCATAGTAGGAGATGGGTGTTTATCATCAGTATTTTATCTTAGGTATGATTGAATAGGTTAAGCTCATATGATACACTTAGCTAAGTTATTGATTTAACTAGGAAAGCTTGTGTTTACTCCTAGGAGAGGTCATCCAGTATGGGAGAGAACTTATTATACTTATATATAAGTAGATTGTTTTGAAGATAGGTTATCTGGGATGACGAGCTATCCATTGAAGGATATACCTAGCTTGTGTACTTACTAGTTAATCCAATATGGGAAAAAGGGTTTATTATACTTTCACGTAAGTCAGGTTATCCAAGTTATGTAGGTTATCTTTGGAATGATGGACTATCCATTGGGGAAATACCTAGCTTGTGCACTTACTGGGTAATTAGTTAAGCCAAGTAGATTAATTTGTGATAGGTTATTCTGGGATATTGGGAACTTCCAATGAAGGAAAACCTATGCATAGCGTAAGATAGCCTTAAGTCAAATCGGCCTTGGATAGTGTATGTGACAAATGACCTTCATTCCAAATATTGAATGAGAACTCTTTGATCAAAGTAGTGCGATGTACGAGACTCCACTCTAGGTTGTGTGACTCTTGAGACTACATTATCAGTTCACCGTGATCTAGTATTACATGCTAGTTCGACATTGTAAGATTACAAGGTTCTAGTTATGTAGGACAACTTCGTCGAAGGGAAGGGACATCTATCGAATGATAGATGTGCGGGGGTGTAATGTCCCTTACCCGGTTTGGTCTAGAATTCATTTTTTTAATTAGGTTTAGGGTTTCTTCCTTCCAAATGAATGCTATTTTAATGAAGTACTCTTGGTTTGAAATCTGCATTCACCATATTAACAACATTTCCACTTACATATATCTATTAGCATTAATATCTAGATATCCAGAATATAAGCATAATCATAAATGCAATTTTAACAAGCAAGAGGAGTGCCCTGTATGGATCCGCCCTGAAGCCTTTGTGTTGGGCATGGGAGGTTGCCTCTCACAATCCTCCTTTCCCAACGGCTTAGTACATGCATTCTCCATACATGACAGTACCTCGGAAGACACTTGCCCTATTAGGACAAGGTGAAGTACTACAATCCAAGGGCCTACGACCTACCACCCCTATAATAGTGTAGTTTCCTATGGTGGGACCCCACCTCTCTATGTCTAACCCGTTTCTCGGGCCTACGAACATGAGAGGGGGGTTTTTAGGCTAACCACTTGGACTCTACTTCACTTGCCTAAGAGGGTAACAATCATAGAGAAGACAATCTTTATATAAACATAATAAATGTATTTATTATCATTCTACTCCTGATATTTAGAAAAGATATAGTTCATATATTCAATGAGATGCTTTAAGGAAAGTTAGCAAAATGCACAAGTAGATATGTTCCTTCATTATATTCATGATGTCAATTTGAAATACATTTAGACACAAATAAATTATTCCTATAATTTTCGGTAGTATATTTTCTTGTGCGATAGTTCCTATCATATTACACAGATATTAAGATGAATTTTTGATAATAAGAGGAAACTGATATCAAAGAGAAAGCAATGATTTCTTTTCTAATGCAACTTGAATTATCTAAATGGCCTAGCTCAAAAGGATCACCAATGTCTGCAAAAATGCCTGAAGACACGATTCTGTTCTATGTTCTATCAGATGTCATCCTCTTGGGATGACGTATTTCTCAGTTTGTTTCTAAAATTCTGTTCTAGGGCAAAGAGGTGAATTAATAATGTAGAAGAGAAGTCATATGAGTGAATTCCTTAAATTATTATCACACGTGTATTCCCCCAATAGTTTATGCAATGAGGCCAATTACAATATAGTCAATGAGTCTAGCAACACCAATGATCAAATTAGCAATATCGACTTCTTATAATCAAAATACGCTAAATATTATTGCTAAGTGAATACATCACCTAATCAGTTGTGTCTTCCCATGTCTTCTTATTCTTTAATCGTCTTCCTTCAACCTTACATTTAATCATAGGATGAGGACAATTCATAAGAAAACATAATCTACTTATGTTTATATTAAAGAGTCTATTAATTATAAGTATCATTATTGCATAATCGTGAATATATATAATTATTCCTTATTCATATCAATTAGTATTCATATATATGTTTATTCATATATTATTCATTGTTCAATTATTATTCTTTCCTTATATTAGTATTTATATATTCTTTATTCATTATAAAATTTATTCACATTCATGCACATATACCTGTATGCCCATTAAATAATTTCATAGGTCTATATTCCAATGCATAACAATCATTGCTGCTGCCGTTCTGAATTGCAGATTGTATTTCTCAATGTTTTTCCCTCTTCCTTATTTTCCTTCCTTTTATTTATACCATTCAAGGTAGGTGACTCATGGGAGGGAATGTATTGTTTGGTGAAAGAGGTGACTTTTCATAAAATATATCCTTTCGTTAGATTTAATTGCTGCCTTTAAAGGCTTATTATCACAATAATATCTATTTTTGAAAATAATATATTATTACTAATAATTATGATATTTCAGATTATATACTTATTTTGATGTTTTATTGAACATATTTTAATATTAAGGTATAATGATAAAACCAATTTGCTAATACCTTATTATTATTTTTGAGATTAAGTTATTTAATACTAGAATGTAATAACAATAATTTGTCTATATATTATTATTATATTTGTTATTTCATATTTATATATTTTTATATTGATATGGTACACATTTATTTTATATTTAATATTAATATTGCTATTTATTTTATATATTCTGATAATAATATTTAAATTGCTAATGTTTGTATTTCAATATTATATTTGATGATTACAATTGTAATATTATATTGTGATAATTATAATTACTAATTTTTTCTTTTTATATATTTTGTTATTTATTTGCATTTTCTTATGCAAATTGCATTTAAATGTTTGAGGTTATTTATTTATTTTTGTGTTGCTATTTTGGGGACATGACAGGGGGACCGCATTATGAGTCTGTGGTTGGCGGAAAAGTGTCTGAGTGATGCTTCTCCTCCACAACAGGCGGCAAAGAACCAAGATTTGAAAGGGAAGATCCTGGACCGTCTTACAGCTTTTGTTATAAAGCTCATTGGAGCTATGTTAGTTAAGGTTTTTTTTTCTCGTTACTTGTACTTGTGAAGTTATTGTAATGAAATGGAATCTTTATTGTAATTTCAATATGATATCTTGTTCATATATTATCAATAAAAGAAAGAAAAATTATATTGCAATGACTTGTTAGCAATTTTATTCACTCGTTTAATGTAAATTTGGAAATTTTTATTTTACCAAAAGGTCGGGTCATTACAAATCTCTTAGAAGTTACAAAAAACCCTAAATACAACTTTTGAGTGCTCAAAATCTTGGGCGCTCCTAGCTAACTGGGACACCCATGTTTTCCAGAGTTAGAAAAATTTGATGATTTTCAATTTGCCCCTTTGATGAATGTTGGCGTTTCAAATCGCACCTCTGGAATGCGTTATAAAAAAGAACAGTTATGTGTAGTAAACTGCTCTTCGAATTAGGAGGGAAGTTCCCTCTTTTGCTGAGTTGCATAAAGAAAGTAAACTAAACTTAATTTTGCCCCTTTGATGAATGTTGGCGTTTCAAATCGCACCTTTGGAATGCGTTATAAAAAAGAACAGTTATGTGTAGTAAACTGCTCTTCGAATTAGGAGGGGAAGTTCCCTCTTTTGCTGAGTTGTATAAAGAAAGTAAACTAAACTTAATTTTGCCTATCTTTTTGTTTCAGCTGTGAGAACACAAGGTTATAGAACACTAGATGTTGCAGCTGAGGTTTTCCCTTAAATGAAACTTGACAACTACAACTTAACCTACGCTTAAAATGTTTCTACCCTCTCAAGTAAATGCAGAGCAAGAGAGTTTAGAGATGGACGAGTTTGATTTCTAACAAAGATACTTAAACAAACTTTTCTTCAACGTACATTTTAAGCAAGCTGAAAAAGAGATCATAAAAGTATTATGGAAATATGAGACTTTTATTTCAAGAGCAGCAAAGCAAGCTTTAGGATTTTATTTCCTCACAGTTCTAACACAAAACAATAAACGAAAATCTGAGATATTTATATCGAGGGCAGCAAAGCAAGCCTCAAGATTTTATTTACTCAAACTTCTGGAACAAAGATTACAATTTTGGGACAACAAGTTGTAGCAACATGCGATCAACCTAATTATAATTGACACATAACACATACACTAAACAAGGATTTGCAAGTAAGGAGGCATGCAAACTTGCTCTTTACACAAAGCGAACAACACTGAATAACAAAGAGAAGACACTTATGTCTTGTTATCACCAGCATGGCTAAACTAAAATAAGCAAACATTGCTCTTATTTATAACTAAGCAGAGGAGTAGGGAACCCTAAAATCTCCTTGCTTTACAAACTAAGACTTGCCAACATGCAAGCTTTATTTCTAAACCTAAAGAAGATAAAACATCTAAAACCTAGGAAAGCATGTAAAATAGGAAACGACAACTCATTACATTTGTTTTCCTTCTTTTTCAAAGAATGAGTAAGAATTGAGACAAGAATAGAAAGAAAGCGTGAGATAAGAATGGAAAGAAAGCTTGGAGAAAGCTTCTAGAAGATTGTTGCTTTAAATCTCTCACACATCCGCCAAAAAATGGGAAACTGCCTCTTTATCAAGAGTGTTGATAATATCTTTAACTGTATTCCGCTTTTCTAAGATCTTCTCCTCTGTTGCGATCAAACTTAGAGAATCTTTGACATCTTCATCCCCTTTATGAGTTATGTTCTTGAAAAACATCACTGCCTCAAAAGATGACTTACTAATTGATGACTTGGCGGCTCTGCAACTTTATGCATTTTGATACTTCTCTTGATTCTCCCGCGGAAGAGTTTTGCACAAATTTTTGTGTCACTTGTCCTTTCGCTCATACCACTCCCTTTGCACGTTCCTCAACTGAGATGATGATGCTTTATGTCCATGATGGTACTGATAAGCATTTCCCAACATCATCCGTTTAGATAATTATGATGCAATGTGATGTCCCTGCTCAAGTCAGTTCTTGGGAACAGTGTGTTAGCCCTTTATTGGACCCTCGTGGGCTAGTTGGATTGGTTAGAGGGTCAGTCGTGTTTTTTGGAGGAGTTGATCGTTCTCTTTTCCAGAGCTCAGTGGTTGGTTCACAGCAAGCCTTGGCAGTGAAGGAGTTGACAGCTTCTGACGGCACAAAATTCTATGGAGAGTTGAGGAAGTTATGCTTATTTAAGTGATTTAAGTTATTAATTAAGTTATTATTTTATAAAGTCAAATTGACTTTTATCATTTTTATATCACTTAAATATTCATAAAAGGGGTGATTTAAAATTAAATCACTTAATCATTTAAGTGGGCGCCAAATATTAAGTTCCTAACTATTGAAAAGGACTTAATATTATATTAAAAGATTTAAATGATGAAAAGGGTGTATCTTCTCGGAAATGCGTGCCTTTTTGGTATAAAGGCATTTTTGGCAATGAGAACATCATTCATGATTATTTCGACTTTGCCTTTGGCTTCCTCCTGTGCTTTCACCTGTGATCAGGGTTTTGAGCAATCTTCCATTGGAGAATGACATCTCTTCAATGTTGAGCACTTTTGGGACTGTGAGAGACCAGTTGAATTTGTGCAACCACTGAGAGTTTCATACAGAGGTTCTACATGCTTCAATCAGGGTTTATTTATTTAGTATTCAGTTGTTTGCAATAAGGAAGAGGGTTACTTCATCCAGAATCTTCATCTCCAGTAGATTTGCAGCTACAGGTTGGATTCTTCAGAGTCTTCATTGGGCCGTACCATTTGCATTGGGATTTGGGCCTCTTTGGAGAAGCGCATGTGAAGCTTGAGACTAGGGCACTTTCCTTTTGGCTCCTGTTTGAGCTTCATCATGGGCGGCTATCACTAGTACTGCATTGTACCTTGTTTTTGAGTGGGAGAAGTCCTTTCTGGAGGTTAGGCATCCATTTATGCCAGTTTTCACCATTCTTGGCTGGCGAGTTGGCTTACTTTTTTCTATAAAAAATCTGGAAACATTCTGGTATGTTTAGCACTTGTGATCCATTGGTTATTGTTTAATAATACCTGCTGCATTTACATTCTGTGAAAATAAGCTCTATTTCTCAGTTTATGAGCTTTTATATGATGCGCCCCTTCTCTTCTGTCTATAAACTTTCTCTCTAAAAAACGAATAAAATACATTAAGACTTAAGAAATCTTGAGGTTTGAGTTGAGAGCCAGCAAGGCTCATCACAGTGGTATCAGAGCATATTAATCCTGCCAGCTTGTGGGAAAAACAAATATCCATGCAGCCACACTAGAATAGATTTGATAGGCACTACACACGCAGGGGCCCTGGAATTCAAAGAAATACTTTTGAACCTTTTCAGGCAATTCCATTGAACGAATAGGAGGAGGATTTTGACTTTGATAATATGGCTGAAAGGAATGTTGATGCTCGTCTTAATGACGAAGACAGGGATGCTAGAGAAGTACTGAGAGGAATGGTGGCCGGTCAAGAACAGGTGGCAAACATCCTTCAACAACTTAGTACCAATGTGCAAAACTTGACAGTTCTTAGAAGGCTGAATCTGGATCAAGATCAAGAGGGTAGCATACATGGAGAACAGTATAGGAATATTGCTCCAGCATGCACCTTTGAGAGAACCACACACCTTACTTTTGTCAGGAATGACGATGAGGAGGAGGTGGAAGAAGGTGGGGAAGTAAACTTTGCTAACAACATCCTGACTATGCATGATGAATGGGATGCATTGCCGCCACGAGTTAAGGATCACCTTAACTTCGACCGTTTTATGAGCCAAAAGAGAGAGCACACTAGGAACAGGAATGATAGGAGGCCTAAACATCAGCATAATGATCTACAATAGGCTACCAATAAGCTTACCTTAGTGAACTATGATGGCAGTGGCAGAGTTACAGCACGTGCCTGGGTGAGTAAATTGGATACGTTCCCGACACTACGTCCTATGCTAGAGGAAGATGCTATTAGATTTGCAGCTCTACATCTTGATGGCATGGCACATGACTGGTGGATTCATGGCATGGCTACTCTTCACCATGACCGGATTACCTCATACCAGGAGTTCACTGATAGTTTGGCAGAGAGGTTTGATAGACGTGATCCTGAACTATTCTTCAGGGATCTTGCACAGTTAAAATAGTTGGGTAGCTTGGAATCGTACTGTAATGTCCCCTTCTAGCTGACATTGACATATCAGTAGGATTAGCCTATTAATGGCTCTCGTAGGCTAATGAGGCATGGTGAGGGAGTCATCTGGCAAGCATTTGGTGATTACTTGGCTCAGTATTTGATTGAGGCAGATTTGATGTTGATGATTGGTGATTTCTTCTTGAGCATTTGTGGAGCCAAGTGGTCTGCAGATAATCAATTGATCTTTGGGAACAAAAACTCCCATTGATTGCATAACTGAGGGAGTGAAATATCTCTTGAAGGCTTGCAGATTGGAGGTGATATTTCAGTCACTTCATTGAGCAAAATTAGTGGCCAAGGGCCAATTTTGAAGACTACAATTATAGGAGATGATTTGCATTGAAGGGTAGTATTTGTGGCATCAATTCTTGAAGGGAAATGACAGATTTCAATTGGGAAATTTCTGATGCTAAGTCTGAAGCAAACAGGGATGCCATTGGAGACTTCTTTTAATTCATTAGAGCTCATATATGCATCGATTCTTCTTGGAGATTGGGGCGCTTTTTTCCTTGGTCATTGCTGATGGTGTTTGGAGTTAGTGGAGGCTTGTAAACATTGGGAATTATTTTATTTTTAAGAACAGACCAGAATAGGGGCGATTTTGAAGAAGGGCTCAATTTGCTTACAAGGAGGCACCTTTTGCTGATCTATTGATTGCTCCATCATCTCCAGCTATAGGCGACTTCATTCCAAGCAGGTTTCCTTTGTTTATCATTCAATTTAGCCTTGTATTTAGGAGTTATAAGCTACAGCTGTAGGTGTGCATTCATATCAGCTACTGTCATATTTTATGTCAATGTACTTTGCCAAGAGTCTTGGCTATTTGATATCAGCATTGTATTAGGAGAGGAGTAATAAGTAGTTGATCAAATAATAGTTGTGATTGTGCAATCAAAAAGCTTTGTAATCGGATTAAGAGTTTGCAAGCCAAGTGTTTGTAAAAATGTCTTTGGCTGTAGATGCATTTTATTTCCTTAGTACTTCATTTGAATGCATTTAAAATTGAAAGAGAGCATAGTATTTCATTTAGAAGCTTGCATAGTAATTGTAGAAGTTTATTTAGCTTTCAAAATCATTTAGCATTAGTTCTTGCATCAAACAACAAACTGAAAAACAACATATCAGCCTCTTCATATATTGTATACAAAGTGTTTGCGAAATTGCAAAGTAGATACTGAAGTGTTTGAAGGTCAGATTGGAGCAAGGCTCATTACACGTACATTGGAGAGTTCCAAAGACTATCTGTGATGGTAACAGGTATCTCAGAGAGAAGGCTGATCATACTATTTATTGAGGGTCTTTTTGAGCCCATGAAAGGTTGGTTAAAAGCATTTGATCCACCTACGATACAGGAGGCCATGAGGAAAGCTCGCAGTATGGAGCTCACTACACCTCGTAAACAATTTGGCACAAAACCTTCTTCCTCCTACACAGAAAACAAATCTGATCCAGAGAAGGCTGATAATTCTGATGAAAAGAAAAAATTTGCAGCCCCACTAGATCGTGACACAAATGAATGATCTACGTAGAAGGAAGCTCTGTTTTTACTGTAAGGGCCCGTATGACTTCAATCATGATTGTCCCCTCAAGCCTAAAGGGAAAAACAGGCACATGAAATGGTTTTATGAGGGAGAAATGTTGACTGATTTTTTTGATCAGCAAGCTGCTATTTATGATCAGCAAGCTGCTATTTATGACACAGATGAAGAAAAATCAGAAAATGAGGTAGAGATTGAGATAGAAAGTGAGCTACAAGAGGCTCATATGTCTAGCATGCAGAGAGAGGGATCTTTCAGGCTCTGTGGAATTTTAGCGGGTCAAAGAGTCATATCTCTTTTGGACACAGGTGCAACCCACAACTTTATTGATTCACGGTTAGTGGAGAAAAGAGGAATTCAAACTCAGCAGTTTGAAGGCATTCGAGTAAAGGTTGTAGATGGACACACTCTCAATTGTGAGAGGATGATTCCTGATTTACCATTGAAACTCAACAATTTTGAGTTTAAGGCAGATTTTTATGTGGTGAACATGGGAGGAACGGATATAGTTCTCGGCATGAAGTGGCTTCATGCTATAGGAGAGTTCACACTTAATTTGTGTGATATGGAGATAAAATTCAAAATTGATAGCACAAATCATGTTCTTAAAGCCATCAAGGACATCAATCTAAAAGAAATTTCACTCCGGAGAATGGAACGTTTGATTCGACACGACATGGTAGAATGGGTTGTTGAGTGCAAGTTAATGCCTTCACAGTTGGAGCAGCAAGCTTCTTCTTACCATCCGGGTGTACAGGAACTCCGAATCAAACATGCAAAGGTTTTCAGTGCTATTCCACCAGGTAGACCTCCTGATAGAGGTATTGAGCATATCATTGAGCTGGATGAGGGCACGAAACCTATCATAATCACTCCTTACCGGCACCCCAAATGTTTAAAAGATGAAATCGAGAAAACTATTAAGGAGCTTTTAGCTATGGGGCACATTAGGCCGAGTAAGTCACCCTTTGCTTCATCAGTTGTTTTGGTGAAGAAAAATGATGGTACACTTAGGATGTGTATTGACTACAGGATGCTCAATAGGAAGACTATAAAGAACAGGTATCCTATTCCACAGATAGATGAGTTGATAGACGAGCTTCATGGAGCTTGCTATTTCTCGAAGATTGATTTGAGGATTGGTTACCATCAAATCAGAGTCAGAGAGGAGGATATTGAGAAAACCGCATTCAGATGTCACTGTGGACACTATGATTTCTTGGTTATGCCATTCGGCTTAACCAATGCTCCAGCTACATTTCAATCTACTATGAATAGGGTTTTGCATACTCTCTTGAGGAAATTTGTAGTGGTGTTCTTTGATGACATCCTGGTTTACAACAAATCATGGGAGGAACACATTGTTCACCTAGATGAGGTATTGAGTATACTTGACAGGGAGTCCTTGTACGCCAAGGAATCCAAGTGTGCTTTAGGCATGGCTGAGCTTTTGTATCTGGGTCACATTATCAGTACACCTGAGACATTGACACAGCTCAGGGGGTTTGTAGGATTATGTGTCTTTTATCGTTGATTCGTTAGTGGATTCTCGCGACATGCTGCGCCACTAATTGATTTGACTAAGAAGGGAGCCTTTGTGTGGACACCTCTTGCACTTGCGTGCTTTGAGAAGTTCAAACTTCTTATGACTACATGTCCAGTATTGGCTTTGCCGGATTTCACCAGACCATTTGAGCTACATTGTGATGCCAGTGGTGAGGGTATTGGTGTAGTTATCATGCAGGATCAACACCCTATTGCTTTTGAGAGCAGGAAGCTAAGAGGTCCTGAACGGAGTTACAATATCTATGATAAGGAAATGTTGGCCATCATGCATGCCATGGCCAAATTCAGGCAATACTTGGTTGGTAGTAAATTCAATGTTAAAACCGATCACAATAGTCTGAAACATTTTCTTGGACAACGAGATTTGAATGAAAGGCAACAGAAATAGGTCAACAAACTTCAGTCCTGTGATTTTGACATCGCCTATGTCAAGGGCACTCAGAATGTGGTTGTTGATGCTTTATCTCGCCGTCCTCACTTGAGCTCCATTACACAGATTTCAGAGGACTGGAGACACATGATTGTAGCGGACTATGCTAAGAACCCGTGGGCTTCTAGCATAGTGGATGGGACAGTACAGGATGGCAGATACTCACTTGTGGATGATCTTATCATTTACAAAGGGAGGATATTTCTTGTCCCAGGTTTTGAGATGAGGGACATGGTATTGAGATCATTCCATGATTCGCCTATGGCAGGACATCCCGATTACTTTAAGACCTACAGGCAAGTACGGGAGAGATTTTGTTGTAAGGGTCTCAAGTCTTTTGTTCTTCAGTATGTCAGGGAATGCCTTGCTTGTCAACAGAACAAGCAAGAACATACATACCCTGCAGGTTTAGTCCAGCCACTTCCTATTCCTGAGAGGAAGTGGGAATGCTTGTCTATGGACTTCATCACAGGCTTGCCGAAAGCTCAAGGGAAAGACAATATTTATGTGGTAGTAGATCGGTTGATGAAGTATGCACATTTCTTCTCAATCACTACTACACACACAGCTACTCAGGTGGCGGACTTGTTTTTCCGCGAGGTATTCAGATTGCATGGATTGCCTCAGAGTATAGTCAGTGACAGGGATAGTAGGTTTTTGAGTAACTTCTGGCAGGAGTTATTCAAACTTTGCGGGACAGAACTCACTCCGAGCACCAGCTACCACCCACAGACAGATGGGCAGACAGAGATAGTCAACAAATGGGTGGAGGGATACTTGAGGAATTACAGTTCAGGACAGCAGAAGGCATGGCTGAAGTGGTTATACCTTTGTGAGTATTGCTACAATACCACTCATCACATGAGTATTCAGATGACACCATACCGAGCATTATATGGATATGATGCCTTGAGCTTTCTAGATTTATTGTTGAGTGACAGTAGAGTACCCAGTGCTGGTGATCTGTTGCAGGAGAATCAGGACATTATGAGAGCACTCAGGGAGAATATTCAGAAAGGTCAAAATCAACAAAAGCAATATGCTGATCAGAGGCGAGTGAGAGATCTTTCGAGATCAATGATTTGGTGTATTTGATGCTCCAACCTTATAGGCAGTCCACCCTTCGTAAGAAGGGCGCCGAGAAACTTAAGCCACGATACTATGGACCATTCAGGGTTGTCAGACGTGTCGGTGAAGTGGCTTATGAGTTAGATCTTCCAGTGGACAGTAAGGTTCACAATGTGTTCCATGTGTCGCACCTCAAAAAGGCATTGGGACCACAGGTGACTCCTTCTATTGATTTACCACCCTTGGATGATGAGGGGAAATTGATTTTGATACCTGAGGCCATTCTAGATTCTAGAGAGCGTCATCTTCGAAGGCGGGTTGTCAGAGAATATTTGGTGAAGTGGAAAGATCTACCGACAGAGGATGCTACTTGGGAGAGTGACAGTATTCTTCAGCATCCAGCTTTGAGTTTGCTTGTGGGCAAGCAAATTTGGGGAGGGCGGACTGTGATGTCCCCGCTCTAGTCAGTTCTTGGGAACAGTGTGTTAGCCATTTATTGGACCCTCGTGGGCTGGCTGGATTGGTTAGAGGGTCAGTGGTGTTTTCTGGAGGAGTTGATCGTTCTCGTTT
This sequence comes from Sequoiadendron giganteum, assembly GCA_007115665.2. Taxonomy (NCBI): domain Eukaryota; kingdom Viridiplantae; phylum Streptophyta; class Pinopsida; order Cupressales; family Cupressaceae; genus Sequoiadendron; species Sequoiadendron giganteum. The sequence continues at coordinate 68,728,337 of VCHN02000014.1, read as the reverse complement.
CCAGAGCTCAGTGGTTGGTTCACAGCAAGCCTTGGTAGTGCAGGAGTTGACAACTTTTAACGGCACATAATTCTATGGAGAGTTGAGAAAGTTATGCTTATTTAAGTGATTTAAGTTATTAATTAACTTATCATTATTTTATAAAGTCAAATTGACTTTATCATTTTTATATCACTTAAATATTCATAAAAGGGGTGATTTAAAATTAAATCACTTAATCATTTAAGTGGGCGCCAAATATTAAGTTCCTAACTATTGAAAAGGACTTAATATTATATTAAAAGATTTAAATGATGAAAAGGGCGTATCTTCTCGGAAATCCGTGCCTTTTTGGTATAAAGGCATTTTTGGCAATGAGAACATCATTCATGATTATTTCGACTTTGCCTTTGGCTTCCTCCTATGCTTTCACCTGTGATCAGGGTTTTGAGCAATCTTCCATTGGAGAACGATATCTCTTCAATGTTGAGCACTTTTGAGACTGTGAGAGACCAGTTGAATTTGTGCAACCAGTGAGAGCTTCATACAGAGGTTCTACATGCTTCAATCAGGGTTTATTTATTTAGTATTCAGTTGTTTGCAATAAGGAAGAGGGTTACTTCATCCATAATCTTCATCTCTAGCAGATTTGCAGCTACAAGTTGGATTCTTTAGAGTCTTCATTGGGCCATACCATTTGCATTGGGATTTGGGCCTCTTTGGAGAAGGGCGTGTGAAGCTTGAGACTAGGGCGCTTTCCTTTTGGCTCTTGTTTGAGCTTCATCATGGGTGGCTATCAATAGTACTGCATTGTATCTTGTTTCTGAGTGGGAGAAGTCCTTTCTGGAGGTTAGGCGTCCATTTATGCTAGTTTTCACCATTCTTGGCTGGCGAGTTGGCTTACTTTTTTATATAAAAAATCTAGAAACATTCTGGTATGTTTAGCACTTGTGATCCATTGGTTATTGTTTAATAATATCTGCTGCATTTACATTCTGTAGAAATTAACTCTATTTCTCAATTTATGAGCTTTTATATGATGCGCCCCTTCTCGTCTGTCTATAAACTTTCTCTCTAAAAAACGAATAAAATACATTAAGACTTAAGAAATCTTGGGGTTTGAGTTGAGAGCCAGCAGGGCTCATCACATGTAACACTTGTTTGGCTCTGAATTCGATGGGAGAGTACTCTATTCTGAAAAACATGAAGATTGAGTGTAAACTTGACTATGCTCGGACAAGCTCAACACAAACCCTAAAAATAACTTGCTGATTTTCTTCATCAAACAGATGAATTTTTTGGAAATTTTCCTGAGATATGGGTTTTGTTTAGAAATTTGTTACAAGCAAACCCAAATCATCCGTTTTTGAAAATTTGGAGTGAAGACTGAAAAAGCAGCAAACCCTAATTTTCTCTAAAAAAAGCATAAAAAGCTGACATCTGGGTATTGTTCAGAGGCACATTCTGGATAAACCCATTTGGTTAGATTTTGAAAACCTCGAAGTTTCACTGAAAAAGAAGCCACTTGAAGTTTCACTGAAAAAGCTGTGAAATGGGTTTTATCCAGAAGAATATTTGAGATAGACCCAGAAGATTAGAAATTCTAAAATTTGAAGTTTTCTCTGACATGCAAAATAAAAAGCAGCTGCTGCAACTTTGAGAAAATCTTTCAAAAATTATCCAGAAGATCGAACTAGTATAAACCAGCTAGTTGAAAATTGAAAGTAATGGCCTCCTTCAAAGATTTGATGTTCTGATAAGAAAAACATGAAAAGCAAGCCTTCTTGAGTGCTGATCTGAAAATTTATGGAAAAACCAGCAAGTTAAACTCTTGAATCTTGAAACTAAGGGTTTGAAGTTGCTGCTCTGCTTCTCCTTGAAGACCACCTGCAAGAAAAAATGAAAAATAAAACACAAAGGTGTCTTAAATAAGCTTTGTCTTGAGTGAAACAACCTTCTCTTTAACCCTGATTCTTCAAACCCTAATTTGAGTTTATGCAATGAATGTGATTGTTTCCTCTTGATTCAAAATTTTGAAATCTTCAAAAATTTGACTAAGTCAAGTGAGGTTGGGCGCCCTTCTTGACTGGAGGCACCTATCTCAACCAGACTTAGCCATTTTCTCACTGTTTTCAACTTCCACTCAATTTTCAACCTCAATTTGATTATGATTTCCAACCTCCAGATTGATCCGACGAACAAGTTGAATGTTTCATCACAGAGCTTGATCAAATCTGACAAAGTTTGTTTGGAGGAGACTTTTGATGAAAACTTCGTTTGACCCTTCAAAAAGTCAGGTGCCTCTCTCCTCCAGGGGCGCCCACTTTCTCTAGTGTTAGTTTTTTTTTATTTTGGATTTTCACTGTTGCTTCCAACTTATGCCATTTCTCATGTTTTCTCCTATGTTTGCCTTGCGACATCTGACGACTGCTGACTCTGACGGACGAGCTGACGGATTTGTTGGAAAGCTGAGTCCAATCTGACGAAATAACATTGGAGGGACCTTCTGCAAATTTCATCATTAGATACCTCAAAAGCTTGGGCACCCTTTTCCTTTAGGGGCGCCCACCTTCTCCAGACTTAGTTTTTTTGTGTTCATCTTCAAAGTCTTGAAACCTCTCTTCGTGACCTCTGTTTGATCTAAGATTTTGGTTGATTGGTTGATCGGATGCTCGGGCTAACTGATTCGCTGCGGAGCTGGGAAGATTCTAAGCAATATTGGCCTGGAGGCGGAAACCCTAATCTTATCATCTGATGCTTCAAAAAGGTGGGCGCCCTTCTCCTTCAAAGTTAGAAATTTTTATACAATTTTCAACTTTCAACCTCGTTTGTTGTGCCTGTCTTGTCTTTGACTGCCGAAATGGAAAATATTCTAAGGCATGGGAGTATGGGCGCCCTTCTTGACTGGAGGCGCCTGGATTCACCAAGAGAGCCAAATTTTTGCATTTTTCAACTTTTTCAGCTTCTACTCTCCTTTCTCCTTTTCTCGTTTTTCGTGCACATTCCTCGTTGACAGCTTTTGATTGACGCTTGAATGTTTGATTCTGAAACCTGGCAGCCGATTGACCTCCATTGATAACCTTGATTCTCCAGAAGAAGCTTTTGAAAAAAAAAAAAAATAGACCCACTAGGGCAAAACTGATCTTTTTGTGATTTTGACTGCACCAGCCCGATGAAAAAGTATTTTAAGCCAATCAAAATCAGTCTCAACCCTAGAAGCCAAACTTTCTCTTTTTAGAAGATTTTACAAGTATCCGTTTCTTAAGAAACCCAAAAAAAGTTTCTAGTTTTAGAAAACTGCTAAAAATAAAAAATTTCCTAAAATTTAGGGTTGAAAAACTGAAATCTGGGTATTGTTGATTTGGTCGCTCTGAGCCAACCCAGATTGTCAAATTTTGAAAATTTCAAGGTTTTGAGCCCCATGCAAGACATACAAACCCCAATTTTGACCTTTTTGACAGATTTAATAGTATTTGGACTCATTTCTTCAAAATGCCTAAGTGTAGCGAAAATTTTAATTTTGGGGTACAACAATGAAACATCTCTTTTTAATCTACAATTCTGGTCGTTCGACAAATCTTGTGAACTAGCTGATAGATTTGTTGGATAGCTTGAAGAAATTGGAGAAAAATCCCCAAGATTGTAGACCCTAACAACTTCTTTTGATGGTCTTAAATGTTGGGCGCCCTTGAGTAGCTGGGGTGCCCAACTCCTCTAGAGTTAGTTTTATTTTGAGGATTTTCAACTTTGCTTTGCCTCATGTTCACCACCTGCTTTCATCATTGACCGTGCGTTAAATGCCGAAAACTAAAAATATTCTATGGTAATGAATCCTAGGCACCCTCCTTGAATTAAGGCGCTTGGACTCTCTAGACTTAGTTTGATTTTCACAATTTTCAAGATTTTTAGATTCCCCTCCTTCGTTCTTCATTTTGTGTGCATGTTCTCCATTTCTCGTTATTTGTGCAACATGGAGACCTTGATTTTAACACCTAGCAGTTGACCATCCTCCATTGATGACCTCAAAGTACTTGTTTTAGCTTTTGAAAAAGCAGAATAGACCACCAAAGAAAAACTGATTTTTTGACAATTCTGACTAGACCAACCTAATCGGGAAGTATTTTCAACCAAGCAAAATCATTTTGAGCCCTAGAAACAAAAATTCTATATTTATAAAGTTTTGCCAGTATCCATTTGAGAAGAAACCTATACAATCCTGTCTCAAGTCTATTTTTAGAAACTTTCCATAAAAATAGGGCCAAAAAATTGAGATTTGGGTTTTGTAGACAATTTCCTTTGAAGAGACCTAGATCGTCAGATTTTGAAAAATCTGAGTTTTTAACCAACATGAGTAACACAGAAATTTCTATTTTTTAAAATTTTTTCGACAATTTCTACAAGACTTTGACCATTTTTACAAAATGCCTTAATGAAGCAAATTTTTTAATTTTGGGTACAACACTGCCCCAAATCATATCTCTAATAGTAGTACTAATACAACTATATCACATTAATAGAATAACAATAGCACTTCACAAATCAATACACTGAATAATTGAATAAAGAGAATAACAGCAATACATCATAAGTAAGAGTAAAACAGAGCAGATACATGCAATATAAATTAACTAAAAGAAAATTTGTTGAATATAAAACTGAGCCACTTTGGAAGGCAACCTCCATGATCTTTCACTGAATATAATTTATAGATATGATACCAAATGCTAAACTATTAGGCTATTGTGGCCCAATAATCCCAATTAGTCCGACTTGTCCTTTAGTTATTAAATCTATAAATTATGAATAAATGAGACAAATGTTATGTGTGCCACAAATCAGCCATTCCATAACCCAATACAACTGCTAGTGGTACCACACAAATATCTTCACTCCACACAACTTTTTCCTATAGGCAATAATGTTAATTTTTTTTTTTTTACACACATTTTTTTATATTTGGGGACTAATGAATTTATTTAGAAAGAAAATGCTTGATATGAATAATATATAGAGTGGCCTATTCAGACCTGTTTTGTCTCAAATTTGAAAATGTGCAATTTTCCTGCAACTCTTGTTTTGAAAAAAACTTGAGCATCATTACTTCCAAATTGCACAATGTCACAAAGTTCTGCAGAATGCAAGTATTCTTTTGGAACAGGACGAAAGAAATGCACCTGAAACAGAATCAACAATCAGCATAAATGGAAAGAAAAATATGTTTACCACAAAAGGAAATTCAGTCATTTCGTTCTCACCTGAGAACATTCTGCAAAAACCAACAGATAATTTATAGAATCTTGAATCCAGAACTGATGCTGTACGTATATATGGTACACTTCTTAATTCTTTCAGTAGCATTCCAAGGTAAAAATTAAATTAATGTGTCTTATATATAATCCAAATAAATGTATATTTATTCCAAAGATAAGACATACTCCATTGTTTCATTCATGCATATGAAAATGACCAAAATAGCACCCGAAAAAAATAAGGCCTATAAGTTTGGTTGGCATGGTTATATTTAGCTGATAAGAGATTATTCAGTCAAAGATGATATTAATTATTTTACCAAGACAGATGATTAGTAAAGGATATAAAATTATAACGTTAAAAAGTTAAAACTTAACTCACACAAATGTTGCCTTTTGTTCGAAAGAGATTTCTAGTAAGGAGACCACATTGAAAGTGCATTTTTGTTTGACTTCTGAATAAAAATAACAAGAAAGAGATATTTGGTTAAAAGTTTGGCACCTCTCAAGAAAGCAAGCTCAAGTGATGAGAAAACAGAAAGAAACCTGATCTCAAAAAATAATCGGCAGGAGTAAAGCTCACAAATGCAAACTTGGCAGTAGATTGGGAAATAGAGGTATGTTTTTCTTTAAAGTTGACTCAAATTGATTGACACTTTGTTGTACCCATAAGAAATTTTCATATTGTGTCAAATTTAAAGTTAACGCCTATTGTTTTCCCAAGTGCAAGTCATGATCAAGTCTTGTCTAATTTGTTTTGTCTTGTCATTTTTGTAGCTCTTTTCTTCAAGTTTGAAAGATCATGGAAAGTATTTATTTAAGTCATCTAACTTGGTGAAGAAAGAGAGGTTGTTGTTGGAGATATTTGCTAAGTCTAAAGATCAACATGCACTCAATCTAGGAAGGAGTTCATATTTTCAAGTTTTTGCATTTGAAGGGCACAGTCTTATGAATGGAAAGTTCATCCCAATTCAACTCTACAATTTACATTTAAAGGTGTGTACCTCTATAAAGAGAATTGAATCTGTGTTTGAAACCCAAAGAATTTGCTAAATGGTATTATAAAGGGTACTCTTGACTAAAGAGATGAAAGTCAGGTTTAAAATTCAATGCAGAGGGTTGTGTGTGTTAGAGACTAAGGGTTTCAAATTTCAAAGGGAGCCATTCAAATAAAAAAAGGCTAAGTCTAGTGTTTAGGTGTGTTCCTAGATAAGCCTAAATAAGGTAAAGTCCAAAGTTCCAATTTCCATTGTTAGGTGTGTTGTACCCAAAACAATATTTTTATTTCATTAAGACATTTTGATTAAAATGGTCTAAACCTTGTAAAATTGTCGTCAAAAGTCAGTTTTAGGTCAAACAAAGTATGGGCTTTTTGTGGGTTTACTGTCCAGAAGAATTTTGAAAAATTTGAAAATCAGGGTTTTCGAGCCTCTGTTTTTAGGAAAAACCCTAAAAAATAGGATCTTTCCAAAATTGGCTGAAAATAATTTTGATTGGCTTATTTCACGTCATGATCACGATGGTGAAGTCAGAATCAAGAAAAAGTCAGTTTAGCTCTGGTGGTTCTACTTCAAATTTTTAGGAGAAAAGTTAGGACCTCCGAGGTCAACAATGGCAGATTGCCAGATACCAGGTGTTCGAAATCTGAGCCTTAAACACATCACAAAAGATTCTATGGTGAAAGATGCTTGGAAAGATGCTTCGTGACTGAGGGGATTTTCGTCAAGGTGAAAATTATCAAAAAATTTCTAACTGTGGAAATAAAAGTGCCCCTGCTAGCTAGGGGCATCCAAGGTTTCAAGGGCTCAAATCAACCTTTTGAGGTTTGTCACTTCCAACAGGTCTTCTCCAGAATTCTTCCAACTTCGCGATGACCTTGCCAGCCAGTCCAGAAGATCTAACTTCTGAAATTGAAGATCAAATGAAGAATGAGGGAAATGAAATTAGTGAAAATTTGACTAACACTAGTGGAGAAAAGCACCCTTGTTGGCCAAGGGCGCCCAAACTTTGGAGGCACCAAATGTAACTTTTTGATCAAATGACACCTAGGATGTTTGTCTCAGACTTGATCAAGCTTCACAACGAGTTTGTCAGCTGATGAATCAAAGTTGCCAAATTGTCGGAATTGGGAGTCAAACATAAGGTTTTTGTCATGGTCAAAATGTGAGTTCAGAGCACAAAAGCACCCCTATTGGCCAGGGGCACCTAAGGTTTTGAGCGCTCAAATATAGTTGCTAGAGTTTGCTCAAATGTCCATCCTGTTCAAAATTCTTCAAGATTTCCATTGCATATCTCAACCTGATTAGAAGACTTGTCAATAGTCGACAACTGAAGATTGAACGAAGAACGAGGCAAGTTGCAAAAATGGCTGTTTGGAAATAAAAGCGCCCCTGCTAGCAAGGGGCACCCAAGATTTTGACTTGCCAGATGAAGTTTTTAGGGTTTGTGCCCTCTAGGAGATCATGTTCAAAATTGATCCAACTCTTCAGTGGACCCGTCAACCATCTCAGGAGATTTGTCAAGAGCCGGAGAGTGCAGGCTAAAGGGAGGTCAAAATCAAGTTTAAAATGATGAAAATCCTTGAAAATTTGACTGTCTGATGAGAAAAAGTGCCCCCGCTGGCCAAGAGTGCCCAGAGTTTTCATGGCTCAGAAGTCAAAATTAGGGTTTGCGACCTCAAGAATTTCCTTTTCAGTTTTGATCCTACTCTTCAATGAGACTGTTAGCTAGTCTACTGGATTCGTCAGTCACTCAGAATCAGAGACCAAACAAAGGTTGCAGTGGCATTTGCAAAGGATAAAAATAGGAAATTTCAAAAAAGTTACAAAGTCTGAGAAAGTTGGCACCTAAAGTCAAACTTTGACCTAAAAGATTTTCGAAACTAAAGTGCATGCTTTGGCTGGCCTATAATGGAGGGATTTTTGAACTGAACTTAAAATAATAATAAAACTTTAGTTTCACCTCCAAATTGAACTACAAATGAGTCCATTTTTCTCGCATGTGACGTATTTCCTCTTTGCATGTTGAGTGATGCCTATTTTAGGGTTTAATCTTCATTCAATTAACTAAATTGAGGTCTAATGAGATTGTTTCATCCTAAATTTAGGATTTAACTAAATGTGACGCCTTAATTCATGAAATTTATTTATTAAATCACTTGGGCGTCCATTCACTTCATCACAATTAAAAGAGAGCTCATATTTTCTCGTACAAATAAGATTTGGAGGCGCTACAGTTGATAATTATCTGTGTTCTTCACAATTCTAGGTCCAAATTGCTTAAACGGATGATTTTCCAGATTCCATCTTTTCAACACATGCTTGGCAGACTTCATTAGATACAACCCCCTTGGACTAAAATTTACCTTTTGAGGTAGATGACTCCATATCCCTTGCTTTCTTAATTGCATCTTGTAACGTGGGTGGACTAAGTGCTTTAATCCAACCTCTTAATGGATCTATTAAGACATCCATAAACAACACAATCAATCTCCTCTTTGAAATATTTGTAACTAGCATAGAGAATCTTAGAAAATCTGTAATATAGGTGTCAATTGAACCCCACTACTTAAGCTGAGCTAACTCCTTAAAATTGAGTTTTGGATCCTTCTTATCGAACCTATCAATCAACCTCTTCACAAATTTTGAAGAGGAATCAATCTAGTCATGGCCCAAGGTCACCATTCCGTGATGCCACCACTCGTGTGCACTCCCATCCAAATGTACTGCAACATACTTGATGGCTTCATCTTCAAGCATTGGGTTGAGCTGAAAATGTCTCGAGTTTTTGTACCCACGCCCTAGTTGTAGTCTTCCCTGCACCATCAAAATAAGGAATGGTTAACTTGCCAACTTTCCTTGCAGGTCATGGTTATGAACTCTCCCACTCCTATGAGGTCTATGTCTCATCCTAACATCCAAGTAATCACGGAATGACATTTCAACAAAATTTCATTCCCAAATTTCTCCAATCCTGCAAAATTTGATCTTGCAATTCATTTTATGTTGGTTCCACTTCAATCTAAGGGTTATTTCTTGGAGGGAAATGAGGCATCAAGGGTCTAGTGTTCTCTATCCTAGTCACATTATGTTGTGTTGTACCCAAACCAAATTTTTTGCTTCATTAAGGCATTTTGCTTAAAATGGTCTAAACCTTATTAAAATGATGTCAAAACATAGTTTTTGGGCAAATCAAGTATGGACTTTGAGTTAGTGTGGTGTCAAGAAGATACTAGCAAAATTAAAAAAAAAATAAAAAAATTAGGGTTTCTGGACCCTATTTTTAGGTTAAAAAAACCCTAAAAATTGAAACTTATTAGAATTGACTGAAAATTGTTTTGATTGGCTTATTTTGCTTCATGATCGCAATGGTGAAGTCAGATTCAATTAAAACTCTGTTTAAGCCTAGTGGGTAGTTTTCACTTTTTCAAGTGAAAAGTTAGGATCTCTGAGGTCAACAATGGCAGATGGCCAGGTACCAAGTGTTGAAATCTAAGCTTAAAACGCTACAGCGAAGATTCTATGGCATGATATGTCTGAAATGATCCTTCGTCTTAGAGGGGATTTTTCGTCGAGGTGAAAATACTGATTTTTTTTTAACTTTAGAACAAAAGCGCACCTGTGAGCCAGGAGCACCTTTGATTTTTGGGGTCTAGATCAACTTTTTGAGATTTTTCACCTCCAAGAGGACTTCTTCGGAATCCTGTTAGCTTCAGGATGAGCCAACCAGCCACTCCGATAGATCTGCCTAGCACTTGAAAATGGAGATTGAATGCAAAAGGAGGGAGATGGAAAATGACTTAACACTGGAGTGAAAAGCGCGCCTCTTAGCCAGGGGCACCCATCTTTTTAAAGCACTAGATGAAGTTTTTTGATCAAATGACACCTGGGATGTTAGTCTTAGACTTGATCTGGCTTCACAACGCATTCGTCAGCGGGTGAATCAGAGTTGAAAAACTGTTGGTATTGGAAGTCAAACATAGGGTTTTAGTCATGTTCAGAAATAGCGAAAGCGCCCTTGGAGGCCAGGGGTGCCCTTGATTTTGGAGCCTTAAACTCAGTCTTTTTGATCATCTTAGATAGTCATCTTGTTCGTGTTCGTTCCAACTTTTCGTTGCATATCTCAGTCGGGTCAGAAGACTTGTCAGCAACCTGTAGTGGGAGTTTAAATGGTTTTTAACTAGTTTGAAAAATGGCTGTCTGGGAGGAAAAGCGCCCTTGGCCCATGTTTTTAAGCTGTTAGATAATGTTTTTATGGGAAGTGCTCCCCAAGAGCTCTTGTTCAGAATCGAGCCAACTCTGCAGTGAGCCTGTTAGCTAGTTTTGAAGTTTTTCTGAACATCGGGAAATGTGAAATGAAGTTAGGTCAGAATCACCTTGAAAATGATGAAAATGCATTGAATTTTTTTCAAAGTTTGAGGTCAAAAGCGCCCTACATTTTGACGCCTCAGATGAATGAATTAGGGTTGGCAACCTCCAGGAGACTTTTGTCCAATTTGATCCTGCTCTTCAATGAAAAAGTCAACCGGTCAATCTGACATGTCAGTCAATCAAAATTAGTGATCAAACATGAGCTCTAGTGATGTTTTCAAATCCAAATTTCCAAGAAAACGGCTAAGTCTAGAAAGAGGCACCTAAAGTCAAAGGTTGACTTTTTGAACTCAAGAGAAGTGGCACCCTTTAAAGGTGAAGACAGTTAACTGGAATTAGATCTTCAGTTCAACTCTTTTCAAGTCGACTTCTTCTTGGCTTATTTTAGCTTGTGACTAGGTGAGTTCTTTTTGCATGCACCTGTTAACTTAAGTGTTAGAGGTGGCGCCCTAATTAGGGCATATTTTCATTCAGTTAACTATTTTGAAGACCAATTACAAGCTAGGCGTGTGTTTTGAAGGTCCAATCAGAGGACATGCGCCATTTCCAAGAGTTTGCATGCATTTATGACGCCTTTTCTTATTTATTAAGGCTATGGCGTCCATTATTCTTCATTGTGAATGAGATAAAACATGCCTTTCTTGAGAAAATAATGATCTGAAGGTGCTACAGTTGTCAGAATTCAGTGTTCTTCATAGCGTTAGATCCAGAATGTTCAGAGGGAGGATATTACATACTTCATTTTATGTTTGCATGTAGGTTACATCGAATCCAATTCAAGCATAGGTGATTTCTATAGAAGTAGAAGAACACAAAAATCTTCTATCTTCTATCTTAATTTCTTCTATTCTCGTCTTAGGTATTCTTTGCATGTCAAAGAAAACGGCAAAATTTTCAGAAGGGTTCGTATATTTCAGCAATAACATCAATACGCATGTCTTAGAATTTTTCGTGAAAATTGCCCTGCTACCTCTATTCTACAACATTGTGCTTTTTCCGAAAATCTCTTTGCATGTGGGCCTGAAACACATTTTTTCCAAAATCTGTCAATTAGGGTTGTCTAAGAATTCAGTTTTGCACAAAACCCATGTTTTAGATTTTCTTGGAAAAATTGCCCCTAGTGTCCCTACAACCCCTGCAAATCTCAGCTGAAAACCTTTTGCATGCCTTGCTTAAACTCACTTTTTTGAAGTTTTGTAGATCTAGGTTGTCTTAGAATTCAATTCTGCACAAAACCCTTATCTCAAAATTTTTTCAAAAAAGTTATCTCTGTCGGCTATTTTTAGCCTTTTCTGAAAAGTTGTCCAAACATACTCAAATTCATAGTGAATAATCTAGTTTTTTAGAATGCAATTCAACCCCATAGATTACAAGACCAAAATGGTTTTTGTGCATGATTTTTTGAAAACTACTGATACAGACTTGGGTCATGTTTTTCTTATCGTCAATCTGAACACATTAGAGGGTACCAACAACACCATCATCAGAAATATTGAGCGCTCCAAGTTGCTGGCAGAGGCATCCATTCCCATCACAATCTTCGACCTCGAGTTTGTAATCGCTTGCATTAAGCATTATGACTCGTTTACCAGACAAATCAAGTCAGTCGATGGGAGGGTCATTTATAGCCTCAAGCTGAGGGACATGGAGAAATGCTTTTCTAATCCTCCTCGCTCAGATAATTTTGTCGTATCCATTCCAGATTGCGAGAAGATATGGGAAGAGGAAGAGACAAATCACAGAAGAAAGTTGCTCAACAATGGTTGAAAATTCAGAAGACCAACATGCCGAAGAAAGTTGGGCGTGGTGAGTTCAAGGACAAGATTTCCATCTTAATAACTTTGCTTAACCGGGTATCAGGTTAGGAAGAAGCAAAAATTTTCTGACCATGGATGTTCTATATCATCTCTCGGGTTATTGACAAGAAGGAAAACTTTGACTGGGCAATGTTTATCAGTGAGTGTCTTCACCAGCAGATTACAAAGTTCCTCAAGATTCATGAATTTCATATGGTGACTTTTTTGGTTTACTTGGTTGCATTCCAAGGCAACTTTAAACCTTTGAAGACCAATGTAGCTCTTGGCGTTCAACGCGTTCATGAATACTACTCATAGTTGGAGTTTTCAAAGTTTGAACAAGACTTTAAGGCGGTGAATGATCAATTTCTTATGAAGACAGTCAGGGATCTAGATAACGAGATGCATATCAGAATTTCTCCAGAGGCGAAATCAGTGATGGAAAGTTGGGCGGATTGGTTTATACAATTCCCTACTTCCACATATCTCCGAGTGTATGGTTACATCAAAGAGCTCTGATGCTACTGAGGTACCCGTCAGACAGAGTCCTTTTCATGGAGTTCATGAGACAAGCACAGGAGGTTCACTCTTTTCTTCGCAATCAACATAAGTCGGCATTCACCTTTCCGTTTGGATTGGGTATTTACAAGTGTAAGGCTGCTATAAATTGCAAGTTAATGACGAACGAGTTGGAAAAGCTTCATCTCAAATATTTTCCTTAGAGGCATACATAAGATCCTTTGGATCATTATTCAGTGTGGTTGGAGCGAAGCAATTCACATAGCGCAGCACTTGAGGACTTCTTGGTCAACTATGAGGATGAGTTTGATGTGCGCCGATGTCATTATTGTAGGCTTACTCTCCCACACAACTTGCTGATTTCTTGTCAGAAGGTGTGGAGGGTTTGTCCGATGATGACAGAGAGGTGATTCTCAATTTATTCATTAAAGACCAAGTTGCTTGCCAGCCACTTCGCCAACCTGATTTGTATGTCAAGGAGAATACTTCAATCAAGGACTTGTCAAAATCAGTTATTAAGAGGAGCATGTATTTCTTGGAGAGCAAGTAGAAGCGAAGGGCAATTCCAGTTCCAGAGCCGCCAGCAGGGTTTTCTTCACTACCTTTTACTTCTAGGTTGAGGCCTCGAGTTAAGGTTGTCTTGAAGTCGCCTGAAGGAGTCAAAGTAAGTGGAAAATCGAAGGGGAAGAGCATCACAAAGTGGAAGTAGGTTGAGAAAACGACAAAAGTCCCAGTGGAACTAGTGGTACAGGCTGAGGCTAATTCATCTCCCGGTCCATCATTTTCTCCATGATCGTCTCTTATTGACATTGATTCAGAGCCCGAGTCTCCAGTTCATGAGACTTTCATTCCAGTTGATCTGCCTGTCATGTCCCTGAATTGAAGGTATATTAAATTAATTATTTATTAAGTTATTCCAATAAATTAATATCATAAGGAATGACTTATTATTTAATTGATTTAATATAAAGTGACTTAAGTGATTCAAAATAAAATAATAAAATAATAAAGTCACTTGAGGAATAAAATAATATTTCTTCTAGAAGTTTCTAGAAAAGTGAATGAGAAATCTATTTAGGAAGCTGTTGGCTAGGCATTTGAAGACACTCAATTTTGGATTTTATATCTCATTACCAGATTGGTAAGAAGTTGAAGCTGAATGCTTAGCTTGCTTGAGGGTTTGAAGACTCTAGAGTGCCAGGTTCGGTTGTAGAAGATCAACCCTAGTTGGAGTTGAGAAGTCCATCCTGGGTTTCTACATTGTGCTTCATTGGAGAATTTCAACAGGTGCAATAGCTGATTTATTATTGCATCTTCATCTTCAATTTGTAGCAGCTGAGGTATTGTTGCAAATATTTTTGAGGGTTCGCCAGTTTTGCAGTAGCTGTTGTATTGTTGCAAATAGTTGTATCTGTAAGTTGCCATAGCTGATGTATTATTGCAACTATTTCTAAATAAATGCAAAAGATGAATTATTTTTGCAGTTTATTATTGTGCTGGAATTTCATATTTTCAAAATAAATTTACAAAAGTTTAATTTTAAATTAAACAAGACTGAAAATATAGGGCAGAAAATTAGGGTTTTTAGTCAAATCTAGTTTGGCTCATTACAATGATATCAAAGCTTGGATCCTGTGAGCCTGTTGGAAAAATCATTGCTGCAAACACACTTGTGGAAGACTTCATTTCTGACAGAATTGATATTATCATAATTTAATGGTCATAAGACCAAATTATGAGATAATCAATTTTGAGAAAATAATTCCAAGATTGTGGAGATAAATTTCCAATCAATAAGAAGCATGTATTGAAGACCCTTTCAGCTTGGAGTAGCTCGATTTTTTGGAAATGATTGACATCTAAAAGAAGTCTGATTTTTATCACTCTCTATTTGAAAAATCCTAGTTATTATTGGTGCTGGCTTGAAGTTCAATTTATTTGTCATTCTCAATAATATTCAACATCAAAGGCAAGGATGTGATTTGTCTCATCTAGGAAATAAAGACAAAATAGTCTCTGAGTTGAATATTCCCGTTAGAGTTGAGAAAGAAATCGGAAGTTTGCTAGAAGACGTCATAGTGTTTGAGAGACACGATATTAAATTTGAATACGGACAACTTCAATATATTTGTGGAGGCATCGAATATTTGAATAAACCAGCCGCTTGAATAAGAAGTCAAAAGACGTGTATGTTCTGGAGAAAATCGAGTGATGCAAATATTCCTTTGGAGAAAAGACAAATTAATTTCAAGGCGAAGCCATTTGGAAATTATCAAATCGTTGGAGGCCAATCGCATATCAAAGGAGGAGTTCAAATAAGATAAAGAAAGAGACATCGATTTTGTATTTTCTGTTAGGTGTCAGAAAAGATGGAAGGGGCCAAGTCATAAATTATTCTTGGGAGCTATCGAATGCTTGGAAGATTACTTTTTGGGACTTTCGGGAGCTGCTCAAAGGATGTTATTGAGATCATCGCTATAGGACAGAGTTGTAGTTGACTAATATTTCTACGCCAGCTTGTGACACAATATATTCAATATAATTCACATTGAAGGCATCGATGTGGCTAGAGATGGCATATTGGGATGGCATATTTGGCTATGAGACAAAAGCTTGATATTCGATAAGGGCCAATGTCATGTCCCCGAAATAGCAATTCCATAAAGACCAAGTGTTAAAATACAAATACATTAATAAATAAACTAAATAGCAATATTAATATTAAATATAAAATAAATGCGTAGCATATCAATATAAAAATATATAAATATGAAATAACAAATATAATAATAATACATAAGAAAATTATTGTTATTACATTCTAGTATTAAATAACTTAATATCGAAAATAATAATAATAAATAAATATTACAATCATTACACATCAAAGATTGTAATACATTAGAATAAAATAATAATAAGATATTAGCAATTTGGTTTTATTATAATACTTTAATGCTAAAATATGTTTAATAAAACATCAAAATAAAATAATAAAATAAATATATAATCTGAAATATCATAATTATTAGTAATAAAATATTATTTTCAAAAATAGATATTATTGTGATAATAAGCCTTTAAAGGCAGCAATTAAATCTAACAAAGGGATATATTTTATGAAAAGTCACTTCTTTCACCAAACAATACATTTCCCCCCATGAGTCACCTACCTTGAATGGTATATACTATAAATAGAAGGAAGGAAAATAAGGACGAGGGAAAAACATTGAGAAATAGAACAACAACAACAATGATTGTTATGCATTGGAATATAGAGCCATTTAATATATATATAATTTAATAGGCATACAAGTATATATGCAAGATATAGATAAATTTTATAATGAATAAAGAATATATATGAATAAGGAAAGAATAATTATATAAACATATATATATATATATATATATATACTAATGGATATAAGTAAAAGAATAATTATATATATATACATACACGATTATGCAATAATGATTACTTATAAGCAATGATTACTCTTTAATATAAACATAAGCAAATTATGTATATTTATGAATTGTCCTCATCCTATGGTCAATTTAGTATAAGGTTGAAGGAGGCGAGTAAGGAAACATGGAGAGATATAGCAACTTAGGTGATGTACTCACTTAGCAATAATATTTAGCATATTTTGAATATAAGAAATCGATATTGCTAATCTGATTATTGATATAATGCTTTCTTTAATCTTATCATAATGAGAATTATTCTAGGAAATGATGAACTTAAAGAACCATTGATAAATGAAGATATATTTGATTATAGGCATGAAATAAATCTTGGAGGCATGCAAATATAGCTGGTTGTGTAATTTGTGCTTGTAATCCTATCAGGAAGGGTGAACCATGGTTTAAGTAGATTGTCTAAAAACCCCACTTTCAACCCCTTAGGCCCTAGACAAGGGATTGGGCCTTGCAACCCCTTAGGACCTTGACTAGGGATTGGGTTATAGAAGGTTGGGGGTCCCACCTAGGCTTCTTCCCCTTAGGCCCTAGACAAGGGATTGGGCCTTGCAGCCCCTTAGGCCCTTGACTAGGGATTGGGCGAATAGGAGGTGGTAGACCTTAGGCTACTTAAGGATTCCATGATTTCCTCAACCCCTGATAGGATGAGTGTCTTCGAGGTGTTGCCATGAGTGGAGTATGCAGGTACTAAGCCACTAGGCAAGAAGGATTGTGATGGACAATCTCTTGAGCTTTATTTGAAGGCTTCAGGGCGGATTGAACCATGTCACTCCTCTTGCTTGTTAAATTGAATTTATGATTATGCTTATATTTTGGATATTTAGATATTAATGCTAACAAATATATGTGTGGAAATGTTGTTAATATGATGAATGCAGATTTCAAATCAAGATTACTTAATTAAAAGAACATTCATTTGGAAAGAAGAAACCCTAAACCTAATCAACAAGTGAATTCTAGGGCAAACTGGGTAAGGGACATTACAACCAAGAGTTGAATATATTAAAAGAACGCATTTGTATTCTCTGCCAATCGCTGAAGACAAATTATCGAATAGAGATAAAAGAGCTAAGGCTTAGAAATCATCGAGAGATATTCCCAGAAAAAGACAAAGACAGGTCAGATAAGAAATCAAGATGTATGTTGAATAATATTGGAGACGTGTTCATCAAATATAGATATCGATTACAGTGAAGGACAACTTCATTTGCTGAAGGACGTAGTTCATCAGGGGACAAATCGTGATTCTATTCCAAAAAAGACAAATTAAGGAGAGTCGCTTGCTGTCGTAGCTAATAGAGCTGAAGGACATCGATTTTCATATTAGAGGTGCTTGGGAATAAGTCAACGCCAGACACATATCGGGAGCTGTTTGATAATCACCAGACAAAGTGGAAAGAGCCGCATCACTCAAATGAATCGTGGGATGATATTTTCAGTTGGTCCAAGCCTCTAGAGAACAATACCTCATCAAACTGAAATACCACGACTTCAACCAAGGTCCTTGACGAATTATTGGGGTGCTGATTCAATAGTTGCGGACTGTGCATTTGGTGACAAACGTGGGCCTCATTTCAGTCACTGCTCTTCACATTGACCAGGTTCCATTTAATGTTGTCATATTAAGTGAAGATAGAATTGCATTTGATGAATATTGTAACTTTGCCATCTACAACAACCATTATATTAGCATTTACATTAAGTGAAGTCCCTGTCAGTTACTTGCTTTTAGCATTGAAAGAATATTGGAAGCAATCAATAATGAAGATTTTGTATAGATTGAAGATCATTTGCGATAATATAGAATTTAGAGTTTACCTTTAAACTGTTTGACAAAATGGCTCAAAATTGTAGCTGAGTATTTGCATGTAATTTTTGTCATGCTTTAGTTACATAATCCAAAATTTTGGCATTGCACTTTCATTTCAGTCATACAGTATTATCTTAATACATTGCATCTTCACTGGGGAAAGAAAACAAAAATAGAAGCACATTCCAGCTTGCAAGCAAACTATTTGACGAAATGTCCGAGGCTGAAAGCTGAACATTTACATCAGTTTTAGCAGGGGCATCGCAATGGTAGAGTTGAGTTGGTTTCAGCCACTGAATTGCAGATCAGAATTTCAGTTGAACACTATGGCTAGTTTCAAGGAGCCTCTCAATGAAGAATAAATCTTTTGGGAAATTTATGAAAATTAAAAAGCATCATGAGCAGAATTTCGTGCTCAGATTTCATTTGATGATTACATGGACCTTAGTGTTAAGTATGATCAAAGATTGCAACACGCATATAATTTCACAAGAAGATTGGTTGAACAAAAAATTGAGAGGTTCAAGGCGCAGTTGACTACTGAAGAGTTGATATCAGTTGGATTACGAGCTCCATCTTCTCTTCAAGAGGAGAGCATGCTATCATCAGATGGTTCAGCTGAGAGGAATGATGAATGTACAAAGCAGCATGATCCCTCTTGTATTTGGACACCTGCTCAGGACATTGGTGATGATTTTACAATTGGGATTAGCACTATCCCAATCCTCGATCAGCATGAGAGCATTCAGGACTTTGTAGAAAAAGAATATCAGATGCAACTAGAGACTTCTTTATGTGAAGAAGAGGCTACACTTACACCCCATATTCCACACAGTTGGGCAAACCAATTGAAGGTGAATGAAGGTGAGATTGTGGCAGCCTTATCTCATCATGACAAACTATATAAGCTGATTGAGAATCATCTTTGGACAGTTCAGTTAGAGGGAAGACAAAAAGGAGTTGATACAGAGTTTTCTCAAAATTTGCAAGCAATCAAAGAAGGTATGGAAACATTGCAAACAAATTATTTGCACCTTCTTTCGGATCGAGATCACCTTCTCAATCTTGTTGAGTTCTATTTAGATGCTTTGAAAAGGAAAGAAGACGAGGTAGATAAGATTTCTCTCGAGCTTATGGTTACCAGCAATTCTCTAAAGAACACTCAGTTAGCTCTTTAGGAATCAAAGGTTCATATGGACGAGCTCTACTTAGAGTTGAGTTTGGTTCGAGATTCATCATGTTCAGTAGTGACTTAGTCATCTATGGCAGCCAGTATACAGGAGGAGGATAGCGAGGTGAGATCACCTAGTGTTTACACTTAGATACAGGTGCAGTGTTAGTTAGTGATAGATGCATTACTCTTGTGAGGAGTTTGTTTGAGTTGCCAATTGACATTACTACTTTGAGGGTAGCAGTAGTTGAGGTGGATAGATGGAGTTGGGATTGTCACCTTGGTGTTAGGGGACGGAGTGATGATGAGTTTCTATCATCCAATGGAAGTAGTGACATCTTTGGTTCTATCATGGACATGATTAGCAGACTACACGGTGCTGTCCTTATTCATGCCAGCAACTTGTCAGATGTTGGTATATGTTTCTTTGCACCTTCGCGCTACACCCCTTTTAATCGTAAGTATTTTTATTCGATATTTTATATTACAATAAAATTTATTTTGCTTTCCAAATTTATCCACTTTGATTCCCATTTGGTTTCATGAATAGACTGTATACACGGAAGATATCATCTCTAAGATGTCTATTTATTGACAGTACTTGATTAATATCACATGTTCTGTTCCATAAAAAAAGCTTGTAGAAATATCTATTTACAGTTTCTTAAGGGACTCATAAACTACAGTTGTAGTTGACCATATAATATATTCATCACAATTGAGAAGGAGAACTTACGAACAATGCAAGATATAAAAACATATCTTTCCACAGCACCTGTGTTAGCTACTTTATGGTTGGGATTTTTAGCTGGTTTATTAATTGAGATAAATCGTTTTTTCCCAGATGCCCTGACTTTTCCCTTTTTTTCGATTGGCATTCTTCACATCTCCAGGAGACCACTCAGGGTGGACTGGATTGATGGTGATATAGACACAACAGTGTTGGCTGCGGATACAAGTGCAGTAGAGGTTTGAGTACCAACCTCTTGTTCGGTACTTTGGAGATTGACATGGGACAATTTTATCAGAAGGAGATGATGCCTTCTAGGATTTGCACATTGGGTTTTGGTATTGATCTAGTCCCTTTTCAGGTAGTGGATGGAATTCATGATGTAGGTCAGTCAGGACATTCACAGTTTTTTTCTGAGAGAGGTCTTGATGATGTTGCTGCTAGACCAACTCATCCTATTAAGAGTGGTGAGTCATCTTTTGAGGATGGCAGTACAAGATGGGATACACTCGACTACTCTGGTTGTCCTTTAGCACAATCAGGAGAGTTCCACCTCAATTGCATCTTGAGGTGTGCTCATCAGTTCACTTTCAGCCCACATATACAGGACTTGACTATGTCATTGTTGGCACAGAGAGGTGGGTTGAATATGGGGTATGCAGGTTCACTCTGGTGCGACACATTCCCAACTTCAGGTGATGAGTCCAAGTCTATTACTTGGCCCTTTCTAGTAGATTACTTCCAGAAGCAAGGTTTTAAGATTTGGTTAGATGGGATTTTAGGGGGAGGTATCAGAGCTTGCACAACAAAATTCAGTTGGAGTTGAGTTTGGAGGACTTCCAGATTATCCATGGGATCTAGGTATGATACTTGAGGTGTATTAGCATAGTACTTGGAGTTGGCATGATGGAGTTGATTCATAGAGTTGGGATCCAGGTTTTCTATTGCTGGTTGGATGGTTCCATTGGTTGATAAAGTTTGACAACTTCTTGGGTTCCAGTTACATACAAATGTTATGGGATTGCACATGTTGTAGGATCATTTGGGATCTAGGTGGATGCTGGAAAGGCGCAAATGAGTTGAAACTCGGGGATCAAATGTTATTGCAGTTGAGACAGATTGGCAGTTGCAGATTGCTTGAGGGAAAACAATCTTTGGGAAGGGAGGATTGTCATGTCCCTGATTTGGAGGTATATTAAATTAATTATTTACTAAGTTATTCCAATAAATTAATATCATAAGGAATGACTTATTATTTAATTGATTTAATTTAAAGTGACTTAAGTGCTTCAAAATAAAATAATAAAATAATAAAGTCACTTGAGGAATAAAATAATATTTCTTCTAGAAGCTTCTGGAAAAGTGAATGAGAAATCTATTTAAGAAGCCGTTTGCTAGGCATTTGAAGACACTTGCTTTTGGATTTTATATCTCATTACCAGATTGGTAAGAAGCTGAAGTTGAATGCTTAGCTTGCTCGAGGGTTTGAAGACTCTAGAGTGCCAGGTTCGGTTGTGGAAGATCAACCCTAGCTGGAGTTGAGAAATCCATCCAAGGTTTCTACATTGTGCTTCATTGGAGAATTTCAACAGGTGCAATAGCTGATTTATTATTGCATCTTCATCTTCAATTTGCAGCTACTGAGGTATTGTTGCAAATATTTCTGAGGGTTCGCTAGTTTTGCAGTAGCTATTGTATTGCTGCAAATAATTGTATCTGTAAGTTGCCATAGCTGATGTATTATTGCAACTATTTCTGAATAAATGCGAAAGATGAATTATTTTTGCAGTTTATTATTGTGCTGGAATTTCATATTTTCAAAATTAATTTACAAAAGCTTAATTTTAAATTAAACAAGACTAAAAATCTAAGGAAGAAAAATTAGGGTTTTGAGTCAAATCTAGTTTGGCTCATTACACCGCCAGTGGTTGACACATCAGGAGCAGTTTCTCCTCGAGAGAACAACGTTGATCATTCATTATGGCTCGAGAGATCATTGGGAAGAGAGATGTGTAAACCTTCATATCAACTTGACTTGTCTGAGTTTGGTGATCCTTATTAGGATAGGTCAAGCAAGAGAGTCAAGAAACAGGTAAACATTGAGAAGACTCCCGAAGCGGAGATAGTCATTGAAGTTGCTACAACTCCAGAAGGCAAGAACCTGGATATAATTGAAGTTGGTGATTTCATGTTCCTCAAAGCAAATCTAGGCAGGAGTACTCAGCACATGGACGTGACCCTTTTCAAGGTCGTCGTGAGCAATCTAGAGGAGTGTGTCATGAAGGACGGAGAAGATAAGCCAGCCCTCAAGGCTGAGAACAGGTATCTCTGACAATACATCTCGGATCTACTTCATGGAAACGCGGGACAGACACCTTTGCTCCCATAGCTTCGAGAGGAAGCTGCAAATCAACAGAGACTTGGTCATTTGGCCAATCACGACAAGTTTTTGGATAATTGGATTGAAGATTTTATTGTTGCAGGTCGGCACCTCCTCACAAAGATATATTAGTTGAGGTTCGATGCACATGAACTTCGTCAGAAGATTCAACAGCTCGAGATATTCATAGAAGAACACAAGCCGAAAGACTTGATACTCATATCTCAGTTGGAAGTTGCTCATGATGCCATGGAAACAGAAGAAGATCAGAAGAAGGTTTTCGCTTGGAGAGAACATCATCTGTTCAAAGTGGAAACGTATAATAGGATCTCCGCAAAGATGGTTGTGCTTCAGGAGAAGGTTGTTACAGCTCTCAGACTTATCAGTGAGTCCATCACCTAGATCCCATGTCATTATTGGCGTGAGGATGGTACATGCGCTGAGTTAGAGGCAATTCAAACTGAGTTCGAGAAACTGGTTAGTTATAACCTAGGTGGAGAGTCTGAGGCTGACTATCAGTTTCAACAAGGCGAGTTCAGAAATCAGAGACAGTCAGAGAGCGATCAGTGATGGAGGAAAAGAGGTGGACATGCAGTTCATCGTTGTGGATAGCATCAAAGTGCCAGAGGATGATATGATCGACAATTTCCTAGACGAGGTGATAAACAAAGAAGGCTTGTAGAAGACAACGAGTTAGGTCCTGTAGTTATTTACGAGGATGAGTTAGAAGCAACAGTTAACTCAACATCATTTCTTGAGTTCTTATTGCTGATCTCATGCACGCTTATCTAATTCTTGGAGATATCTTCGTAGGAAGATAGACTTTTAATTAGGACTAGTTGACTGATGGTAGTTATCAGTTAAATCTCTTTCAATAAGGACATGTATGTTGCACATGTCCATTTAGTCTTGTTTGTATCAATTAACTGATGGTAGCTTTCTAGTTAACTGTATAGTTTCATTTATTTAGACTAAGAGAATAAAATCTTGCATGCTTGCGAGACTGTAGTTGACTCAAGGTGATTTTAGGATTCCCTACACCTTTGATGTCTATAAATAAGAGCTCTTAGCTCATTTGTAAATAACTTTTGCACGTGATAGTAATCTATGCTGAGCCATCTTGCCTGAAATATTGTTGTTCTTGTATTTGTTCACGAGCTTTTACTGCTATAGTAAATAGCTGAGCCACCTTGCCTGAATGTTATTATTATGGTGTTTGTTCATCTTAGTTAAATGGGGTTGCTAGTTTGATTGTTTATTGTATGCGTGTCTCACCAATGCAATTTTTTGTCCTAGTTTGCTTACCTTGTGTTGTGTTAATAATTGTTCTTTCGATCTATGCCTCGGAAAGGGGTCCCTCCTTGGAAATTTAGTGAGAAGAATTATCGTCTATGTGTTGTTACCAATAAGCTGGTTGCATATCTACGCCTGGGAAAGGGGTTCCTGCTCCTTGGAAATTTAGTGATTAAGATTATCGTTTGATGTCATGCCTAATAAACTTCATAGCAACCTATGCCTCGGATAGGGGTTCCTCCTCCTTGGAAATCATGTTGTAGAGTTTATCGTATAATCACATTCCTGGTCCTAATTCCTCATGCTCTATTTTTCTTGAGGGAATAGGATAGATTAGAAGCATTTAGTTTTAGTTGTAGTTAAGATCTACAAAACTAGAGAAAATCCTTAGATGCAACGTTCTTGGTTTCCTTAACCTTGTGCATCTTCCAACTGAGTCAAAAAGATAGGATTTAGAATCATTTACTTTTTCACGTATATCAGCAAAAGAGGGAGCTTCCCCTCCTAATTTGAAGCGCAGTCATTACGCACAGTGCATAGCTGTCCGTACCAACTCACACTCCAGAGGTTCTAGTTGTTACGCCGACAATTTTTTGGTCCTCACCGTGGGGCATGAGGCAAGAAAACTTCAAGAAAGCTTCACGCTTTATGTCACGGGAATGACCATTTGGCATCCTACTGCTCCATTTCAACAACCAGGACTCACTTCGGCTATCATACAACCAAACTTTGTGCTGATTCAAGGTGAGCAGTCAGACATCATCAGTAGCCTGCAAAGTTTTATCTTTGATAATCATACATCATATACTCAGTGAAGGAACACAACTACTACTTTGGACAAAGAAGAAGAAAGAGAAGATCTTGCAGCCGATCGACTAGTTTTGCCACCACCCACATGGGAATAAAGCATCATGGCTTACCAAGTATACTTGAGAAGGAGAAATAATCCTCCTATTCAAGAAGAGCCGATATTTGAAGAGGTTCTTGAGCATTTCCTAGAAGAATGTCCAGCCCCAGCTGAAGCAATGGGCGACAACGCTAACAACAATCACAACGGTCAGAATGGAAGAAATTTGAGAAGTCCAACCCCACTGCCTTGGGGTGACAACATCGGACCGTTGGCCTTAGCAGGACATCATGAGCTACCCAAGGGATCGCGAGAGCATTTTCCTCGATTCCATGGCAATGGATCCAAACATCCTGATGAAAACATTTCAGCATTCACAGGTGCTTGTTCCGTTTTGCATGTTCCATACGAAGACATAGTTGTTCGTCTCTTTGTTGAGACCCTAGAGAATAACGCCTCAGACTGGTTCCATAATCTTTAACCAGGCATTATCACAAGTTGGGCAATCATGAGCGAGAAATTCTTGGCGAGATTCAAGCCTGCTGAGGATAGCCACCACTTATTTGCACAACTCTCAAACTCAAAGATGGAGCCTACAAAACCAATGAGGGAGTTCGTAGCGAGGTTTAATAGCCTTGTCACACGTCTTTCCCATACACTCAATCCATCTGATGAGATTTTGATGAGCAGCTTCATCAACGCACTACCGTCAGAAATAGCCTTTTTCTTGAAGGGAAGCCAAGGAGTAGATCTACATCTTACACAAGAAGAAGCAATTAAAATTGAAGACAACATGATCATGACGGGAAAGATGAAGAATGATTCAATCAGACCGCTAGTTCAAGTGTCTGTTGATCCATTGCTACAGAAGGTAGCCAACGAGGTGACCATTCTCAAAAGACAGTCACCCACACAAGGGCAATAAGCACTACCTACACAACCGCCATATGAACCCTAGCAGCCATACCAGTCGAAGAGGAATAACTTCCAGCCATTCAACAATTACAAATCAAAGTTCCCACAAGGACAATCAAGACAACATGTTGATACTGAGAAGCCTACAACCTATTTCTCTTTCCATGACATAGTTGAACACACTGGAGCTACATGTCCAGAAAATCAAAGAATGAATTAGATCATGGGATTTGTTGATATTGCTCCAAGTACAAGCTTTGTACCTTCACCAACTACAAATGTCTCACCATAGACATACGACTTTGATGGTGACTCCGAAACGAGATACTTCGACAGAGAACTCGTTAATGAACAAGAAGAAGAAGACTACCACCAATACTCTCTTGCGATCAATCATGAGAACATCTCATCGCCTGTATTCACACGTGCACAACACTTCAAAGCACAAAAAGAAGAGGAAAAGTGGAAGTTAGATGAAAAGGGAAAAGAAGTGCCTTCGACTTCCAATCCAAAGTCTTCAAAAGTAAACACTATGCTGGTTGTTCAGGATCCAACCTCAACAAACTTCGATATTGTGTCTTCCATGATGAAGACGAAGGTACAAATCTCACAATTGGAGTATCTTCAGGATCATCTAGAGCAATTGGATCGAATCCTCAAGGTGGTAAAGAAGAAGGCTACAATCCAGCCTACATTGCTTGAATCCTCTGTGCCAGTAGAAGACAAGCCAAAACTGTTCTATATATCTTTGTATATAGGAGGTTTTAAACTCAGCAATTGCATCATAGATAGCGGAGCTTCAGACAACATCATGCCTTTATAGATCATGAATGCGTTGGGACTTTCATGCACCGAAACCAAAGAAAATTTTTATTCACTTGAATGAAAGCCGATGTTGTTGGTCGATCAATTGAAAGATGCACAAGTAAGACTAGCATCTTGTTTTGAAAAGAAAATCATGATGACTATCGTGATTGCTGACATTCCAACCAGTTATGGGATGTTACTTTGTAGGGGTTTTTGCAAAGACCTCGAAGGTGAAATTCAGTTGGATTGGTCGTTCGCGACGATTCCATTGAAGAAAGGCACTTTCAAGCTGGAGCCTAAGGTGAAATCAAAATTCATGGTGGTGAAGTCCCAAGTTCCACATGCACAAGTGTTATATCAAGACATGGGTCCAGGGACATGTTATGATATCTAATGTTACTAAAGACTGTCAGAGTTTTGCACTTTCCACAACTACATCATATGAAGAATCAAAGGTGTGCACGATGCAGTTTGACGACAATTGTTCAACATCAGGTTCAAGAGCGGGAGTAGTGATCATCTCTCCCGAAGGTTGTCTATATCCATTCACATATAGGTTGCAATTTGAATGCACCAATAACACTGCTGAATACGAGGTTCTTTTGTTAGGTCTCAAGAATGCGAAGGATATGGGGATCTAATTGCTTAGAATTGAAGGAGATGCAAAGCTGATTGTTAAACAGATCAAGGATCAATTTCAAGTTAGAAAGAATTGCCTTCATTCCTATAGACAGAGGGTGTAGAATGCAATCGACTGGTTCGATGCTTTTGACATCAAATACATTCCAAGAGCAGACAATAGTAGAGTTGATGCCGTTGTGGTATCAGTCGCTCTTTTCATGCCACATTCTAACTTTCGTTAGAATTCTTTTGCTATTAACCTGATCTATAGGCCAGTTGTACCAGATAATGTAGACAATTGGAAAGTTTTTGATGACAATGATGACATCAAAGAGTTTCTTGTTATGGGAGACAATTACAAAGAATTGTTCTTTGAAGGAAGTTCTACTCCTTTTAGAGAGTCAATTGCAAAAGACTCTGAAGCTATAGACTCTAGGATCATTCAGTTGAGAGGAAATCAAATTCCTAAGGGTTTTGTTTCCTTAGAGGACATTTTTGATCGGCATGACCGATACATCCAGGATCAGAAGATGTCGGGTGTTAATACTTCCGCAGAACATTACCAAGTGAACATCGGCACTGAAGACAAGCCACGACTTGTTAATCTAGGCAAGTGTTGTACTACAAAAGAAGTTGAGAAGTTTACCACCTTGTTCAAACAATACAAGGATGTATTTGCCTGGTCTTACAAAGACTTGAAGGTCTTCACACCCATAGAATTGTCACATACAATTCCTCTGAAGTCTGATGTCAAGCCTTTCAGGAAAAAGTAGAGACATTATAATCCGCGGATTCAAGATACTATCTACGCAGAAATTCAGAAGATGGTGGACTCGAAGATAATTTTTCCAATTCATCACTCCACCTGGGTGTCAAACATATTTCCTATGCGCAAAAAGAATGTTGAAATCAGAAGTTGCATGGACTTCAGGAATTTAAATCAATCGTCCTTGAAGGACAATTACCCCTTACCAATCATGAAGCATACCTTACAAATAGTCACCGGATCGAAGATGCTATCACTTCTTGATGGATTTTCCGGTTACAATCAGATTGTAGTGGTAGAGGAGGATTAGATCAAGACAACTTTCAACACGTCATGGGGAGTGTTTGCTTACGAGAGGATGTCTTTCGGCCTCATCAACGCCGGTGCTACTTTTCAGAGGGCCATGGATTTGGCATTTGGGGATCTCAGGAATAAAATAATAGTTGTCTATCTTGATGACTTGACCATTTTCTCAGATAAACGGAGCGATCACTTTTCGCACCTTGCGAAAGTTTTCGAAAGATGCAGGTACCACAACATCTAATTGAATCCTAAGAAGACTATCTTTGCGATGACAGAGGGCAAGTTACTTGGCCATATCGTTTCCAAGGAGGGAACCAAAATTGACCCAAATCGGATGGATTCAATTAAGAACCTGTCTCTTCCAACCAACAAAACACAAGTGCACTCCTTTTTTGGTAAAGTCAACTTTATCCGAAGGTTTGTACCAGATTTTTCGGAGCTAATGAAGGAGATCTCAACTATGATGAAAAAGACATCCACTTTCATATGGATAGAAGAAGGAAAGCAAGCCTTTACCAAAATCAAAGAAGCTATTGCTACTGCACCAACGTTGGTTCATCCTGACTTTCAGAAGGATTTTATTCTCTATTGTTATGCGTCGAAACACATGTTGTTTGCTATATTGACTCATCAGCTTAGTGAAGAAGGAGAATCTCCAATTGCTTTCATGAGTACCAGTTTTAAAGATAGTGAATCGCACTATTCTCAAATTGAGAAGAATGCATATGTTGTCGTTAGAGCTATGAAAGCTTTCAAATTCTATATCTTGAATTCTCATACAACGGTGTTTGTCACCGATCCATCAATAAAAAGTGTGCTAACTCAATAGGAGATGGGCACGAAAAGAGGAACCTAGATTGCAAAAATTCAAGAGTATGATTTGGAGATCAAGTTGACCAAGCTCGTCTGCGGGAAAGGTCTTTGTCAATATTTGGCGGAAGATGGAGATCAAAAGTATCAAAGCAATGGTGGAATTGAAACTAAACCTGAAGAGGACCTTCTTTTGGTCCTATTAGTTGATTCTACGAGGAATGGTACACAGCCTTGTGGTATTATTCAACTTATGGAGAATGTCCATGTCACATGGACAAATAGTAGAAGAGAACATTGAATTTGAAAGCACAGAACTTCGTGCTTGTCAATAACGTTTTGTACAAGCGTTGCCTTGATGGAACTTTCCTTTTATGGATCGGGAGAGACCAACAACAGAGATTGTTGGATGCTTTTCACAGTCAAGCATGCGGTGGTCACTTCTCATCAAGAGTCACTACATTCAAGATCCTGCAAGCACAATTCTATTGGCCTACCATGTTTCGCGACACATACAAATGGGTGTATAGGTGTCAGACATGTCAGCAGTTTGCTGGTAAAGTCAGCTTGGCGGCTACTCCACTCAGGCTAGTAATCATTGATGCTCCATTTCAGCAATGGGGTATTGATTTCATAGGTCCCATCAACCCACATTCCAACAAGGGGCATGTTTATGTCCTTACTACAATTGATTATTTTACAAAATGGGTTGAAGCAGTTCCTACTAAGCGAGCTACCTCAGAAGTTGTTTGTGACTTTTTGGAGGAGAACATCATTTCGTGCTTCGGGGTGGCTCGCAAAATTGTGGCTGATAATGCAATGAGTTTCTCGTTTGAGGAACTACTTAATTTTTGTTTTGATAACGACATCACGCTATCACATTCATCAGATTATTACCCTCAAGGTAATGGGCGGGTCGAATCTTCAAACAAGAACATAGTCACAATCGTGCATAAGTTGGTCGACTCAAATCAGAAAGCTTGGCACATAAAGATATATGATGCTCTTTGGGCGGATAGAATCACTCCCAAAAGAGCCATCGACACTTCGCCTTTTACACTTTTGTATGGTACAAAAGCAATGTTACCCATTATGCTGGAATTGTCCACCTTGCAGTTGGCATCCATAGTGGAGGATGGAGAGTTCAATGTGATGTCCCCTTCTAATTAGGCACTTGGACATCAGTAGATTAGCCTATTATGTCAACCCTCGTAGGCTAATGGTTCTGGATAGAGGGTCACTTGGACGGGCACTTAGTCGTCAGACTTCAATGTTGATCTTCGGAGCATGGTGGCAGGGTGAATTGTGGCGTTTGGCATGATACTGGTGCTTAATTTAATGATATTCACCTTTTATTTCACCATCCTCGACCTAGGGACCATGTGTTTTTAATATGAAGGGGTCACTTTATCTTATATTTTAAAGTTACTATTCATTACTAAAGTGGAAAAAGTTATAACTTAAGTGAATAGTGCTCACTTTAATGAATAGTGTTTCCTTTGTTAATTTTTAAAAGGCAAGTGAGAAAGTTCGAACCTCTTCATTAGATGATCATTTTGCTTGAAGAAAACTTGGGAGTGAAGCTTGGAGGAAGAAGAAGGCTAGGGTTTCCTTATTTCTTGCAGTGGGTGAGCCTAGTGGGGCTTGGTTGTTCATTTGGAGCTGCTTGAGGGTGTGAAACACCACCTTAAAGTTGCTGATCTGTTATTTTGCTGCTCTTTTGGAGATCTACGTTACTGTTTGCAAGTTGTTTTGAGCTTGGTTTTGAGTAGTTTGGGTTGCCGTTGTCTCCAATCTCGATTGTACAAGAGCTGTTCACGTTTTGTGGTATTTTGGAGCTGTTTTGGAGAGCTACAACCAGCCGCCCTTTGTTGAGGGTTTATTTCAGCACAAGGAAAAGAAACACCTTTTTTACAAGGCTGCATCTTCACCTAAAGGGGGCGACCTTGCCCTAGGAAGTCTTCCAATTCGGATTTTGGTGGGAGAAATCTATATTTCAGCAGGTGTGAGCAATTTAGTGGGGTTTACTACTGTAGCAAAACACTATTCACAATGCTGTATGGCTGTAAGTTAATGTATGGATTTTGATGTAGTTAGTTTCTAATATGATGTAAGCTATCTATCTTATGTACTCTCTTATGTAATGAAGAAACTATATTTGGACAGTAAATGTGCAATGTACTCAAGTTGTTTCAGTATCTTAGTTATTTGAGTTCCTTTATGCATATGCTTTTTAGTCCTTTCCTAGTTTATTGGCAAAAGCTCAAACACATAAAAAGAGAAATACAAACCAAATAAAAAATCAGACCTACAAATTCAGAGAAACAAGATCATCAGAGTCGTGGATCATCACATTCAAAGATCTAATCGAGAAGAGGATTTTGTACCTAATGAAGCTAGAAGAGGAAAGGGTGGAGGTCGTCAGTAGTTTCACTCAATATCAAGAGCGAGTGAAGAAGATTTTTGATAAGAAGGCTCATCAGCGAGACTTCGAGATTGGAGATCAAGTCCTATTGTGGGACAAAAGACACGAACCTAAAGGAATGCATGGCAAGTTTGATTCCTTATTGTTAGGGCCCTTCTAGATCCATGAATCAAGAGGAGAGAACACATACATTCTCTCGCATCCAGATGGAAGGCTTCTCCTGTTGCCATATAGCAAACAATATCTTAAGCACTTCAACCCTCCGGGGGAGGAGTAAATTTTTGTAAATAATTTTTTTATGCTTTATCATTATGTCGTAATGTGTTTCCCCGTTATGTGATGTTTTGTCCTGTTCTAGGTGATTTAGGTAGTCTTGTTATAGGTGATTTTAGGAAAAGTCCATGTATTAGGTGATTAGGAAAGAAAGTCCTTACTCCAATGCCCAACTGTTAAGTCACTGGTCTACAAAAACTTAGAGATTCCCAGATTCTCCTATGCCGTAAGTATCCGACATGGTCACCAGATGGAGCCTAATGTTGTACCCAAACCAAATTTTTTGCTTCATTAAGGCATTTTGCTTAAAATGGTCTAAACCTTGTTAAAATGATGTCAAAACATAGTTTTTGGGCAAAACAAGTATGGACTTTGTGTCAGTGTGATGTCAAGAAGATACTAGCAAATTTTGGAAATAAACAAAATTAGGGTTTCTGGACCCTATTTTTAGGTCAAAAAAACCCTATAAATTGAAACTCTTCAGAATTGACTGAAAATTGTTTTGATTAGCTTAGTTTGCTTCACGATCACAATGGTGAAGTCAGATTCAGTTAAAACTCAGTTTAAGCCTGGTGGGTAGTTTTCGTGTTTTCAAGTGAAAAGTTAGGATCTTCGAGGTCAACAATGGCAAATGGCCAAGTACTAGGTTTTGAAATCTAAGCTTAAAATGCTACGGTGAAGATTCTATGGTGAGATATGTCCTAAATGATGCTTCGTCTTGGAGGGGATTTTTCATCGAGGTGAAAATATTGAAAGTTTCTCTCTGGAACAAAAGCGCACCTGTGAGCTAAGGGTGCCTTTGATTTTGGGAGTCCAGATCAACTTTATGAGATTTGTCACTTCCAAGAGGACTTCTCCGGAATCTTGTTAGCTTCGCGATGAGCCAGCCAACCACTTCGACAAATCTGTCTAGCACCTGAAAATGGAGATTGAATGCAAAATGAGGGAGATGGAAAATGATTAACACTGGAGTGAAAAGTGCGCCTCTTAGCCAGGGGCACCCATCTTTTTGAAGCACCAAATGAATTTTTTTGATCAAATGACACCTGGGATGTTAGCCTCAGACTTGATCTAGCTTCACAATGCATCTGTCAGCGGGTGAATCAGAGTTGCTAAACAGTCGGTATCGAAAGTCAGACATAGGGTTTTAGTCATGTTAAAAAATGTTCAAAAATTCGCCCCCTTGATTTTGGAGCCTTAAACTTAGTATTTTTGATCATCTCAGATACTCATCCTGTCCGTGTTGGTTCTAGCTTTGTGTTGCATATCTCAGTCGGGTCAGAAGACTTGTCAACAACCTCTAGTGGGAGTTTAAGTTTAGCCAGTTTGAACAATGGCCAAGTCTGGGAGGAAAAGTGCCCCTGGAGGCCAGGGGCGCCCATGTTTTTAAGCTGTCAGATGACATTTTTATGGGAAGTGCTCTCCAAGAGCTCTTGTTCAGAATCCATTCAGCTCCGCAATGAGCTTGTCGGTTAGTTTTGAAGTTTTGTCGGACATCGTGAAACGTGAAGTGAAGTTAGATCAAAATCACCTTGAAAATGCATTGAAATTTTTTCTAAGTTTTGAGGTCAAAAGCGCCCCTGAAGGCCAAGCATGCCCTACATTTTGAGGCCTCATATGAATGAATTAGGGTTGGCAACCTCCATGAGACTTTTGTTAGATTTGATTGTGGTCTTCAATGAAACTGTCAGCCAGTCAATCCGACATTTTAGTTAATCAAAATCAGTGATCAAACGTGAGCTCCGGTGATGTTTTCAAATCCAAATTTCCAAGAAAACAGCTGTCTGGAAAGAGGTGCCTAAAGTCAAAGGTTGAATTTTTGAACTCAAGAGAAGTGGCGCCCTTTAAAGGTGGAGACAATTAACTGGAAATAGATCTTCAATTCAACTCTTTTCAAGTTGACCTCTTCTTGGCCTATTTTAGCTTGTGACAAGGCGAGTTCTTTTTGCATGCGCCTGTTAACTGAAGTGTTAGAGGTGGCGCCCTAATTAAGGCATATTTTTCATTCAATTAACTATTTTGAAGACCAATTTCAAGCTAGACGTGTGCTTTGAAGGTCCAATCAGAGGACAAGCGCCATTTCCAAGAGTTTGCATGCATTTATGATGTCTTTTATTTTTTATTAAGGCTATGGCATCCATTATTCTTCATTGTGAGTGATATAAAACATGCCTTTCTTGATTGATTAATGATTTGAAGGTGCTACAGTTGTCAGAATTTAGTGTTCTTCGTAGCGTTAGATCTAGAATGTTCAGAGGGAGGATATTACAGGCTTCAATTTTTGTTTGTATGCAGGTTACATCGAATCCAATTCAAGCATAGGCAATTTCTATAGAAGCAGAAAAACACAAAATCCTTCAATCCTCTATCTTAATTTCTTCTATTCTCGTCTTAGGTATTCTTCGCATGTCAAAGAAAATGGCAAAATTTTCAGAAGGGTTCGTATATTTCAGCAACAACATCAATACCCATGTCTTAGAATTTTTTGTGAAAATTGCCCCACTACCTCCATTCTAGAGCACTGTGCTTTTTCCCAAAAATCTCTTTGCATGTGGACCTAAAACACGTTTTTTCCAAAATTTGTCGATTCGGGTTGTCTTAGAATTCAATTCTGCACAAAACCCATGTTTGAAAACCTTTTGCATGCCTTGCTAAAACTCAGTTTTCAAAGTTTTGTCGATCTAGGTTGTCTTAGAATTCAATTCTCCACAAAACCCATATCTCAGAATTTTTCCAAAAAAATTCATCTCAGCTGGCTATTTTTAGCCTATCCTAGAGCTTTTTCAGCCTTTTCTGAAAATTTGTCCAAACATACCCAACTTTACAGTAAATAATCTAGTTTTTCAAAATGCAATTCAACCCCATAGATTCCAAGACCAAAACGGTCTTCGTGCATGTTTTTTTGAAAACTACCGATACAGACTTGGGTCATGTTTTTCTTGTCATCAATCTGAACACATTGGAGGGTACCAACAACACCATCATTAGAAATTTTGAGCATTTCGAGTTGTTGGCAGTGGCATCCATTCCCATCACGATCTTTGACCTCGAGTTTGTAATCGCTTGCATTAAGCATTATGACTCGTCTACCAGACAAATCAGGCTAGCTGATGGGAGGGTCGTTTATAGCCTCAAGCCGAGGGACGTGGAGAAATTCTTTTCTAATCCTCCTCGCTCAGATAATTTTGTTGTATCCATTCCATATTGTGAGAAGATATGGGAAGAGGATAGAGTTAGATCACAGAAGAAATTTGCTCAACGATGGTTGAAAATTCAGAAGACCAACATGCCGAAGAAAGTTGGGCATGGTGAGTTCAAGGACGAGATTGCCATCTTAATAAATTTGCTTAACCGAGTATCGGGTCAGAAAGAAGAAAACTTTTTCCGACCAAGGATGTTCTATATCATGTCTCGGTTATCGACAAGGAAAAATTTGACTAGGCAATGTTTATCAGTGAGTGTATTCACCAACAGATTACGGAGTTCCTTAAGATTCACGAATTTCATATGGTGAGTTTTTTGGTTTACTTGGTTGCATTCCAAGGCAACTTTAAACCTTTGAAGACCAATGGAGCTCTCAGCGTTCAACACATTCACGAATACTACTCACAGTTGGAGTTTCGAAGGCTGAATAGGACTTTAAGGCGGTGAATGATCACTTTCTTATGAAGACAGTCAAGGATCTCGATAACAAGATGCATATCAGAATTTCTCTAAAGGTGAAATCAGCGATGGAAATTTGGGTGGATTGGTTTATACAATTCCCTACTTTCACATATATCCGAGTGTATGGTTACATCAAAGAGCTCTGATGCTACCGAGGTACCTGTCAGACAGAGTCCTTTTCATGGAGTTCGTGAGACAAGCACAGGAGGTTCACTCTTTTCTTTGCAATCAACATAAGCCATCATTCACCTTTTCGTTTGGATTGGGTATTTACAAGTGTAACGCTACTGCAGATTGCAAGTTAATGACGAACGAGTTGGAAAAGCTTCATCCCAAATATTTTCCTCAGAGGCGTACTTATGATCCTTTAAGTCATTATTCAGCGAGGTTGGAGTGAAGTAATTCACATAGGGCAGCGCTTGAGGACTTCTGGGTCAACTGTGAGGATGAGTTTGAGGTGCACCGACGTCATTACAGTAGGTTTACTCTCCCACAACTTGTTTATTTCCTGTCAGAAGATGTGGAGGGTTTGTCCGATGATGATAGAGAGGTGCTTCTCAACTTTTCCAACTTGATTGGTATGTCAAGGAGAATATTTCAATCAAGGACTTGTCAAAATCAGTTATTAAGACGAGCATGTATTTTTTGGAGAGCAAGCGGAAGCGAAGGGCAATTCCAATTTCAGAGCCGCCAACAAGGTTTTCTTCACTACCTTTTACTTCTAGGTCGAGGCCTCGAGTTAAGGTTGTCTTGAAGCCACCTGAAGGAGTCAAAGTTAGTGGAAACTCGAAGGGGAAGAGCATCACAAAGCGGAAGCAGGTTGAGAAAACGACAGATGTCCCAATGGAACTAGTGGTGCAGGCTGAGGCCGATTCATCTCCGGGTCCACCATTTTCTCCACGATTGTCTCCTATCGACATTGATTCAAAGCTTGAGTCTCCAGTTCATGAGACTTTCATTCCAATTGATCTGCCAATGGTTGACACATCATGAGCAGTTTCTTCTCGAGAGAACAATGTTGATCATTTGTCTTGGCTCGAGAGATCATTGGGAATAGAGAGGCGCAGGCCTTCATATCAGCTTGACTTGTCTGAGTTTGGCGATCCTTATTAGGATAGGTGAAGCAAGAGAGTCAAGAAACAGGTAAACATTGAGAAGACTCCTGAAGCGGAGATAGTCATTGAAGTTGCTACACCTCCAGTAGGCAAGAACCTGGATGAAATTGAAGTTGGTGATTTCACCTTTGTTAAAGCAAATCTAGGCAAGAGTACTCGACATGTGGATGTGAGCTTTTTCAAGGTCGTCGTGAGCAATCTGAAGGAGATTTTCACGAAGGATGGAGAAGATAAGGCAGCCCTCAAGACTGAGAACAGGCAACACCAACAATACATCTCAGATCTACTTCATGGAAAAGCGGGACAGGCACCTTTGCTCCCATAGCTTCGATAGGCAGCCGTAGATTAGCAGAGACTTGGTCATTTGGTCAATCGCAGGATGCTTCTGGATAATTGGATTGAAGACTTCATTGTTGTATGTCGGCACCTCCTCACAGAGATATATCAGTTGAGGTTCGATGCACATGAACTTCATTAGAAGATTCAACAGCTCAAGATATTCATAGCAAAACACAAGCCGAAAGACTTGATACTCATATCTTAGCTGGCAGTTGCTCATGATGCCATGGAAACATAAGACGATCAGAAGAAGGTTTTCGCTTGGAGAGAACATCATCTGTTCAAAGTGGAAATGTATGATAGGATCTTTGCAAAGATGGTCATGCTTCAGGAGAAGGTTGTTACAGCTCTCAAACTTATCAATGTGTTCATCACCCAGATCCAATGTCATTATCAGTGTGAGGATGGTACATGCGCTGAGTTAGAGGTAGTTCAGATTGAGTTCAAGAAACTAGTTCGTTATAACCTAGGTGGATAGCTTGAGGTGTCCAAGTTGGATGAATTCTCAGTGATGACTACCAATTTCAACAAGGCGACTTAAAAAATCAGAGACAATCAGAGGGCGATCGATGATGGAGGAAAAGAGGTCGACAGGCAGTTCATTGCCGTGGAGATATCTTTGCAGGAGGATAGAGTTTCAGTTAGGACTAGTTGATTGATGGTAGTTATTAGTTAACTCTTTCAATAAGGATGTGCATGTTGCACATGTCCATTTAGTCTTGTTTGTATCGGTTAACTGATGGTAGCTTTCCAGTTAACTATATAGTTTCATTTATTTAGACTTCGAGAATAAAATATCGCATGCTTGCGAGACTGTAGTTGACTCAAGGTGATTTTAGGGTTCCCTACACCTTTGATGTCTATAAATAAGAGCTCTTAGCTCTTTTTTAAATAAATTTTGCATGCAATAGTATATATGTTGAGCCACCTTGTCTAAAATAGTGTTGTTCTTGTATATGTTCACGAGCTTTTACTATTATAATAAAAAGCTGAGCCACCTTTCCTGAATATTATTATTGTGGTGTTTGTTCATCTTAGTTAAATGGGGTAGCTAGTTTGATCGTTTATTGTATGCGTGTCTTGCCAATGCAATTTGCTGTCCTAGTTTGCTTACCTTGTGTTGTGTTAATAATTGTTCTTTCGATATATGCCTCAAAAAGGGGTCCCTCCTCTTTGGAAATTTAGTGAGAAGAATTATCGTCTATGTGTCGTTACCAATAAGCTGGTTGCATATCTACGCCTCAGAAAGGGGTTCCTCCTCCTTGGAAATTTAGTGATTAAGCTTATCATTTGAGGTCGTGCCTAATAAACTTCATAGCAGCCTATGCCTCGGATAGGGTTTCCTCCTTCTTGGAAATCATGTTGTAGAGTTTATCGCATAATCACATTCCTGCTCCTAATTCTTCATGCTCTATTTTTCTTGAGGGAATAGGATAGATTAGAAGCATTTTGTTTTAGTTGTAGTTAAGATCTGCAAAACCAGAGAAAATCCTTAGCTGCAACGTTCTTGGTTTCCTTAACCTTGTGCCTCTTCTAGCTAAGTTAAAAAAATAGGATTTAGAATCATTTACTTTTTCACGTATATCAGCAAAAGAGGGAGCTTCCCCTCCTAATTTGAAGAGCAGTCATTACGCACTGTGCATAGCTGTCCATACCAACTTGCAATCCAGAGGTGCTAATTGTTACGCCAACACGCTGGTTAACAATCCTATTGTTAATTGATCTATCATTATTGTCCTCATTCCGACCATTGACATTGTTCCCACCATTGCTAATTTGATTGTTATTGTTGTTACCTCCCATATTTTGAGCCATAAGAGTAACAATTTGTAACGACCCCATCCTTGGGTAATTATAATTTTTCCACATTTCACTTCAAACATATAAATGTAACAAGTAACAAAGACATTACAATAAAATTCTTCCTTTCTTTATTGATAATTACATGCCAGTTACA
Source organism: Sequoiadendron giganteum (assembly GCA_007115665.2). Classification (NCBI taxonomy): domain Eukaryota; kingdom Viridiplantae; phylum Streptophyta; class Pinopsida; order Cupressales; family Cupressaceae; genus Sequoiadendron; species Sequoiadendron giganteum. The sequence continues at coordinate 68,689,711 of VCHN02000014.1, read as the reverse complement.
ATATATCTTTCCACATGGATTCCATTGCCATTGCAAATATAATTCAGAATACAAAAGTAAAACAATTACATACATAGCTTGTAAGCTTTTGCACAAATAGTAGTGAGATAGTCCAGGTTCCCTTTCTTACAAATCTTGGTGTATTTGTCGCCTGCTGTGGAGGAGAAACATCACTCGGGAGCTTTTCCGCCAACCACGGACTGTTAATGCGGTCCCCCGCACATCTATCATTCAATAGATGGCCCTCCCTTCGAACGAAGAGATTGGTAAAGTAACCGGCCGTGACAACCCAACTGAGCATAGTGTTGTGCCTTATACATCTAGAACTTGCTATTTCACAATCCCGAACTAGCATGATGGATCACAATGAACTGACAGTGTAGTCTCAACTATTTCACATCTAAGTGGATATCGTACCTTCCACTACTTTGGCCAAAGTATTCACATTCAGTACTCGAATGAAGGTCATCTATCATATACACTACTCAGGGCCGATTTGATTTAAGACTATTTTACACTATGCATAGGTACCGTCCTTTACTTTTGGATAATCTTTTATCCCAGACTAACCTACAACATTTTTCTAAGAGGCTTACACAAGATAGGTATATCCTGTTTCAGATTACCTACCTTTAGACATTCTATTTCAATAGCTACATAAGGGAGGTATATCCTGTTTCAGACAACCTACCTTAAAACAAACTACTTAATCAGGAATTGGAATACAGTCAACAAGGGTCCCTCTGGTAACTCCTAACACGAAATCCTTTATCCGTGGAGTATATAGCTTTCCCTAGTTAACCTATTAACTTTAAAGCTTTAGACTACCTTGGTACTGGTTCCACCCTCGACCTAGTATTTAATAACTAGTTCCTTTTTCCTTTATATAAGGAGTTCAAGTAGTATTCAAGTAATACAATTCATAATATAACTTTTATTAAAAGGTATTCAAACATTTCCCTTTCATGCTATTCTTTTAACAAGCTTTTCCTATGAATTTAAGCTATTTCTTTTCAACAAGCTCTTTTTATGAAATTAAACTATTTCCAATTTAACATCCTTTCACTATAAAACGAGCTATACCCAATTTAATAAGCATTTTCTAATGAAATTAAGCTATTCCCAATTTAACATGCTTTCACTACAAAACAAGTTCTTTCATTCCAACAAGCTTCCCTATGAAGTCAAGCTATTCCATTTTAACATAATTCTTTGGAAAACAAAATCTTTCTAGCACTTTCCTTTCCTACTTCATAACATAATGCAAAGCATAATCTAAGTAAGTAAACTCATTTTAATTCAAATGACAGAAGTATTAAAAGACATTTCTCATGCCTGTTTCCCTTGCTGCGAATGAGTCAGTAGTTTCTGCTCTTCCTTCACAGTCCTTCTTAGTCTTTTCCAGATACTTTTCACAGCATGAGTAGAGTATTTCCCAGGTAAGGCAGCCGTTAAAAACTACAGTCTCTCAGATGGGATATATATAAAATTGGCTCTCAATGCTTCTATAGCAATGGCAATATATGGTTCTAACAAATGAAATACAGCAAAGACAAGTTGCATCTTCTCTCAAAAGGAAATTCGAAATTTGCAAGTGATTCTTACAAAATTTTCAAGATATGGCACTCAAAAGGGAATTCGCTTTTAGCAAAAACAGAAAGGAATTTTGTGTGAATGCAGCAAAGGCAAAATGCAGCTCTCTCCAAAGAAAATTCAGAATTGGCAAGTGATTTTTTTGATGAATGAACTGGGCGGCTATTTATAGAGTCCATAGCCCAACAATTTCCACTCTTGCAGGCATGTAAAATGACAGGACTACATCTTTGAATGTTTCAAAACCAAATGTAGCGAATTTCCATTCTTACTCATAGCTGTAAGGGGTGAATCCATAGATTACATACTCTCCGAGTAGCCGAGTAATCTCCAAAAAATTTGCATGCCGAGTAATTTCTGCTTTTACTCTCGGGCAGTATGCAGATGGATTTTCTCTTGTCAAATTATCGAGTAATCGCCAATAGCTCGCAAAAAACCCACAAACTTGGCAAGTTTGTGTGTGCATAAATATTTATGTGTGTGTATATGCATGCAAACTTGGCATCCTGTGTATGTTTATAGATATGTATGTGTGCACAATGCAGTCCTGAGTATACACATACATAAATATCCACACACATTTGCCGAGTATTTTCCGAGTATTTGCCGAGTATTTCCCGAGTTTTTCCCGAGTCAATTTTTTTGGGCTTGCCGAGTACTCTCCAATTCCGAGTATGTAAACTATGGGTGAATCGACTTCCAGCAGTTTAGAGAAAAATTTAAACTTCCATTTGATAAGAAAGGCGGATTGACACCTACAGGCGTCTCCCAAAAATGGCGCGATTAATGAACAATGGCGGGTAACTCTTCACGTTTTTATGGAATGGAGTCTTAGAAAATTGCGACCAAGTCTTGCGCCAGGAGGAGCTGCGCGCGGCTTCATTCCATTCACCATTTTGGCCATTTTTACTGTTCGCGTTTTTCCTCATATGGAAATCCGCGATTTTTACTTTAACCAAAGTTTTAAAATGCATTTGATTTAAATCTTTTTAAAAAAGACTATAGTTTTTACCATTTAAATTCTCATGATATTTCCAATGTATTTTCCCGATAGACTATGGAAATCGAACATACTTCCTTTACTTATGGTAAATGCATGACTATACAAGTCAAATTTTAATTATTTCCAAGGCAATGTTAATTTAAAATATAAATTAAAATGTTATATATATATATATATTTTGCATTATATTAAATATAACCTATTATAGTTTTATTTACCTTATTTAAATATATGTATATATCTATATAATATTTAAATATTACTATAGATATATCTATATATTTTATTATGGGTAAAACTATAATAATGTTTATATTAAATATATTTATAAACACATTCATTATTTACATTTAAATATATCTATACATATTTGTATTTAATTATCCAAATACGTGTATTACAGGCCAGTCAGCATACCCTTAATACACGTGTTTGTACAAACATGTATATATACGTTTAATTGTAAATTCCAGGCATCAATATAACGTTATAACAACATTTTAGCTAGTGTGCATATGTTTATAGGTGTGCCAGCCATGTATACGTATCCGTATGTATGCCATGTTGACACATGTGTATGGCATAATAATTGCCCGTCATATATATGTATCGACATGTCCTACGTGTTGTTATGTACATATGAGTGGTACATGTATACGCATATACATCCTGTCTATACCACACTTATCAGTTCATATTTCACATACAGAACAGTAAGTCAGTCAACAAGTAACACCACTCATAAAGCATAAAGAAGTAATCCAAAACTCCTAAGCCTAAGGATGACTTATTAAGACAACTCAATCTGACTCAGTTCCCAAAACCCTCAGTGAAGTGTGTGTATGCTCAACTTGATCAACTTTACCGGTTACTCGACCAAGCCCCTCTCCCGAGTGATGTCTCCTTCCTATTCCTACATCCATAGACATACAATCTCGACACTTACTTGTTCATAACATCAACAGTATACAAAACATCTTAAGTTAGAATATTCATAATTTAATTCTATGCATGCAACATAACATCAATAGAAGTATCAACCAAATGAGGCACACATTTAAATAGAACTTATTCATTTAGATAAAAACATGTTTTATTCATCACAAAGATTCAAACATTACACTCAATTGCCCTATGCAATAGTAGCTATACAATCGGGGTGTAACACAATCTGAGCTAGGATAAGTTGTAACTTCTGCTACCCTCTAGCAAGATCATTCAAAATGTTCTCAGTGCTTGGTACTTGCTGCTGGTCTCTATCACCTATCTCAATACCTCCAAAGGGATCTAACTCTGGTTGGTTTTCAAGGTTTGTGTTTGACCTGTTTCTTCTCAGATTATAATGATGGGTATATGGTTGGATTGCTCCTACAATTGTCATCACACTATCTTCCCCAAAACCCCTTTAGGTTGGCAAGATATGCTGCTCTGATACAACTGAAATGGTCTACTCTAGATTTTTTTTCCTTTTTCCTTGGTTTGCTTGTATTGGGTTTAATTGTCTATGTAGCCAGTTTGATTGATTTCCAAGTACATTCATAGAAATGGAATATTCCAAGTACATAAATAATGCACACTCTTGCTAAAGTTTAACAACAGTGTATGTCCTTAATTTTTATGTGTCCGCATAAAATTAAATAATTAATTTAAGTTGTTGAAAAGAGTCAATCAAAAAGGACAACTGAAAAAAGTAACTTGAATTTTAGAAAGTTAAATAAATTAATAAAGTTACTTTCTGTTGGATTCTCAAAAGTATTAAATTTTAAAAAGTAAAAATGAGAAAAAAGGAGAAAAAGAAAAGATGAGAATTCAAGGAGACATAAGGAGTTACGAAGAGAAATTAATAAAATATTTCTAGAGAATTGCTAGAGCTATGTTGGAATTGATTTTGGAAGACATTTTCTTTGTTGGTTGAACTAGGTTTGACACATCCTTTTGGAGGATGGAAACCCTCTAAGAGAAGATCAGCTCCGGTGGTGAGAGATCTACCCTGGCTAATAGCTGGAGAAATCATACAGGTTTCTCGCTTGGATTTGAACGGTTGGAGTTTTGATGGAATTTTTCTAAGTCTTCTATGAAGACAAATTTATGATGTTTTATGAGATTCATTGCCAAAAGTAAATTTGATGGTTAATGTTTGTTCAATTCTGATATTGTAATGAATTGAAAATTAAATCATATTATTTAATGATCAGTTTTCTGCCCTGTTGTGAAACATTAAAGGAATAAGTGACATTGTTTGTGGACTCTCATAATTCAACATCTTCAAAAATAATTGGTATTTAAAGATGCATTTGATCATAGTTTACATACTTGGACTCGAAGAGTACTCGGCAAGCCCAATTTTTTTGACTCGACAAATAATCAACAACTTAAAAAGTAGTAAAAATTCTTATAAAAACACTTTTTTTTTGCAAAATTCAATTACAACATACCTATACACACATTGCATTGTACACACATACATATCTATACACATACAGATGCCAATTTTGCATGTATATACACACACAGACATATCTATACACACACAATCACACAATCACACAGTTTCTTGTCTCACTTCTTAGAGTATCATGATATCATATTATCATCAATATTAAAATCTGAGTATAACTATATACAAACTTAAACCATTCATTATGATAATGTTCATTAAATTGTTTAATGTTTAAAAATTTACGCATCATCAATATACACAAACCTATCGACTATGTATGATAATGTGTAATATCAGTTGACAGATTTGTGTATAATGATAATGTGTTACCAATAATACTACAGTGTAAACAGTAAAACCAATCCAAATCGTGCCAAAAAACTAGTCCAAATTGCGTCAAAGGATGTAGTGTCTATAAGGCCCACTAAATGACGGTTTTATAATCATGAAGTTGCATCATACACACATCCAAAATGCACCAAAAAAGCATCGAAATTGCATAATAACAAGCGCATCAAAAGCACGTTTCATCTATTCTAGGATTTTCTATGAGTACTCTTGAGGGTTTTCCGCAAATTTTTTGAAAAAAAAGGCGATTTATTTTTGCATCCTGAGTCGAGAGTAAAAGCAAAGAGTACTCACCCAAGCAAAAAATGGGAGAGTACTCGACCACTCGGCAATTAATCGCAGAGTATGTAATCTATGCATCTAATGATTAAATAATTCAAGGAAAAATGCATCCTATCCAGGAGTGAATATTATCCTAGCTGCCACCATATAATTTGAGGTATATTTCTTGAAGACTATCCTCAATTAGTCAAAGAGAATTAAGGGGCAATTGAGTTAAAGAGAGACCATCAAATGAAATTATTGAGCTGTCGCAAATCTCTTGGAGAAGTCAGACGATCAAAGGAAGTCATATGCTCAAGGAATTGACTTGTATTTATGTGATGATATCATTTATCAAGGATGTCTAAGTTGGAAGGGCATTGAACTATATGGAAAGGTGTATACGTGCCTTATATTAAAGTTTGTTGGGAAACATGTTGTAGCTTGGAGAAAAGAAGTCACGTATGTTATAGCACTTCTTAGAATTCGATTAATATTTAAACATAATGTATTCATGAGATTGTGCTTCGTATATTTCTGAAGAAGCAATGATTGAAATCCAACACAGGAAAGAGATCATTGAAAATTGGACGCATTCATGAAGGGAGGTTGAAGGAATGCATTCAGGTTGGATTGTTGACTATATTAAATTCTTGGGAGATGCTGTAAAAGTGGTCAAAGGCACCTGAGCTGCAAAATAATTATTTCTTTCTCCATTAACGGCTATCGCTGGTTTCATTCTTTTGGAGTCGTTTCATATTCAGGAGATTTAGATATTAATTGCACCAAAAATATGCTACAATCGGGTGATTGTGTGGAGCACCGAATGTGAAATTAATCGCAATCCAATATCCATTTGTGCCGCCATATCAATATTGCTTGGGTTGTCGTAGAATACTTTACAGAATTGAATGAAATAAAGACTTAAAGGAGATATATCGGGAGACTTCATGTATTAAGGAGTGAGCTTCTTTAATCTTGATGGCTGCTTCAATTTCTTTGGTCCGCACTATTTATAGAGGGGCCTTGAATGAAAAATGAGACTTCAATTATTCATAGTTGCTATGTTCTTATCGAAAACCAAATATAATCACATGTTTCAAAATCTTTGAGTAGTTTAAGTGATGAGAGAGATTGGAAAGGATCAACATTATTCGATTAGGAGTCTGGAGCTATGTATAAATATCGTTATTGCCTCTGCATCGTCAAACAGTTGAGAAACAAAGAAGTCGTCTAAATCTTTCGAGGTTGGCTAAAGGTTTGCTATGAATAGCTATTGTGGAGTTGGAGTTTGACGTGGAAACTAGAAGACAAGGAACTCCAACAGTTTTGTAATGTCCCTTACCCGACCTTACCCTCGAATTTGCTTGTTGATTAGTTTTAGGGTTTCTTTTTTCCAACGGAATGTTCTCTCTAATGAAATAATCTTGAATTGGAATCTGTATTTCACCATATGGACAACGTATCCATTAGCATTAATATCTAAGTATCCAAAAATGTAAAAATAATCACAAAATAAATAATGAAGACAAATGAGGAATGGTATGGGTAGACCTGCCTGAAGCTATCCATCTAAGCCCAAGGGCACAAGCATCCCATCAGGATATCCCACCCTTTGGCTCTGAGCTGAACATCCAACTAAGACTATTCCATCCTAGGAGTGACGTGCTTAGTGGAAACACTTGTACCTACTTCTCTATCCACATCATCACCTCGAAAGACACTTAACTTACTGGGGAGGGTCGATGGAGCTTGTAATTGGCTTGGGCCTACCACCCCTCCATGGCCGTAGTTGAATCCTTAAGTGGGTTTTTAGGAACCACTCACCCATGGTTCGCCCTCCCTAATAGAGTACAAGCACGGAGAAGACAATCTTTTAGCAATCAAATACATTTGCATTTATTCAAGATTTATTTCATGCCTAACATCAAATATATTTTCATTTATCAAGGGTTCTTTAAGTTCATCATTTTCTAAAATAATTTTCCTTATGATAAGATCAAAGAAAGCATTCTATCAATAATCAAATTAGCAATATCTATTTCTTATATTCAAAATATGCTAAACATTATTGTTAAGTGAGTACATCACCTGAGTTGCTATATCTCTCCATGTTTCCTTACTCGCCTCCTTCAACCTTATATTGAATTGATCATAGGATGAGGACAATTCATAAATATACATAATATACTTATGTTTATATTGAAGAGTCATGATTACTTATAAGTATCATTATTGCATAATCGTGTATGTATATATATACTTCATATACATATATATATAATTATTCTTTTACTTATATCCATTAGTATTCATATATATATATGTTTACATAATTATTCTTTCCTTATTCATATATATTCTTTATTCATTATAAAATTTATCTATATCTATGCATATATACTTGTATGCCTATTAAATAATATATTAAATGACTCTATATTCCAATGCATTACAATCATTGTTGCTGCTGTTCTAAATTGTAGACCGTATTTCTCAATGTTTTTTTTTTCTTCCTTATTTTCCTTCCTTCTATTTATACCATTCAAGGTAGGTGAATCACGGGGGGAATGTATTGTTTGGTAAAAGAGATGACTTTTCATAAAATATATCCCTTTGTTAGATTTAATTGATGCCTTTAAAGGCTTATTATTACAATAATATCTATTTTTGAAAATAATATATTATTACTAATAATTATGATATTTCAGATTATGTACTTATTTTATTATTTTATTTTGATGTTTTGTTGAACATATTTTAACATTAAAGTATAATAATAAAACCAATTTGCTAATATCTTATTATTATTTTATTCTAATGTATTACAATATTTGATGTGTGATGATTATAATATTTATTTATTATTATTATTTTTGATATTAAGTTATTTAATACTAGAATGCAATAACAATACTTTGCCTATATATTATTATTATATTTGTTATTTCATATTAATATATTTTTATATTGATATGGTACACATTTATTTTATTTTTAATATTAATATTGCTATTTATTTTATTTATTAATTTATTTGTATTTTAACACTTGGTCTTTATGGTATTGTTATTTCGGGGACATGATAGTCCTCCCCACCCAAGATTGCTTGCCCTCAAGCAATCATGATCTAAGATGTGTGATTTTAAGATGTTTCTTGTGGTGATGCTATTATCTTTGATAGGAGTTGGAATTTCTAACGCAAGTGATGGTTACTTTGGTTATGAGGACAATGTATTGACTAATATTCTTAAGTTCTAGTATTTCTCCATAACTCCCAAAAGCAACGAATTAGAGTTTGTGATTCAATACACTTAAAACCACATGAATCAAAAATTAAAGCAAACACCCAAGTAGCTCAACTAGGCAAACAAGTAGCTCAACCAAGAAAGAAAGTAGCTCAACTAGGCAAACAAGTAGCTCAACCAAGCAAGAAAGTAGTTCAATTAGGCAAACAAGTAGCTCAAGCAAGCGGGTAGCTCAAGCACACAGGAAAGTAGCTCATGCATACAAGCAACTAGTTCAAGTAGACAAGCAAGTAGCTCAAGCACACAAGCAACCGGATCAAGTAGACAAGCAGGTAGCTAAAGCATGCAAACAAGTAGCTCAAGCATGCAAGCAACTAGCTCAAGTGAATAGCTACCAACTCAAACACACAACCAACTAACTCAAACAAGTAGGTGACTAGCTCAAGTAGGCAAGCAAGTAACTCAAGCACGCAATAACGAGCTTAAACAAGTAGGCAACCAACTCAAGCAAGTAGGCAAGCAAGTAGCTCAAGTACGCAAGCAAACAGCTCAACTAGCTCAAGTAGGCAGCTCAAGCATGCACAGGATGGCAAGAAAGATGCTCTGATACCACTGTAATGTCCCTTACCCGGCTTTAACCTCAAATTTGCTTGTTGATTAGTTTTAGGGTTTCTTCTTTCCAACAAAATGTTCTCTCTAATGAAATAATCTTGAATTGGAATCTGTATTTCACCATATGGACAACATATCCATTAGCATTAATATCTAAGCATCCAAAAATGTAAAATAATCACAAAAGAAATAATGAAGACAAATGAGGAGTGGCATGGGTAGACCTACCCGAAGCTATCCATCTAAGCCCAAGGGCACAAGCATTCCATCAGGATATCCCACCCTTTGGCTCCGAGCTGAACGTCCAACTAAGACTATTCCATCCTCGGAGTGGCATTCTTAGTGGAAACACTTGTACTTGCTTCTCTACCCACATCATCACCTCATAAGACACTTAACTTACTGAGGAGGGTCGGCGGAGCTAGTAAGTGGCCTAAGCCTACCACCCCTCCATGGCCACAACGGATTGTTAAGTGGGACCCCCACCCCTCCATGGCCGTAGCGGAATCCTTAAGTGGGGATTTTAGGAACCAGTCACCCATGGTTCGCCCTCCCTAATAGAGTACAAGTATGGAGAAGACAATCTTTTAGAAATCAAATACATTTGCATTTATTCAAGATTTATTTCATGCCTATCATCAAATATATTTTCATTTATCAAGGGTTCTTTAAGTTCATCATTTCCTAGAATAATTTTCATTATGATAAGATCAAAGAAAGCATTCTATCAATCAAATTAGCAATATCTATTTCTTATATTCAAAATAAGCTAAACACTATTGCTAACTGAGTACATCACCTGAGTTGCTATATCTCTCCATGTTTCCTTATTTGCCTCCTTCAACCTTATACTGAATTGATCATAAGATGAGGACAATTCATAAATATACTTAATCTACTTATGTTTATATTGAAGAGCCATCATTACTTATAAGTATCATTATCATATAATCATGTATGTATATATATATATACACTTCATACATATATATATAATTATTCTTTTACTTATATCCATTAGTATTCATATATATATATATGTTTACATAGTTATTCTTTCCTTATTCATATATATTCTTTATTCATTGCATATTATTCATTATAAAATTTATCTATATCTATGCATATATACTTGTATGCCTATTAAATAATATATTAAATGAGTCTATATTCCAATGCATAACAATCATTGTTGCTGCTGTTCTAAATTGCAGATTGTATTTCTCAATGTTTTTTTTTTTTTCTTCCTTATTTTCCTTCTATTTATACTATTCAAGGTAGGTGACTCATGGGGGGGAATGTATTGTTTGGTGAAAGAGGTGACTTTTCATAAAATATATCCTTTTGTTAGATTTAATTGATGCCTTTAAAGGCTTATTATCACAATAATATCTATTTTTGAAAATAATATATTATTACTAATAATTATGATATTTCAAATTATGAACTTATTTTATTATTTTATTCTAATGTATTACAATCTTTGATGTGTGATGATTATAATATTTATTTATTATTATTATTTTTGATATTAAGTTATTTAATACTAGAATGTAATAACAATAATTTTCCTATATATTATTATTATATTTGTTACTTCATATTTATATATTTTTATATTGATATGGTACACATTTATTTTATATTTAATATTAATATTGCTATTTATTTTATTTATTAATTTATTTGTATTTTAACACATGGTCTTTATGGTATTGCTATTTTAGGAACATGACAAGTTTTCAATTGAAATATACCCTTTAATTTTTCCCTTTAATTTTCAGTCACAACAATGCAAATCATGCACCTGTTAAGAATTAGCTCTAAACCAAAACACACCTGAAACAACTCTAACCAAGAATGCGCCCTAAAACCACTTAAGGAGGAGGGGCGGGCATATGGTCAAAGGATCCCTAGGATCTAATAACTTGATAACAATTGAAAATAGAGAGCTAAACTCGACACCAAGAATGTGCACGCAAGATCCTTTTGCAAGGCAAGGTGCTAACATATGGTGGAGTGCTAGATATTAAAGTGAAATACAACTTCTTCTGCTGATGTAGGCATCCACAAGCGGTGGGAATACTCCACTTATTTTGTGGGTGTGATTATTGCAAACATTTAAAGGCGGCAAGCCAACCAATTAACCTCACTTCCACTTAAACTGTGATGGGTATACAATCCACACAACCACTTTATTTTTGTGGGGGGAATACAACAAAGTAAATTGCAGCAGGTAAACAAATTGTTGTTAGTACTACTAAATAGCTTACAAACAATTACTAAACAGTTGGAATGTATCAACCACGAATTCCCAAAATAAGCAATGGTTAGAGTATGACTTCCTCTAACATTTACAACTTGAATAGATGAATAAATGAAGCTCAAAACAACAATAGTAATAAACTTAACTAATCTGATCAAAAACAAAAGGTACAGAAAATCAGACCAACAAGCTATAGATTCATCAATTTGGACGAAACTCCTCCGAAACAGCTCCGAATGCTTCCATACCACAGTCAATCAACAACTGGAAGCTAGGCATCCAAACTCTAATGGAAATTTGAGCCAGAAACAGATGGAAACAACATGCACGAATTCCAATGCAAGTACCAAATGTTACGGCCCCTCAAGGAGGTCGACTTGCTCTCAAAAATCAGGAACTTGATAATAAAATCTGCAAATTTGCAAGAAGCGGCGCCCTCCATAGTAGCACAACTTGGGCCAACACCTAGAACAAAACCAAATTCAATGATGAAGCTATGAACAAAAAATAGCTTCAGCCAAGCCAAATCAGCAACTTAAAAAAACAGGTTTTACATCAGCAATCTGTTCAATTCTATCAAATTGAAGCTCTATCTGTATTTCAATGTGAAATACAATCACCATGATCCACCTAGGAAGCCATAGTTTCAGCCCCGAAGGATGGAACGAATTCGCTAAGCTTCCTCTTAGCCAGGTTCTGGATTCAAACCAACAGCATAACTTTACTTTCCAATTTCTCAGATACGAATGAATGAGCAAAGCTTCAATAGAGGAGATGAATCAACTGTAACCTCCAAACAAGAAACTCTTCAACTTCTCCAAGAGGCGTCCATTTCAAAAAGCATTTCTTTTTGAAATATTTAAAACTCTTCATATTTCTCCCAAGTCGTCCCAATTAGAGGAGTAATTAAAACTTTAATAAAATATTAAAGTGCATTGATGAGGTATGCCCCTTCATGACCCCATTTTAAAAACAACTTAAAGTTCATTGACTAGGCAAGGGGTACAACTGCAAAACATAAAATTGACTAAGTATGAAACTTAGCCCAAGGAGGTAGCTAAGTGCAATGCTCAAACTGCAACTGATGAACTGCTAAAAATAGCAAACTGATAACTGGCAAGGTGATTATGATGCCACTGCCACAAAAGGACTTACTAAAAATAGCAAATGCTCAAAATAGTAAGTAGACTTCAAAACCATCAGAAAGCCAAACTGAACAGCCTCACTGCCCAAAATAGAAATGTGGACTGCAGATGATTGAACTGATGCTAGAATGATACTGCTATAAATAGACTTACCCAGAATAGCAAATTGCTATAAATAGTAAGTTTGCAAAGCTTCATCTGAACATCAACTGAGCAATAATCATGACTTACTATAAATAGTAAGTGTTTCCAAATGCCTTCTGAGCACAAACCGGGAAACCAACATGACTTACTATAAATAGTAAGTGTCTAGAAAGGTTATCTGATGGAGATGCATGTTACACCATTCTGAAGCTCTCTAAAAACCCAGAAAACTCCCAGAAACGCACTTCCAAACTCCTACATGCATGCCTTCAAAAATGCATCTGAAACCTCCCATAAAATAGGAAACCCTAATTTTTCATTCTGCTTAGCCTACAAGTTTCCGAAAATAGGCTAAAACCTCAAGAAGAGCGTAAGACTAAATTGGGGCCATTACATCAATGCTATTGGAGAAAGCTTGAGCGTGGTAATCTCTAACACAAGGAGTTATTGATGGGATCATGATTTCTTGAATATTAAATGTAAGGGAGTTGGGTGAATCTTTATAGGTCAGAATTACATTATCATTGTTCATTCAAATCTGATAAACATTGGAATACTCTATTGTTCTTTGAGTCTGCAGTTACTTCTTGTGATTTTGTTAATTGTAATGTTCCATGTTTATTACTATTGCTATTACAATGAAACTGCAAATGATTTTCTTGTGATTATATCCTGGAAAATTTATTAAATGAATGTATGATATAAGCACTTGCAAAGTCACTGTTAGTAAAAGTAGAACAGTGTATTGGGAAATTGTTTGACAAAATGCTCGAAATGATTAGTTGGTACATTGGCAAAAAAAATTGTGTTAAACTTGGTGAGTAGAGTTTCTGAATAGGGTAGGTCATGATAAGCAGCTACCAACATTTTAATTACATTGAAACAAACCCAAATAGATAACAAATATTGCAAAAGCTAACCTTTTAAACTCTATAGAAGTGATTGTAAACGTCCAATGTACTGTTGTAACCACTTTGCTCATGAAGTTCACACCCAAACATAAAATACAAAAAGTTTGAAATAAATTTTGGCTCCAACAATGAACAAAGTCTATTTGTAATGTCCCTTTTTTAGCGAGCATCAGAGTTTGGAGGATTAGCCTATCATTGGGTCCTCGTAGGCTAATAATGATGATTAGAGAGCCCAATGTTGGGGTTATCTCACTCTCCAGATGGTGATTTGTAGTGTTTATCTCTACTGACACTTGGCATACTTAGAGGCTTTCTTATTCCGAGGTTTCTAGCTTCATTAAAATACACTTACTATTTATAGTAAGTCAGTTGGTTGTGAGAGGCCAACCTTACTATTTTTAGTAAGGCATCCTGGTGAGCAAAGAATGTAGTGGGCTACCTCCTGGCACTGTTAGATTCAATAAATAATGTTTATTGATGGAGTTGTGATTTTATAATTATTATTAAAGTAATACTTTAATGATAATTATTTATTATGTGGAATAATAATGACTTTGACTTTATTGTAAAGGGGACATTAAATGATATAAAAGTCAAATAATATTGGTTTTAAGTGCCCAAGTGAAGTTATTTCATAAATTCAAAAGCATTTCAAAAAGCATTGAATTCATTCTCAATCATATTTACAATACTTCGCTTTTGTTGCTTTGGTGTTTGGGGGTGAAACCTAGGGTTTTACTGCAATTTCAGTCTTGGAGAACGTGGCATCTCAAAGATTATGCAACCTGTTGGCGTTTCAAATCGCACCTCTGGAATGCGTTCTGGAAACAGACAGCTATGTGCAGTAAACTGCTCTTCGAATTAGGAGGGGAAGCTCCCTCTTTTACCGAGTAGCAAAAGAAAGTAATCTAAACTTAATTACGCCTATCTTTTTGGTTCAGCTGCGAGAACACAAGGTTATAGAACACGAGATGTTGCGGCTGAGGTTTTCCCTTTAATGAAACTAGACAGTTACAACTTAAACTACACTTAAAAAATTTCTACCCTCTCAAGTAAACGCAGAGCAAGAGAGTTTAGAAATGAACGAGTTTGATTTCTGACAAAGATACTTAAACAAACTTTTCTTCAACGTACATTTTATGCAAGCTGAAAAAGAGATCATAAAAGTATTACAAAAATATGAGACATTTATTTCAAGAGTAGCAAAGCAAGCTTCAAGTTTTTATTTACTCATACTTCTAACACAAATCAATAAACGAAAATCTGAGATATTTATATCGAGGCAAACAAAGCACGCTCAGGATTTTATTCACTCAAACTTCTAGAACAAAGATTACAATTTCGGGACAGCAAGTTGTAGCAAAATACTTGCAACATGCGATCAACCTGATTATAATTGACACATAACACATGCGCTAAACAAAGATTTTCAACTAATGAGGCATGCAAACTAGCTCTTTACACAAAGTGAACAACACTAGACGATAACAAACATGAAGGCATAAGCTCAACGATTCTGTTATCACAAGCACAGTTAAACTAAAATGAGCAAACACTGCTCTTATTTATAACTAAGCAGAGGAGTAGGGAGCCCTAAAATCTCCTTGCTTTTACAACTACTGCTTGCCAACATGCAAGCTTTATTTCTAAATCTAGAACAAGATAAAACATCTAAAAACGGAAAGTGCCAACTCATGACAACTTGTTACAATTGTTTTCTTTCTATCCCCAAAGAATGGATAAGATTTGAGACAAGAATAGAAAGAAAGCGTGGAGGATGCTTCTAGAAGAAAGCAGATTTAAAGCTCGATCACATCCGCTAAAAAGCGGGAAACTTCATCTTTTGTTGGAGTCCTGATGCTATTAATGGCAAAATGTCGCTTTTCTAAGATTTCTTCGCCATCTGCAATAGATCTTAGGAAATCTCCACTCTCATTGTCCGCTTTCTCAAACCTTACTAACATCATGAAAATCATCATCATTCTCCCAACACTGCCTTTGTCTCCAAGAGGCGTAGCTGTCTCCATGACCATTTCACCCTCAAGGTTCCTCTCGAAATGTATTTGTTTCTTGGCCTTCTTCTTGAGTGCTTCCTGGTATATGCTAAGATCATCAATATTCACCTGACAGGAAGGCCTTCTTCTTGTCCTTCCCAAGGAGCTCTCGAGCCAAGATGTAGTATTTCTATTAACATCCAAGGGAGGAATAATTGTAACTTCAGCCTCTATCTCCTCGTCTTCCAAATCAATGTGAATCGGCGAAGACCTAGGAGATGGTAGAGTTTCTTGTATCAAAGGCTCATCATGTTGTACTTCTTCTTGAAGTATGGGCTTTGGTGGAGGAACTTTTGTTTCAGCTGTAGGCTGCTCCTGTATAACAATTCTTGTGTAGTCCAACCTCCTTTTGGCACTCTTTGCTGATCTACTGCCCTTTGTGACCTCTTGAGAATGAACC
Source organism: Sequoiadendron giganteum (assembly GCA_007115665.2). Classification (NCBI taxonomy): domain Eukaryota; kingdom Viridiplantae; phylum Streptophyta; class Pinopsida; order Cupressales; family Cupressaceae; genus Sequoiadendron; species Sequoiadendron giganteum. Next base: position 68,673,286 of record VCHN02000014.1, on the reverse strand, counting down.
TTTTCTTTGTTCTTAGTTTGGACTCTTGAAGAAGAGGGAAGAGATGAAAGTTTCCTTGGCGGCTTTGCTACTGGAATGGACTCTCTTCTTTTAAAGACCAAGAAAGTCTTGCTGTAATCCACCACTTGTCGTGTCCTTTCCTCAACTGACATACATTCTTTGTGAGCCCAATTGACCTGTGGAAGAGGTTGCTATTTAAACTGATTTCTTTTATAGGCTAGGTGAATTACATCTCCCTCATCATCTGACAACCCTTCAATGTTTTCTGATAAGCAATCTTTCATCTGATGAAGGGTTAACCTACTGTTTCTTCGCCTTCGCACCTCATACTTGTCTCTGCAGTTAGCCCAAAAGTCTTCAAGTGCAAGCACATGAGGATAGTTTTGACCAAGTTGAGATGCATAGAAGCCATGGGGATCATATGATCATCTCTCGCTGAAAGGCTTGAGACCATGTTTGTCTAACTCGTTACCCATTAGTTTAGCTTCAGCGGATGATCTACAAGTGTAAATACCTAAAGCAAAAGGAAAGTTGAAGGCTGGTTTCTTCTTGTTACGCAAACGAGTGTGGACATTTGAAATCTGCCTAAAGAATTCCATGCATACTACTTCATCTGATCGATACCTCGGTAACATAAGTGGAGCTCCTGAATAACCGTACACCCTTAGGTAAGTGAAGGTGGCAAACTAAATAAACCAATCAGCCCATTCTGATATTGCAGCCCTGACAATAGATGAGATGCAAACATGTAGCTCATTGTCCAAGTCTCGCACTATATAGATTAAGAATGCTTCATTCACCCGTTTGTAATGATGTGATGCAACAGTAAACTCCAACTGAGTGTAATAGTTGTAGACATGTTGAACATTTAGATAACCCTCCGTGTTTAACCCTTTGAATTTACCTTGATAGGCAACCAAGTAGACTAGGTAGGAGACCGTGTGGAATGCATGTCTATTGAAGTACTCAGTTATCTGATGGTGTCGGCAATCACTGATCAATGTAGGCCAGTCATAGAACTCTGTCTTTTTCATTATATGAGGTATCACGTAGAACATCCAAGGCTGAAACCTTGTTGCATCTGCTTGACCTGTAACTCGATTGAGTAGGGTTATTATGATGGTGAATTCATCCTTGAACTGTCCTCTCTCAACATCCTTTGGTAATGTAGCATGTTTCTCTTTCATCCATCTATGTGCAATCTTCTTGCTGTACTTAGCTTGATGTTCTTCCCATATCCTATCACATTCTTATACGTTGATGGTAACAATCCCAGACCATGGTGGAATGGAGAAGCATTTCTCAATCATGTCTGGCTTTAGGTTGCATATGATTCTCCCATCAACGGACTGTATCTCCCTTGTTGCTGGATTATAATGCTTAATACAAGCAATTATGAACTCTAAGCTCTGTACTGAAAAAGGCATGGATACTGCTGCAAGAAAACCTAAATGGCCAAGATGCCTAATGGTGGTGTTGCCTGCATCTTCTAAAGGACGTAAATTGAACACTGGCTTAATATGATGCAAATCTGTCTCGGCCGTTTCAATGAAATCATGGTACAACACTGATTTGGTTTTGAAATCTACGGGAGTGCACTCCATTCTGCAAAACTTAAAGATAGATAGTAAACTCGCCTAGGTTTTGACAATTTTTAGCAAACTTTCTAAATTTAGTTTGCTGATTTTTCTTCCTCAAACGGATGAAATTTTGAGATTTTTTTTTGAGATATGGGTTCTGACTAGAATTTCATTACAAGCCAACCTAGATCGTTCGTTTTTGAAAATATGAAGTGAAGATTGAAAAAGTAGCAAACCCTAATTTTCTCCAAAAAAAAGCAGAAAAAGCTGGCATCTGTGTATTGTTCTTGAGCATATTCTGGATGAACCCAGTTGATTAGATTTTACAAACCCTAGCTTCTGACTGAAAAAGAAACAACTTTAAGTTTTTTTGAAAACGCTATGATATGGGTTTTGTCTAGAAGAAGGTTTAGAATAGACCCATAAGATTAGAAATGGATGAAATTGAAGTTTTCCCTGACATGCAAAATAAAAGCAACTGCTGCAACTTAGAGAAAATTCTTCAACAATTTGTCTAGAAGATAGAACAAAACTGGATCAGCTTGTTGAAAATTGATAGTATTAGCCTTCTTCTTCACAAATTTGATGTTCTTGATGAAGAAATATGAAAAAGGAGGCCTTCTTTGATTGTTGATATGAAATTTTATGAGAAACCAACAAGTTAGGGTTCTTGAATCTTGAAAAATATATGTTTGAAGTTGCTGCTTTGTTTCTCCTTGAAGGCACTTGCAAGAAAATATGAAAAATAAGGCATAGAGATGCCTTTAAATAGATTTTTGCTTTGAAAACAGCTTCACAAACCCTAATTTTAGTTCATGCCTTGAGCTATGGCGTTTTTCTTTCTCTTTGAAAATTTTGAAATTCTAAAAAAAAACTCTAAGGCATGAGGAGTTGGGCGCCCTTCTTGAGGTATGGCACCCAGTCTCTCCAGACTTAGCCAAATTAACATCATTTTCATCTTCTATTGATTTTTCAACCCTATTTCAGCTCCGTCTCCTAACTTCTTGGTTGATCCGATGAACGAATTGAATATTCCATTGCAGAGCCTAGTTGAATCTGATAACATTGTTCTAGACACGTCATCTACTAAAAACTTCATCTGTCCCTCCGAAATGTCAGGTGCCTATCCTTGATAAGGGCGCCCATTTTCTCTAGTGTCAGCCATTTTCATGATATTCAAATTTATGCTCGTCTTCTGACCTCCAAATGAATTCGTGATTCCGGGTGTTGTGTTGATCAAAATGACTGGCTGACGAATTCACTCGATAGCTGAGATGATTCTGGAAGGGGTCCTCTGGATACCTCGTCTCCGAAAATTGACTTCTGGTGGCTCAAAACCCTAGGTGCCCTTCTTGAAGTATGGCGTCCATAGCTTCTAGAGTTAGTTTTTTATTTTGGATATTCACTGTTGCTTCCAACTGTCTTTTCTCACTTTTTCTCCTATGTTCGCCTTGTGACATTTGACGACTGCTGGCTCTGACAGATGAGCTGACGGATTCGTTGGAAAGCTGGGTTCAATCTGACGAAGTTGTGCTAGAGGAGTTTTCTTCAAATTTGATCATCTGATGCCTCAAAAGTTTGGGCACCTTTCTCCTTCAAGGGTGCCCATCTTCTCCAGACTTAGATTTTATTCTGTGTTGTTCGTCTTCAACCTTTAAAATATCTCTCTCTGTGACCTCTGTTCGCCTTGGATTTGTGGGTGACTGGATGATCTAACGAACGTGTCAGCTGATTCGTTGTGGAGACGAGATAATTTTGAGCAACATTGGCCTGGAGGCAGAAACCCTAATTCCGGATTTTGGCCTCTTAAAAAGTTGGGTGCCTATCTCCTTTTGGGGTGCCCATGGCTAACAATGTTAGAAAAATTTATCAACTTTTCAACTTTTTACCTTGTTAAACATGTCTTCCTTGGTTTTGATTGCCGGATTGAAAAATTGACTAAGGCATTGAAGTATGGGTGCCTCTCCTTGATTGGGGCGCCTGAAGTCTTCAGACTTACACAAAATTTGGCATTTTTCACTTTTCAAACTTCCTCGTTCTTTGTGCACGTTGTTCGTTGACAACCTTTGTTTGATGCTCGAATATTTGATTCTGACACTTGGCAACTGTCTGACCTCCATTGATGACCTTGGATCTCTGAAAAAGCTTCTAAAAAAGCAGAATAGACCCAGTAGAGTAAAACTGGTCTTTTTGTGATTCTAACCGCACCAGCCTGATGAGGAAGTATTTTGAGCCAATCAAAATCAATCTTAACCCTAACGACCAAACTTTCTATTTTTAGATAATTTTACAAGTATCCTTTTTGTAAGAAACCCAAAAAAAGTTTCAATTTTTAGAAAATTGCTAAAAATAGAAATTTTCCTAAAATTTAGGGATGAAAAACTGAAATTTGGGTATTGTAGGTTTGATATTTTTGAACCGACTCAGATTGTCAGATTTTGAAAATTTCAAGTTTTTGGCCCCCATGTAAGACATGCACACCCCAATTTTGACCTTTTTTGACAGATTTAACAGTATCTTGACTCATTTTTTCAAAATGCTTAAGTGTAGCAAAAATTTTAATTTGGGGTACAACACAACCTACAAGTGTGAGATAGCATCCAAGGGTTGTAGTTGTCTAGTGGCTTTACATCAGGGGTCACATTGAGCTTAGTTGGAGTGATTATCCCAAAAGTCTTCAAGGGTTTGTGAAGCAGATTTCAATTGTTGAAAGCATAAAAATTGGAGATCATTATAATTGTTGTTGCACCTCATTTACCAGGCCATACTACTGTACTAGCAGTCTGTACCAACCATTAATGTTGAGGTCGTACTATCTCTATGCTGGGTGTGTGAGGACTTAGGCAGAAACGCCTATCTTTTGGCATCATTTCTTCTTCTTTGAGGGGTGGCTAGATCATTGCTACCTATATGCAGTAGTTTGAAGGTGGAAAATTACCATATTATGCTAGGCATCCAAGTATAAGGGTTTTTTGATTTGCTGATATACATTCCAAAAATTTGCAACTTGCATTGCTTGGCTCCGGGTATGATTATATTGTGTTTGCAAAAGGAATGAAAATCTGATTTAAATATATATATTGTTTTTTGAAAAGTTATAGCAAAGAAGATTTGTATTATTCAAGCATTTATTTCCAGTCATCCTTTCATTAGCATTTGTATATGTTATTTGCATTTCTTGGCATAAACCTTTCAAAAATTCAAAACAAAACAAAACAACTTGGAAACATCAAGCAATCACAGGCAGATTTTTCAGAGTAGTAAATATCTCAACAAGGGGTGGGATATTTCACTATTAATAAGTCACAATTGCAGCAAAGAACGTAATAAAAATTTCAATAGTGACCATGACTTCAATGTTTCTAGCTATCCTCTGAACTTTCAATCAGCTGTTACAGTTTCAAACTTGAGGAGGAACAATACATGATGGTTTGACAGCAGCAATATAGCATAAGTGTTTAACTCAGAATGATAACTACAACATAGTCCTCTCTATCCACTAAATCCTACCCAGTAACTTAGCATATTCGACAGTAAAAAATTGCAAACATTTATGCTTTGAAAGAACCCACTATAACTTGCTTATCCACACTCAAACTCAATAATGGTGGTGACATTACCTCAAACCTTTTATCTTGGAGTTCACAACCAGCAAAGGTTTAACATACATCCTGCATTGATTGATATGTGTCAGAACCCCCACAAAGACTTCCATGACTACCTCCAGTGTTATGTCCCCATTTTTCGTGAGCATCAAAGTTTGATGGTTTATCCTATTCCTGGCCCTCGTAGGCTAACACAGATGGTTAGGGGGTCCTTCTTGGCAATGATCAGTGTGTTTTCTCATTCAAAGCTCAGTGTGGGTTTAGGTTGGTCTTTGTTACACTCAGTTCTTCATACTTACTATTTATAGTAAGTCACCATTTCAGGGGAGTCAGGGTTACTATATTTAGTAAAGCATCTAGATAGGTCTTAGATGCACTGTTGGCCTCTTAATTAATTGGATGGGCGAAATATTAAATGTTTAATGAGTAATTATTATTAAAGTTACTTTAATGATAATTAAATAGTATAAAGTTAAATTATAAAGTCAAAAGTGTACTTTATTTCCGATGAGGCCACGACCCTCAATTAAAATCACTTAAAGTACATTTATTAGTGCATAAAAGTGAGCACCCAATTTTGGAGTATTTTAACAAAGTTTTTTATTAAAAACCTAATGTGGACTTCAAAAGAAAATTAAATGCTCTTAATGAGGTCAACCTAATCCTCAAGGTTATAAAAAGGCATCAAAGCAAATGGATTTCATTATGTTTGAAGATTATAAACTTGTGTCTTGGAGTTCGTGCTTGGAGAAGAAGCCAACTAGGGTTTTTTCCATTTCAGCATTGGAGAACGAAAACTCTTCATTGTTTATGCAATTTTGAGGTTGTGAAACTATCAGCTGAATTATTGCTTGATTGCGGGCTTCATACAGGGGTCCGGTTTGTGCTTACAAGTGAAGGATTCATCAGGGTTGCAAGCAGATTTATCTTCTTGAAAGAATAAGATTATAGAGGCTGCATTTAATATTTTCCAGCACCCATATTGCAGCCATACCACTAGCATTTCTAGGCCGTAGCTTTTGTTTGCAGCCAGCCATACTGTCTACCAACAAAGGCATGTTTTCTTCAAGGCAAATCGCCTTGCTTCTTTGAGGCCTTTCATCACCGTTTGTGGCGCCTAGCATCTTGGGAGCCTTCAGCGTGGGTTTCAAGGTGGAGAAGATGGTTTAAGAGGCAAGCCACACATTTCACCAGCTGCTGCTATAAATTTCAGAATTTCATTGAAGCCTTCCTTTGCATTTTCGAGTATGCAAGGTTCTTTAAAAGCTTACGTTTAGTGATTTGTCTATTTCCTTATGCATATTTCTTGCTTGGCTTTATTTTATTAAAAATACAAAAAGCATATATTGTCAAAAAACCTCAAAAATCACAAACCATCAAAAACACAAACAAACCCTTATCTTTCAACATCAATTATCAATGGTTAGAACTGGCCGGGTTCTTACATCTAGATTCTAACATACCACCCAGTACAGCTCCTATATTCCTATCATTGCTCCTTTTTTACATAAACCTTTTCAGCTAGCATGGAGGTCCACATCACTTGTAATTTGACTTTACAATACCAATATGCGGAAGCTACAACCAGATATTGGTTAGACAAAAGCCTCCATATCGTACAGTACCTAGAAAGTACGATTCACTTAATAAATTCTGAGAAACCTTTTAAACTTATTTAATTTGGTCAAACACAATCACCTAGGCAAGGAAATGTAGAATATTCAGCACCCATTTTTAATTGCACTCCTATTCACATTTGCAAACCCAAAACACCAGTACGGCCCCAGACAAAGGTGTAAAGACTTGCTAAGAGTACGAAACCTAGGAAATATTAATAAAAACTTTACACCATGTTTCAAGTTTTAATAATGATTGTATGGTCCTGGAAATTGAAATGAAACAATACCCATAATCAAATATGCTCAAAATTTCCAACAACTAGCAAAAAACAATATTGCCTGAACATATACAATCACACTAGAATCATAAAACTTCAATAAATCCTCGATTCAACACCCAAGAAACATCTTGGGCAACCTTGAAGGTGTTATCCTTAATTGGGGTTTTCATCTCCAATAAGTTATGAAATCCAACTACAAAAACTCCTTTTCAAAAATTCAATCCAGCATATGTGAAAATGAAAACTCCCTTTGCTTATTTCCTTCTTCCTAGAAGTAACTACCCACCTTTCTTGAAATTCCTTTTTTTCTTTTATTCTTTTTCATTTAAATTTCATTTCACTTTAAGCACACCCAAAAATAATATTTTATTCACCGTTTTAAAAAAAACTCACCTTATGTCTCCCTTTTGCAACAATTAAATTAACACTAAATTAAATAATAATTTTACTTAGGAACTTTAGCGTTAAATTAATTAAAAAATTTACCACCATTTAGAAAGGGGACATTACAACCAATAGTGGCATGGTGTGATGGTTAAGTTGTTGTGTTGTATTAAATAATGATTAAATTTCTTTCAGATTTGATATATCTAAGGCTTTTCTACTTTCAGAATATTGAACTTGATAAATTTGAAGTTGATGCCAAATCAATATTGAAAAATACTGATCATGAATTCACGTCTGAATTTTCCTTAATGGTATTTGATCTACAAGAGCAGAACATTTATGGATTTCAATATCTCCTTTTGTGGATCGGATCTGCATTAAATATATAAGGAAGAGACACATCCCATGAGCGGACATGTCTCCACAAAGTGGAGGCATGTCCGTTCATGAGATGTCTCATGAATTGTGCCTTTTCATCTTAACTAAACACCTGATCTCTAATCGGGGTTTGTTTCTTAATAAACATAAATGCTTACCAAGTTCGATCTGTATTTATCTTGCACAAATAAATAATATCCAATATGGAAATGATCACCAATAATGATACTCGATAGGGATCCTATATGAAACATGAAAATATATTATCAAATTGATCATGATTTCTATATCTGACCGAAGCTACCATATTTCAACACTCCCTCTTAGCTAGGGAAGATAAAACTAACCAAGTATATAGTGATATCACCTTACTCATGATATTAGAAGATATGGTATGCTTCTAAGAGTGTCAAGTCACATGACATTCTTCATAACACATCTTCATTATGGTATGTGCACCGACATCAAGTCTCATGATGTCTAACATAATAAATCATGGCATATCCAAGGATACATTTATCCACCATGATTATCTCATAAGAATCATTATGATCTTCAACTGATATCAAGTCTCATGATATCTATCAAAAATGTCCAAGAGATACTATCATGACATATCCACAGATATCAAGTCACATGATATCCATCATGATAGTGAAACTAATCATTGTAAAGTCATCACCTTACAATGTCAAATACAAGTGTTCATTATCAGAAAGATTGTCACCTTTCAATAATGTACACAAGGGGAGGGGGCAGCATAAAGTCATGGAGTCACACACATGACAAAAGAGTTTACACATTAAACATATTTTAAATATATTAGTACAAAATAAACAATTTGAGTCTCAATCTCAACAATAACTTACATTTCAACCATACCAAGTTTCTTCTTGAAGTGTTCAACTTTAACTCTGGAAAGAGATTTGGTGAGAATGTCTTCTGTTTGATTGCTTGTACTAACATACTTCAACTAGATCTCATTCCTTTCTACCATGTCTCTCACATAGTGGTAAGGAATCTCTATATGCTTTGATCTATCATGGAATACTGGATTCATTGAAAGCTTAATACAACTTCGATTGTCACAGTGGATAATAGTAGGATTTAGGGGCTCACCAAATAATCCCACAAGCAATTTCTGGAGCCATATTGCTTCTCTTGCTCCCATAGAGGCTGCAATATATTCGGCTTCTATTGTACTCAGTACCACAAAAGATTGCTTCCTGCTACACCGGGATCATAACAGACCGCAACCTTAAACAACATCCAAAGGTACTCTTTTAATCATCTTCTTTAGGTTTAGTAGGCTCCCTTTGAATCTTCAAGCACTTGCATCAACCTCCTGACCTCATCATCCAAGATTGCCTGCAACACTTGCTTTAGAGAAATGGTTTCCAATGCACACCTTTGTAGAGATTCAGGGTTGTCCTCTTCAACCTCATCCTAGATCACTCTATTATGAATAGGTTTGCGGAGCTACCAATGTTAAACCTGTTAGTGTTTCTTAGATCAGATTAATTAATGAAAGCACTTAATAGAATTGCAACACATAAGACAATGAACACACAAAGATACCCTGGGAAAACCCTCCTCTTGAGGGAGAAAAAACCCAGCAAATAGTCTGTCTATATGATGAACAATAATAGCAAAACTCTGCTTACAACTCAGGCCCAACAATGGCCAACAATGAATATAATGAGGTCACACCTCTCCTAGATGCACAAGATACAAATGAATATGTTTCTCCTTGTAACCGATCTGCTGCTGCTGATACAGGAGATGATCTCAGCCTTCAAAGAACAACAATCTGCTCTTCTACAGAAATCGCTATCTCTCCTCAATATTGATCTGCTGAGATAGAGCGAACTCCTTATACAGAAAAATGCGAACTTGATAACTTGCTTGATTCGGCCTGCTGCTACAAAATGATGGTCTGCTGCTAAAGTGCGAATTGTCTTGATGAACTTGAATCAATAAATGACAAGGTAAGACCTTGTATTTATACAAGATAAAGTGACACCTTGATTAGGTCGGCCATCTCCAAGAATAATTAATTTACAAGATAGCAATGTAGGTCGGCCCTAATTAGGTTATTAATAATAATCTCAAATACATATATAAATTAAATAGCCGCTTAGGCTAATCATTTAATTTGTGAGTCTTCTTGAAGTGGGTGCGTTGGAAGAAGCAGACCTAAGCTGCTTATAACATCAACACTCCCTCTCAGCTAGGGATGATACTTCCACCTGCACAAAAAACATCATCTCAATGTGAAAACAAAATAAGATATCACCTCATTGTGATACCAACCAATATGGCTACCTCCATAGATGGTATGAACAAATGCTCATCACTTAATGTGATGTTGTCACCTCAACGTGACTTTTACCATGGCTCTCCCAGAGAGTGATTCATAAGCACAAATAAATCATCACGGATTCCCTCACGTGATGCAGTCATGGAGTCACACACATGACATCCACCATGGCTCTCCCAGAGGGTGGAAACAAGGGCTTTCACCTCAACTCTCTCTCAACAGAGAATTGCATTATCAAGGTCTTACACCTCAACTCTCTCTCAACAGAGAATTGCATTATCAAGGGCTTGCACCTCAACTCTCTCTCAACAGAGAATTGCATTATCAAGGGCTTGCACCTCAACTCTCTCTCAATAAAGAATTGCATTAGCAAGGGATTTCACCTCGAACTTCTCTCAGAGAAGAACTCATTAAACAAACGAACACCGATACTGAGACTCCCTCTCGATCCTGGCTTCAGAGATTGCAAAGAAGACTTCTGGAGATGTACTCCCTCTAGCCATCAACTCAGTCCCTCTAGTGTTTACTCCCTCTTGATCATTTCTTTGGTTGACATGACTTCTTCACAAGATACCTCAAGCTTTTCATCACGAAGTAATCTCTTATCATCTTCTTCCCCCTAAACCTGTCCAGGAAGCATTTTAGATAGAAATTACTAACAGTCCATAATTATCCAAAGAAATATCAAGATTAGAATCAAACAAGTTATATCATGAATGAAATTTTTCTAAAGATCTTTTGCTGGTGAACACAACACAATTCAAGAGAATCTACTATCTCTCTTAATTACAAGATCCAAAGAATAAATAAATGATATAATTCAGCAACCAATGAATACTTATCTTTTTAACTATTCTGATAGGTCCAAATGCTGGACATAGTGTCATACATTGTACTTGAGCTCAGATCAATCCGTACCCTTCACAGTTTGAACACAATGACAACCTGAAAGGGCAAGCTATGACTCCAAGCTTGATCATTTCTTCATTTGGTAAGACTTCAATATCCGATCTTTCCAGATGCAGATTGCTAGATGCTCAGGATATCTCAATGTAAGAGCCTCTTAATAATTAAAAATAATTCATGAACACTATTCAACTATGCAATACTTATCTCATGGATTTCAAAATCTCCTGAGTAATAGATAATTAATTCATTAATCATGACATGTCTTTCTTTCAATTTTCACAGAAGAGCTAATCTCAGCAAAACCAAAAGACAATTAACATGATCCTACTTGCAATGAAAAGAATCTTATTACAGTGATTGCTATTTACTTGTCACACATAATCCTAAGTAAATAATGTCAAAATTGCATAACTCAACAAATTGAATTTTAACCTAGAATAGTAAATACAATCAAAAACAAAGAGTACTTATCTCTTAAATATTCTGAAGGGTGGGAACCGTATGATATGTTGCTCTTGCGCTTAGTACACAACTTGAACATAGGCCCATGACTTAGAGTAGAAATTCACTAGAATCATTTTGGGGAGAGATCTCAATCACATCCGCAAATGAAGCATGTTGATTAGGCCTGGTAGGACAATCCCTCGCATAGTGACCAAATTTGTCACATTTAAAGCATTGAACACGAGAGAGGTCCCACTTCTTCTTGAATGCAGGAGCACCATCTGACCCATTATCTCGATTCCTTTTAAAGAATCCTTTCTTCCAAACTTTTCCTTTCTTCGATGAATGAGAGGCGAGAACATGTAGATCTTCTTTCTTTGAATTTTGACCAATGCCCCTTGCAGTTAGTCTCGACTCCTCTTGAATGCAGTCAATCCTCGATCGATCAAACTTGGGAAGTTTAGATCTTGCACTGATTCCTTGAATAAACGACTCCCATGAAAGCGGAAGACCATTGAGAGCAATCATGGTCAAATCCTTGTCATCAACAATATGACCAATGGTAGAGAGTTGATCTCTCAATTCGGAAATATTCATGAAGTAGGTGATGACAAACTCTTCTTCCGCCATCTTAATGTGAAGTAGTTGTTGCTTCAAGGTTAGGGCTTGACTGGTGTTGTTGATTTCGTACATCTCTTCCAAGGTTGTAAACATCTCTCTTGCTGTATCCAACTTGAAGACAATTGGTACAATATGATCCTTGACGGAATCAACCAATACTTTCTTTGCCCTAGTGTCTTTCTTTCTCCATTGCAGCTTCTCTTCTTCCCCCTCAGGTTCGGGAACTTTTGTTTTCACAAACTCAGCCAAATCATTCTCTTCCAAAGTTAGCATGAACCTGAACCTCCATGATGTGTAGTTCGAGATCCCTTCGAGTCTATCCTCGATTTTCAGACCGTTCACCATCTTGAGAAATTTAGAAGATAGACTGAAAAGAAAAGATAATGAGAGTTGCAAACTAACAGATCTGAATCTGATCACGATCTTTTTCACACCCGCTCTGATACCATGTTAGTGTTTCTTAGATCAGATTAATTAATGAAAGCACTTAATAGAATTGCAACACATAAGACAATGAACACACAAAGATACCCTAGGAAAACCCTCCTCTTGAGGGAGAAAAAACCCAGCAAATAGTCTGTCTATATGATGAACAATAATAGCAGAACTCTGCTTACAACTCAAGCCCAACAATGGCCAACAATGAATATAATGAGGTCACACCTCTCCTAGATGCACAAGATACAAATGAATATGTTTCTCCTTGTAACCGATCTGCTGCTACATCTGATGATCTGCTGATATAGGAGATGATCTCAGCCTTCAAAGAACAACAATCTGCTCTTCTACAGAAATCGCTATCTCTCCTCAATATTGATCTGCTGAGATAGAGCAAACTCCTTATATAGAAAAATGCGAACTTGATAACTTGCTTGATTCGGCCTGCTGGTACAAAATGATGGTCTGCTGCTAAAGTGCGAATTGTCTTGATGAACTTGAATCAATAAATGACAAGGTAAGACCTTGTATTTATACAAGATAAAGTGACACCTTGATTAGGTCGGCCATCTACAAGAATAATTAATTTACAAGATAGCAATGTAGGTCGGCCCTAATTAGGTTATTAACAATAATCTCAAATACATATATAAATTAAATAGCCGCTTAGGCTAATCATTTAATTTGTGAGTCTTCTTGAAGTGGGTGTGTTGGAAGAAGCAGACCTAAGCTGCTTATAACATCAACAAAACCTAGGATGACTGACTTGAGAAATTATGATCTCAACTACTGAAGAGGTACTTCAAGTATTTAACATCTAGCCTTTCAAAACTAAAACCCTTACTTATTCTCAGCGAGTCATAGAACTCCCTCGATATCTCCTGGAGATTTAATGCAGCGCTATCACACCAGATAGAGGCTTTAATTTTCCCCACAAATACATGGCATCCAACTTTCTAATATAACCTTCCTTCTTGAATGAAACATCAGTCACTTGCATCGTCTCTTCCAGAAATTGTAAATGACATGACTCTAGCTGGGCGGCAATCTCTTCATATGTTACAATTTTCCAAGATGTTGATAGAGAATTAATGAAACATCAAATCTCTTCCTTCGAAGATGAGGAGTCACGCTAAACACCCTACAACAATCTTTGGAACTCCTGGAATTGTCTTGACACAAAAATGAAGATAAATAATGCTCAAAGGAAAGAGTCTGATACTGAAGGTGTCATTTAAACTTCCTTGATTCACTCGATACTCCTCCTGAGATTATTCGGCTATTTTCATTCAACATAAATTCCCGTCTTCCATAGACTTGTTGACTCTTCAAATTCTGTCACACTTGACTTGAGAATTGATTCGGCATACATTTGAATGTCTTCTATACATTACTAGAACTGGAATTGTTATTCAACTTACAAAAAATGTCCTCTTAATGGAACTTCTGATGCAACATGACTCCTAGCAAGATGCCTTACAATGACTTGTATATCAGGCAAACCCAACTCTTTCAGATTACAATATCCAGATATTGAAATGCAATCTTGCATACAGGCGCGATAATTTCTCTCAATCCTCCTGTCATGAAGCGGCGCCATAGAATGACTTTCCCGAATGTTGACTGCTTTGATTTGAAATGGTATAAACTTTCAATTCACAGCAACACTGTAATGTCCCCGTCTCAAGCTTGATCTTTTCAGTGACCGTTGGCCTATTCCGAAGACCCGTAGGCTAGTCAGAAGGTAAAATTAGGGTTTCCTATTTTGATGGAAGTTCTTGCTTGGAGTTGGTTGTTTCAATGGCGGATTCTTTCTAGGTTTTCAGAGAGCTTCGTAGTGGTATGTTCTTCTGGGCATTCTGAGCATCTTCAGGAATTTACTATTTTTAGTAAATTCTATTCCGGGCAGTAAATAGGTTGGTCTTAGGCAGTTGACTTTCCTCTTCAGCTGATTCAATTGGCATATTCAGATTCTGGCCTCGGGATGCAGTTTGAGGTGATAAGCTGAATTATTTTGAAGAAGTTATGTTTAATGTTATATTTTAACATTGACCCTTGGCCTAGCAACTTTACTTTAAGTTGTTTTTAAAAGAGGTTCTTTATGGGTGGGCGCCTCATTAAAAGAATTGATTATATTTCTTATTAAAAGATTTATTCCCCAAGCAAAAGTGGACGCCATCTTCAATGAAGGAATAATTTAATAATTAAAAGTCAAAATTGCAGCTAGAAGGAAAGGACGCCATTGGTTGAAGGATTAGGGTTTGACTCTTAAGAGAAGGTTAGGGTTTCGAGAAGAGTCAACCGAAAATTATAAAAGGAAGACTTTGATCCTCAATTCATGATCTTTTGTCTACAGTATTGTTACTCTGCCGAAATGGTATTGGATTGCTTTGAGGAATGAAGGCCTCCTAGCTCGGGCATTGCTTCTTGCTTGCAACACAGCAACTAGTGGTGAATTAGTATAGTTTTGTGACTTTCATTGGGATTTGTGCATTGTAATCAGCATTGTGACTCTTTAGTTTTTGATTTTTGCATATTAAAGATTCTCCAGACTTGCATTTTAGCTAGAGCAGATTTGTGTTTTTACTCGTAAATCAGAAAATACAAAAATATTGCTTCTAGGTATTGTTCCATTCTCTCTGTCTTGGCTAGGCGCCCCTTTGTCCTAAGTTATAGAATTTTTAGAAGAGTCTTCAATTTTTAAATGCAAAGTCGCCCTCTTGCTGGGCCGTACTGTTCAGATCTGCCTTGAATTTCGTGCATTAAATAATTAGAGTCATTTGAGTGAGTTTCAGTGTCCTCAGTTGGTCGCCATCATAGTAGGATCATATTACAATTCGTTTGGTGGAATTTGGCTAAGTTTTGAGCAAGTTGTGAGTGGATTTGTGAAATACAGGGCTACTGTTCGTGCACACAGAAATCTGAACTGTCATAAATCAGAATTAGAGGTTGGTCTGTTCAGTGCACTTCCAGATCTAATCTTTATTATTCAGTAAAGGAAGTTCAAAAAATATTATTGCAGCTTGATTTATATGTTGATTCACATTTCTAGCAAGATATTATCCTTCATATTGTAAACTGGCAGTAGTACTGACAGTATAATTATTCTTGCTCATCATAGTTTGTAATGTTCAGCTTTACGCTCAGTATTTGCTATTGTATTCAATTTTCCTCCGCCCTATGGTAGCTACTTTTCCACTCTGGATTAGAAAGCACATTCTGGGTGTTGAGTGCTTTCAGCATTTCAGTTATTTCTCTCAAGCATTGTAATTTGTAATACTCCGCCATATGGCCGCCTCAACTCCATACTGGATTGGGTAGCACATACTTGGTGTCGAGTTCCTTTTCAGTACTTAGTGTAGAAGACCCTCTGACCATATGCTCGCCATCATCGGCGCCATTCTTGGTTAGAGTTTTTGCATAAGCATTTTGATTAAGATCCTCTGACCAATGCTCACACCTTGCCCACATTGGGATCTTGGTGTACATTCTGGTTAGAGTTGCTTCAGCATCGTTTTGGTTTAGCTGCTAACCTTAACGAGTGCATTGGTTGTAATTTGTAAATTGAAAAAACGAAAAATTTGGCTCGGAATATTTCAAACACCAAAAATTAACAATTTTGTCTCCTTCCAAAGACTTCACAAAATTTTTGCATTGAATCTGATCAAATTTCTAAACCTAGTCTTAGACCATGATTTCCTTAATCAAATGTCTCTGATGATCCTTGAATTTGATAACACTCGACATTATGAAGAATGAAATGTGTTTACGATTTCAAGAGAGAATATGATTTTAAAGTGATCTGATACCTTGAATTTAATCGGATCTTCCTTAGCCTGGCTCTGATACCATGTTAAATAATGATTAAATTTCTTTCAGATTTGATATATCTAAGACTTTTCTACTTTCAGAATATTGAACTTGATAAATCTGAAGTTGATGCCAAATCAATATTGAAAAATACTAATCATGCATTCACAAGTCTGAATTTTCCTTAATGGTATTCGATCTACAAGAGAAGAACATTTATGGATTTCAATATCTCCTTTTGTGGATCAGATCTGCATTAAATATATAAGGAAGAGACACATCCCATGAGCGGACATGTCTCCACAAAGTGGAGGCATGTCCGTTCATGAGATGTCTCATGAATTGTGCCTTTTCATCTTAACTAAACACCTGATCTCTAATCGGGGTTTGTTTTTTAATAAACATAAATGCTTACCAAATATATTATCAAATCGGTCATGATTTCTATATCTGACCGAAGCTACCATATTTCAACATGTTGTTATTCTTGCCATCAAGGTTCAAACCCCATTGGGGTATAATTGTTGAGAGTTTATATTGGGGATGTTTTTATCATGGAATCTAGCAATGCTCGATCCACGAATAACCCCCCTACGAAATTTGTCCGTTTCATAGGTTCATGATGTTCAAGCATGCAAAACGAGGCAAATCTCAATCCACCTCGAAGTGCGTCTCAAAGCTTCAAATTGTCTGTTTGAAGATTCCTCTGCGTCTGTCTATCAAAGACCTTCGAAGTGAGTACCTTCGTGAGGTCTAGATGTCAATACTTAGTGAAAAGTGTCAAAAGTGCAGGAGTGCCAAAAAATAGCGCTCCTACAATTTGATGCAAAACTTTCTAAGTGTCAAGTGCACAAGTGCTAAAAATCAGCACTTGTGCATCTTTTCCAAAAGTCGGTTTTTGGTGCACAAGCGCCGATTTTTAGTGCTTGTGCACTTTTTCTCCAGACTTAGTAAAAAATGACGAGGGCGGTGATTTTTGACTTCAGTGCATTTTTTCAAGTTTTGCCTTTTAATGCATCATATATAATGCGCGACTTATGTTTCTCTTTGTTCACTTCAAATCACTTTTAAGTGATTTGAGATTTTATTCAGACTCATTTTATTTCACATTTCTCTCCTCCTCATCATTTTGGGTGATTGCTAACCTTCAAGCTCACATTTTGAAGATTTCCTCTCAAGATTGAGCTAGGGTTTTTGCTTGTTCTCCAGGTATGCCGTTTTTCTTTATTTTCTTTGCATTCGTTTTTGCTAATGCTTTATAACTCTCATTTCGTTTTTTGTCTGAGTGTTTGTGTTGATTTTCTTTATGCATTGTTTTCAAAAGATCAAGTCTCCATGTAACGCCCTGGCTTCTCATTGAATCTTTTCAGAAATTAATAAAGGGAGGTTGTGGGGCTCCTAGAAGTCATAGCGCAGCTTCTTGGAAGTCAAAGATAGCCATCTTGAAGAATTTTGAGTTAACTCATGCTGGCAGCAATTAAGTTCCAGTGTTATCTCATGCTGGGTGCAGCATGATGAATGGTACGATTTTGATGAGGGAGGCATATTAAAATCTGCACAAATTCAAGAGAGGTCGCCAGGCAGCAAGGAGTAATATCGCACCATTTTGGGAGTCAAAGGCAACTTCACCTAAGAGGATCAACCAAATACATGCTTGCTGTTTCAGACTTCCAGGTTCTTCATTTTCATATGGTATTGCATCTATATGTTAAATCTCAGTTAGGGAACTCTTGCTGGCATAAACAGCTTCCTAGCATTGTAACTTCAGTCATATTGAAGCAATAGAAATTGCATAAGCATAAGCATTTGGCATTCAAATTTCAGTCATGTTCATACTAGTAGTTGAATTTAAACTCAGCTACTCTAGGTCTGATTGCATCTCATATTTCAGTTTGTAAACTCTATCATATTGTTGCAATATCATTTTGGAGTTATAAGGGTTTGGCTGTAAATTATATGACAAAATGTCTTGATGCTGTAGATGCATAGTTTCATAAGTAGATGTCATTTAAATGCATTTAAAAATACACAATATGTTGCATTTCATTTTCCACTCTCTTGTTAGACACTTAGCTTTCATTTTTCAAGCATTATTCGTCATTGGCAACCATCAAAAACCAAATCACAGCAAACTGAAACATAAATCAGCAAGTTCAGGCTTCGCAAGACAACTGTTTGACAAAATGTCCAAGGTATAAAAAGGTGAAAACAAGGTCAGATTTGCTAAGGACATTACAGTGGTATTAGAGCTAAAGATCTTGCCATGCTGTAAGGGTTCATGAGTGAAAGAGAAAAGAGGTATACAACAAGAGAAGAAAAGAAAGGACAGTATTACACAACAGGTGGAAGAAGACAATTCAGCCCTCCACATATTCCACAAGGGCAAACAGTTTCAGGTATATTAAAAGCACATTGGGAGGAGCCAACTAGAACCATGAGTGAAGAAGGTGACAGCCATGGTAGGACAAGGAAAGAAGATTCAAGAGATGCACTCTCGAGGGAGCATCTAGCAGAGCAAAGAAGAACAAATCAACATTTAGAACAAATGATGAATATACTGATAAGAAATTCTCTTGGTAATAATAATAATACAAACGTAGGTACCAATGGTCATGGAGACAACTCAATCAATGACAACAGGGTTCCTAATCACCATACTACACAAAGTGGAACAAGACCTATGATGCCTGTTTCTCCAGCTAGAGAAGAACAACCAAAAGTTGACAATGAACTCACAATACTTGAGCTTCAAGATCAATTCAGACAAGATTGGGTTGCTGTTGGTTTTCAACTAGATATGTCTCTCAAAGACTACATGGACCTGAGAATGAGACATAGACCTAACAGAGGGAATAGGGAGCAGCATAATGACCTTAGGAGAAAAGTGGGCAAATTGAGGTTGCCTTATTATGATGGTTCAAGAAAGACAACAGTGCGACTTTGGGTGCAAAAGGTGGACACTTATTTTCAGCTTAATCCTATGCCTGAGGATGAAGCAATCAAATATGCTACAATACACTTGGATGGAGTTGCACATGAATGGTGGTACCATGGGTTAGTCACCATGGGTCATGATCAGATTACATCTTATGCAGAGTTCACCGAGCACTTGATTGACAGATTCAATGTGAAGGATCCAAAACTCCACTTCAAGGAGTTAGCACAACTCAAACAAACAAGATCATTGGATACATACATTGTTGATTTCTAGAGGTTGGCTGTTTTGGTGACAAATATTTCAGAGGGAAGGTTGCTAGTTCTATTCATGGATGGTTTGATGGATCCATAGAGAGGTTGGCTTAAGGATCTCAATCCTACTTCACTTCAAGAGGCAATCAAGAAGGCTAGGGACATGGAGTCTAGCCAATAGAGAAACAAGTTCTCAGGCAATAACATAAACAAATCCCCCTCACGCAGTTCACCTCTTCTAGAAGATACAGGGGAAAATCCTTATCATAAGAAAGACAATAAGAAAAACAAAACAGATGAAGACTTCCACAGGGAGTGTAGAGAGAAAAGAATTTTGTATCATTGTAAGGAGAAATGGGCAGCAGGTCACCATTGCTTGGGAAAGGGGAAGGTTCATCTCATAGAGGTAGTGTCAAATGATGAGGATGAGGAGGAGCATGCACGCACGGACAACATTAGTTCAAATGAGGATCAGCCTTGAGATGAGGACACTGGAGGTGGTTTCATTGTTTCACTTTCAGGCTCTCCTAGATTCCACTCCTTCAGAGTTAAGGGGTCCATACAGGGTCAGCCCATCACAGTCTTGATTGATAATGAGGCTACACAAATTTCATTGATTCAGCCTTAGTGACAAAGTAGGGATTGACAACACATGCCTTTGATGGGTTTAGCATCATGGTGGCTGATGGGTATAATATGTCTTGCAGGAAGAGGGTTCCCCGACTGAGTGACGGATCATTTCTATATAGTGGACTTGGGAACCACAAATGCTATTTTGGGAATATAGTGGCTCCATTCCTTGGGCGAAAATTCAAAGAACTTTCAAACAATGGAGCTCAAGTTTAGAACAGCCAAAGGACAAAAAGTGGTGCTTAGAGGGAAGGCAAATGGAGCACCCAAGGACGTGACATCTAGTTGTATGATGAGGCTTGAGGGGCCGAGCGGTTTCGATTTATGGGATTTGATTTTGCCCTCTTGGATTGTTGGCTGATCTACTTTGACGAGATGCTCCTTGAGGACAACAGTTGTTTGTTGGGATGGTCATACGGATGTTAGGGGATGGAGTAGTGGTGAGTTTCTATCCTTGGACAACACGGATACATTTAGCTCCATCATGGACTTGATTGGTGGACTTCGGGGTGTTGTTTTGATTCATGATAGCAACTTTCCAGGGATAGGCCTATGCTTCTATACACCTTGGTTGGGTATCATTTACATCTTGAGGAGGCCACCTTGGGTATGTTGGTATGAGGATGACACAAACATGACAAGAGTGGATGGCATTCATGATGATGATGTTGTTATGGGGAGGTATGCACATGGTGTTTCTTGGACACTGACAGGAGGTTACCACCTTGATTGCACTTTGAGGTGTGTTCACCAGATATCCATCGATCTACATGTTCAGGACTTGACCTCGTCATTGTTGCTTCAGCGAGGAAGGTTCAAGGACAAGACACCAAGATTGTATAATTCAGGTGGAGATGATTGTTGGGGCACTTGGTTGCCCGAGGTTTGTCACTTAAGTGCTTGGTTACCACATGATGAGGTTTGGAGTTTTAGATTTGCATGGATGAGTCTTGGGTCCCACAACTTGATAGAATATGATGTTGGCATGAGCTTCAGCTACGTTTATTGGTTGATTGGATTACTTTTTAGGGTTGTTTGGGATCCAGGCGGTGGTGGATAGGTGTTGTGGTGATTATGGATGGAGAGTTGTGGATTGCTTGAGGGCAAGCAATCTTTGGGAAGAGAGGACTGTCATGTCCCCAATTTTAGAGGAAGTTTAATTTAATTAATTTAATTAATTAAGTTGTCCAAATTCATGATTATTTCATAAGGATAACTAATTGATTATTTTAATTAAATTAAGTGGGATATTAAATTAGTTATTTATAAGGTTATCAAACAATAATCAAATAAAAGGTGACCTTATATTTAATTAATTTAATAAGTGACTAAAATATATATATTATCATAAAGTCACTAAAAATAAAATATATCTTTTATCCCACATTGACAAGAAAAGTTTTAAGGGAGCTTTCGGCTGAGAATTTGTCATGGTTGAGTTGACTACTTCATTTTCTACATTTGGTGAGCTTAATGCTTGGCAAACTTCCCTTGTGAGACATCAAGCCTAGTTGGTCCCTAGTTTCCCCTGTGAGATACCAAGCCTGGCTAGTTTGGGGAAAGGATATCTCAGTCCTTTCATTTGCATCATAGCTTTGTGGCCTTTGGCCAAATTATTCTCAATTGGAAATATCAATTTCTGGAGGTTGTTTGCAGATTTTTGTGGGAGAATACCAGATTGAGAAGAAGTACGATTTTGCTTGAAGAGACATCTTGATTGGAGGTTCGTTTTCCTTATTGCAGCCTTATAAAATTTCTGAGACATCACATTGAGCTGGCGCACTCAAGGGAGGTTCGATTTTTGGAAATAAGGCAAACCAAAATCAGAAATTAATCAAGGGAGGTCGTGGGGCCCCTAGAAGTCATAGCGCAGCTTCTTGGAAGTCAAAGATAACCATCTTGAAGAATTTTGAGTTAACTCATGCTGGCAGCGATTAAGTTCCAGTGTTATCTCATGCTGGGCACCATGATGAATGGTACGATTTTAATGAGGGGGGCATATTAAAATCTGCACAAATTCAAGAGAGGTCGCCAGGCAGCAAGGAGTAATATCGCACCATTTTGGGAGTCAAAGGCAACTTCACCTAAGAGGATCGACCAAATACATGCTTGCTGTTTAAGATTTCCAGGTTCTTCATTTTCATATGGTATTGCATCTATATGTTAAATCTCAGTTAGGGAACTCTTGGTGGCATAAACAGCTTCCTAGCATTGTAACTTCAGTCATATTGAAGCAATAGAGATTGCATAAGCATTGGCATCCAAATTTCAGTCATGTTCATACTAGTAGTTGAATTTAAATTCAGCTACTCTAGGTCTGATTGCATCTCATATTTCAGTTTGTAAACTCTATCGTATTGTTGCAATATCATTTTGGAGTTATAAGGGTTTGGCTGTAAATTATATGATGAAATGTCTTAATGCTGTAGATGCATAGTTTCATAAGTAGATGTCATTTAAACGCATTTAAAAATACACAATATATTGCATTTCATTTTCCACTCTCTTGTTAGGCACTTAGCTTTCATTTTTCAAGCATTATTCATCATTGGCAATCATCAAAATCCAAATAACAACAAACTGAAACATAAATCAGCAAGTT
The DNA here is from genome assembly GCA_007115665.2 of Sequoiadendron giganteum. Classification (NCBI taxonomy): domain Eukaryota; kingdom Viridiplantae; phylum Streptophyta; class Pinopsida; order Cupressales; family Cupressaceae; genus Sequoiadendron; species Sequoiadendron giganteum. The sequence goes on along the minus strand of VCHN02000014.1, from coordinate 68,650,473 downwards.
CAGGCTTCGCAAGACAAATGTTTGACAAAATGTCCAAGGTATAAAAAGGTGAAAACAAGGTCCGATTTGCTAAGGACATTACATATTGACTGGGGAACTCAAATCAGTGATGAGATCCATGAGCAGCTGATCAATATACCAACCACTTTGAAGTTCTATATGACTTCTTATTTGGTTTATGCCACAGCCGTCATGAGACAATTCCCAGGTCTTTCTACAAAAGGGAACCGACACTTTGTACCAGTGTAAAAGTATTTCTATCAATTGGAGTTGAAGGAGAGTCTTCACCATTTCAAAAGGGTCACCGATGCCTTCTTCGCACCTCTATTATACAAGTTTGATCCAACTTTCGGAAGGAAGAGAGTATTAGACGAGGCCTATAAAGTAGTGGGCAAGGTTGGTTGCATTTTCTTACAATTTCCAACTTTCACTTACATGAGGGTAGGATGCTATACAGGGTGCCCTTACATGTTGCCCAAATATTCCTCAGATAAGTGGGTACTCATGGACTTATGCAGACAACTAATTTCAATTAACAAAGAACGCATGAGGATCCACAAATTGCGATTCAAGTTTCCACTGACGATTGGTAGATATACCATCAATAGTGTGCAAAAGGCCAAATCAGTCTATGCAGAAATGTAGGTCATGACAATAAGGACCTATAAATCCATATTTGACTATGATTTCCGGAATGTAAAAAAGATGTTGAAAAAGGATCACAACCACAAGTACCACTTTGAAAACATTTGGGTTGATTGCAAAGATGAAGAGGCTATCTGGAAAATGGATTATTGCAAGCTAACTGCGGAGTAGATCAGGGATCTTGGTGTTGCTGATCTACTAGAGGATTTCACAGATCCTAGTGACATTATGAATGCTGCCTATGCTGAAGACGAGATTTATAGGAAACCCTTGCCTGTAGTACAATGGTCGAAAAAGGAATGTGTCTCCATCAGGGAGAGGCTTGCTCCCATATGTGCTAACACTGCAGAGTGGTTACACAAACATGGTTTCCAAATGAAAGCCTTCAAGACAGAGTCAGAAGGAGAAAAACCCAAAACAAAAATCAGCCCGCAATAGGAACTCTGCACGAAAGATAAGTAGGCAGCTATTCCCTCTTCTTCCTAAAGAGGCCCTAGAATAAAGTTCACTGTTGGCAAGAAGGATATGCGGGTAGTTCAAGATGAAGAACCACGAAATCTGAAACATCTCATTCAAAAGGAAAAGGGCTCATTTTTGAAGAGATAGATTCCGAAGAAGAATAAAATTCAAGTGATGAATCTGCTAAAGAAGAAGATTCTCAAGACGAAGACTCTGATGAGGAAGAAGGTTCCCCACGTGAACTAGAGTCTGAAGGTCAAGAAGGTGATCAAGAAGGTGGACAAGAGTCTGAAGAATAGGAAGGTGATAAACAAGAACTCGGGCATGGCGAAGAACAAACTCTATGTCTACATGAGAATGTTGTTGAGGATTTTCCCCACAAGTCATCACTCGTAACTTCAAACGCTCCTCCCACACCTCCTAATCCAAACACTCCTCAACCACCTTTTCCGACATCACCTCTTCCCACATCTTCATACATATAGTGGATGTCTCCATTCCTCCCGCAACATCAACCATACTTGATATTCCTCCATCAATTTCAAATACACAAATGGTTACAATTTTGACAAGTTCTCCATCATCCATTCCCAGCTTGTCATCTCCCTCCCATGACATCACTTCTGAGGCTGAATTCAACAAGTTCATGCATGAATCCTTACATGGTCAACTTGGTGTGCAATCTACTAGTGCAATCATGACAAACACTACTCCAGTTGTCACCATACCAATCATTTAAATAAAAATGGTTGTAACAAAAGAGTTGATAGCTAGCCAAGAAGCTCATACTTCCTCTCTTCCCCCTTGGCTGGTATCTCAAGTATCGAAAAGGAAAAAATAGATGATCTCTCCAGAGGAACTCCGTCTTGAAGAGATAGCCCCTCCAAAAGCCAAGGGGAAGAAAAAGGCAAATGTACATTCCAAACTCCATGTTGAGAAATCAGGTCAAAAATATGTAGAGATTGGTATACGGCCTCGAGAGGAAGGAGATGTGAATATGGAGGATTACACTGTAACAAGGGTCCAGCTTGGCGGGGTCACAAATGAAAGTGCAAAGGCAGATGCACAAGTGGTCATGGATGCGTTGGCAGAAAGGCTTGACAAAATGGAGGAAGCCCGGGACATGTACAAACAAGAGGCTGAACAATATGCAGTTGTTTTGAGGAGACTTGCAAACTATTTAGGAAATATCCAACTCATGGCTATTGAAAATCTGGAAGAACCAATAGTACAAAAGGCAAAAAAGTTTGCCTCCAAAGGTAAAGCATTGTATGATTTCATTGATGAATAAATACAAGATGGATCACAGGTAATAGTTGTTGTAGATGAGAAGGCCACACAAATAGACAAGCTCAAATCAGAGCTTGATAAGGAGGAAAGTGCACTTACTCAAGAGCGAAAAGAGATGGAATAATGCCTATCATTTTGGTCACAAATGAAATAGTCAAAGCTCAACAAATTGGTGCAAGTTGGGGTAATTCCCAACAAGGAAAAATATGTAGAGGTTAGAGAAACACTCAAGCACCACATCAATGTGATCAAATCTCTTATTGAAGATCTTCACTATGTACAAGAAGATGTCGAAGGACATCGTGCTATCCTAGAGAAAGGAATAAAGGAATTGCCAGGCAAGCTTCTTGAAGAAAACCGGATTTTCCTTCCAACTAGTGAACTTTCCAACATCTACAAAGAAGCCGTCATACAACAAGTGGAGGATTCCAGTTTCTCCAAAAGCCTCCATACATGTCATTTGTGATATACGGCTAACCATTGATAATCTCAATACGCGTCTTCACAAGTGCAAGAAAATCTATTCATCCATCTGAAGGTCAATCACGAGAATTGAAAGATATCCTCTCAATTTTTTTGTTATTTCAATGACAATTACAATTGTAATCAAGCACTTGTTAAGGTTAGCTGAAACCCAAAACGATGCTAAAAGAACTCTAACCAAGAATGCGCCCTAAAACCACTTAAGGAGGAGGGGCGGGCATATGGTCAGAGGATCCCTAGGATCTAGTAAATCACTAACTGAACTGATTACAACAGAATGAGAGGAATCAAACTCGATACCAAGCATGTGCACACAAGATCCCTTAAAGCCAAGGTGTTATCATATGGTGGAGTGCTAATAAAAAAATTGAAAGTACTTAGGCGGATAACCAGCCATGAAAGAATTTCCACACTTCCACAAAAATAGTGGGGGAAAAGAAATTACAAATAATGATTCATCCGCTGCAGCAGGCATCCACTCAAGAGTGGGAATTCACCACTTGACAATGGGTATAAGAAACTTAACAATTCATTTATCCACACTGGTGGTATACCATCCAGGGGTGCTTAATGTGAAATTAGGAAATCAATGCAGCAATAATAAACTGGAATAGTACTATTGTTTACAGTTTTTACAAATAGGAAAGAGCTGCAAATTACAAGAGTTTTTACAATGATTTTAAAACACCAAAATATAGGATGATTCCACATTAGTTATCAACAAGAATTGATGAAGAAAGACTAGGAAAGCAAACTGAAATAAGTCTGATTTACAAATCTGCAAATCTGGAAATGCATTATTAGCAATTGCAAAAAACGATCAAATGCTCATAACTTCATCAAATTACCTCCGATTGGACTGAAATCTTCTGCGAATGGTCTCTGAGAGTATCGCGCCCAAGAACCAATCAGGAAACAACATCAAATTATTCTCCTTTATTTGGCACGAATCCCAATGCCACTTATGAAAGGTATGACGCTCCTTGAGGGGCGATTTTAGCATTAAAAATCAGAAACTCCAAACTAAAATCTGCAAATTCATGAGAGTGGTCGCCAATAACATAGAATTCAATTGATCAAATAGCTATCGGCAAATAAAAATCACCATGAGATCTGCAAGTGAAATCGACTTTCAGCCATGTCTACAACAACAACTCCAAACTGAAAAATATCTTCAACACTTCAATTGTAAGGCTCAATCTGCTAGTTTGGATGAGAAGCAGCAATAGAAAACCAACTAGGTGTTATCTTTCAAACACAAAATTGGAGTGTAACTAAACGGTCAGCATTCCTCAAAGTAAAAATCAATTTCTCATTTCGACAACATAACAATAGCATAAAATATTGGATACCAAATGCTTTAGCAAAGCTTCATCTTTATAGAGAATGGGAAGAATCTTCAAATTCCAAGCAAGGGGTGCCCCAACAGACATTTGAATTATTTTCAAATTCCAAAAATATAAAGCTCCCTCAAAAAGGCGTCCAACTTCAAGGCATATGACTTCATTAAACATTTCTTAATTAATTCCTTAATGAAGGCGTCCCCCCTTCATGGCCACTTTTTAACACAACTTAAAGTTAGTTCACTAGGCCAAGGGGTCAACTGAAAAACATAACATTAATGCATTTTATTTAACTTTTCCACCAATTAAAGCTTTTAGGCCAGAACTGAAAAACACCTTATTACTCCAACTGAAGAGGAACATACTGAAGAGCTAACAATTGAAGTACTGCCAAAAATAGAATTTACTATAAATAGTAAATTCCGAGAAACACCACAAAAACCTCCAATAAAGGAAACCCTAAGTTACCTCAACAAGCTTACAAGCCTCCGGAATATGCTGATGAGCAACCGAACTGGTTACTGATGAGAAGGGGTCATTACAAGAATTCACACCCTTGTGGATTATTTAATCGACACAGATGATAAGTTCATACAGGAGACCAAGAAGAAGTATGAAGACTTCCACCCCCAGAGCAAGGAACCATGAGTATTTTTGATCTCCAGTGTTGTGAACTTTTTGATGCTTCCCTTTATGCATCTTGTAAATAGTTTTTGGCATCTTAAATGTTGTTTTGGAAAATGTAATTACACTAAAAATCTGAGATGTAGTTTCACAGAAATAGATTACATTTTGACCAAGTCAAAGTTAGGTGAGATTTTCCTAAATTAGCTCACCTAACTTTCCTAATTTTACTCAACTGATTTCCTAGATTTGCTCATCCCTCTCCTTTATAAATAAGAGAGATTCTTATTGTAATCTTGACCTTTAGTATTTTGCAACAAAGTGCTGCCCTTTTTGAAGGAGAGTTGTGAAACTTTGTGTTCATGTTTGCGAATGAAAATCTGATCAATAAAGAAGAGAATTGCATACCAGAATTTGTGTTGGGATCGATAATATTGTGGACTGATTATATTGGTGGTGATTAGTATATGAGATCTGAAGGGCTTCAAGTAAATTTATGTAAACTTTGTGTTATATTCTTTATTTGGATCTACGTTTATGCTTGGTTAACTATTGTTGGATGATCTACAAGACTTTGTGCTTTGTGCTTGTAATTGTTCATGTTGTTCGTGGAATTGTTGTATCTAGAAGACTTTGTGTTTCTAATATGACAAACGGTGCATCTCTCACAAATCCATCGGTGAAAAAGCTATGAAACAACTTTGTGCCTTTGTGAGATTTCCTTTTCCATTTTATTGTTATTATTATGATACCTGGTATTTCTATGCTTTGCTTTGACAAGATAGAGGTATTGGCATTACTGCTTGTTTTTAATTTAAAGTTATTTTGAATCAGAGTTATCAATCGTGAAGCATTGTAAAACATCTTCCTTGAAAAAACAGAGAAGTATGAATGTGACACACACCCCATCACGTAGTTGTAGTGTACATTTTGTGAATATTTAGTTAGTTTTACTTAGCTTCTGCTAGTTGTAAGAAGGGCACCTCCCCTTTTTGAGAGGAGAGATTATATCTCACACAAGTGTGGTTGAAATCTAGGTTGTGTAATCTATTGAAAAGGTGATTCCATAATTTTCAGCCAGCAATTTTTTGGTGACTCCGCTAGGGACGAATCACACAATCTAAACCTCACGCTTGTGATTGAAGTGAATAAGCTATCTAGTTTTTTATTGTAATCTTGTATATTGTTATTTTTAAATCTTCATCCTGTTCAGATCTACATTATGGCGAACCGAAGTTATACACGAGGATTGAGGGCTCAAGGAGCAACAAATTCACTTTTTGAAGAGTTGTTACAACGTAATTTTCCATTTACCCCTTCACGAGTGAGGTCACCGTTGCAACGTACTGCGAGCTGCCCTCCGCAAAAACAAAGATCTCCTCTTCCAAGTGTTTGGTTTGTCTACCACAAGCGTCCAACTCGGGTACCTATTGTGCAACCAGTCATGGCCGCACCATCTACAGGACCATGGGGAAATGCTTTTGGTCCCCTCTATTTGGCCGCACCTCTACATGAGCTTCCATGTGTCTCGAGGAAACATCTCCCGAAGTTTTTGGGTGACGGTAAACATCTTGATGAAACATATCTGCCTTGTACATCGTTTGTGATGTTCTCGACATAGAGCATGAAGATGTTTCTGTCAGATTGTTCATAGAATCCCTCCAAGGGGTTACAACCGAATGGTTCTATACTCTCTCAAGTGCTTCAATCACCAACTGGGCCACTTTTCGCACAAATTTTGAAGAAAGATTCAAACTTGCCAAAGATTCACATGCTTTGCTGGCACAACTCACAACCATGTGAAAAGAGGCTCGCGAACCCATGCACGAGTTCCTAGCTAAGTTCAACAAGTTGGTGATGTGGATCCCAAATGATGCAAGACCCACGGATCACAACTTGAAGTGCTTCTTCATCAACACGCAACTCCCCAAAGTAAGTTTCTTCTTACGCAGGGCAAATCTCGCCAATGTTGAAGCAACTTAGCAATTGGCCACCAGTCTTGAAGACGATATGATCTTTGCTGGAGAGATAAGGACCAACACCAACACCAACAAAAGGATGCAAGCATCAGGTTCTTCAGCATCTATTACCAATACTCCTAACGCCAGTTCTAACTTTGCTAATCCCATGGTCCAAAGGCTGGTGAAAGAAATCTTGGCTTTGAAAAAGCATGTTTCTAACAACAACAACACTTACAAGGATGTCCCAAGAAGGACCTTCCCCAACTATGCTGGAAACAGGAATCAAAACCGCCTTCCAACACCACAAGGGAGACTTGCACTTCAAGCTCCACCTAACAATATTGTCGCAGGATACTATGAGGTTGAACAAGAGGACTATGCACAACCAGATTATCTTGAAGAAGAAAATTTCGATCTCTTCCAAGACGAAGAAACGGAATCGGCTGGCGATTCCAAGATTGTCTACTTGCAGATAGCAGATGAAGATGATGAAGACGACTTAGTGATGGACACATATGTTGTTTTTACGCAGAACCAACAGAATCAGCTTGATAAAGCTCAAGCTACTGCTCCACCAACAAAGGAGAAGCCGCCAGTTACGATTGCCAAAAGAGGGTCTCCTCTCCCTTGGGAACCCAAAAAAGCATCAAACCTACAAGTAAGTGCACCTCATCCTCCTTCATCAACTCCTACTATTCCTAAAGCCAATCCTCCAGTTCCAAAGACCAGTGTACCTTTTATCAAATCAATTAGTGAAGTTACTACTTCCAGTTTACAAAATTCTTTCTAGGCTTTCGACATCATCGACCATGCGAAGAAAACCAAAGTCTAGATGTCTGAGGCTGAATACCTCAAAGCCAATCCCGATCAATTTGACAGGCCTGTCAAGTTCGTCCATGACCAAGGAATTAGCCCAAGTCAGGATTCACCTCCTGATCTTCTTGTTGCTCCTAAGCCTAAAACGCCACAAAGTAATCTTGTGTCCAATCCTCCAACAGCCTTTGGATGCATTGATCCATTTTTCATCTCCCTACTTGTCAATGGTTTTAAACTAAGTGAATGTGCTATAGATTCTAGCGCAACTGACAATGTCATGCCTACAAAGGTAGCTTCTGCCTTAGGTTTAGATATGGCCAAAAATTTCAGCCGTTATTTCTCCATGGAAAACAAAGAAGTTCCCTTGATTGGCCAAATCAAGGATGCGCAGTATGCATTTGTTGCGTACCTAGAGAAAAAGATAAACATGACGGTTCTCGTAGCCAGCGTACCAGCATCTTACAAAATCCTCCTCACACGCAATTTCTGCAAGAATGTTGGGGGAGAACTAAGCATGGACATGTCTGAAGCCAGAATACCAGTAAAAGGCATGATGCAAAAATAAATTCTTGAAAAGGAGGCAAAGTTTTCAGTAGCCCAATTAGACGGCCCAAGAGCTCAAATCCTGTTTGAGTCTTCAGGCGTGGGAACTTACTATCTGCAAACAAAAGACGTTGGTGAATCTTAAACAAGACATGAGTTGGAGAGTGTTGAATCTCTTTCGATAACAAATGAGTCGTCGCCAGATGATTCATCAACATCAAATCCTAAAGCTTCATCAGATGATGAAGCTACAAATTTTGACACTATTAGCCTCGATGATCCGAACGGCCTTTGGTTACTAGAGTTTGACGACAGTTGTTCTTCGACTGGTTCTGGAGCGGGAATGGTTTTTTATTTCCCCCAATGGAAATTTTTTCCCTTTCTCTTTCAAGCTACAATTTGACAACATTAATAACACAGTCGAGTACGAAGCCTTGTTGCTAGGAATGCAAGTTGCACGCAAGAAGGGTATCAAAACTCTTCATGCACAAGACAATGTTGAGCTAATAGTGTCTCAGGTAAGGAACTTGTATCAGACCAAAAATGATAGACTTAGTCATTATCGCAACTCATTTGGTATTGCATTGAAAAATTTGAGGCCTTTGATATATTTGTAGTTCCAAGGGAATATAATGATAGGGATGATTCTTTAGCAGTCTCTGCCATGCTCCTGATACCACATAAATACTTTCAAGGTTCCACCTACACCATCGAGTTGGTCTTTCGCCTGAGTGTTCTTGATAATTCCGAGAACTGGCAGATTGTAAGAAACTTGGTGTCTCTCAACCCAACGACACTGAATAAAGTAAACTTTTTTTCTGTGTTATGTAGATTTTGTATTTTTTCGTGGTTTTTTTGCAGCAATAAGGAAAATGCAATTTTGATAATAAAAAGCTATAAAAATTAATAATAAATTCAATAACGATAAATGATGCATTTAATAACCCTCAGAGAGATGGCACATAGTTTTATTCTCATTACTGAATGATTACAATGCATTTCCAAAACCATGTAAAAGAAAACAATATTATTTATTTCAAGAACCTGATTTATACTTGCAGCCGCCTGGTGAAGCAGGAAATGGTACGGCCAAGTGAATGATGACTTCTCCAACCTCGAAGTTGATGTGAAATACTCCAAAGACCAAGGCGTCCCAGATGGTGAAAAGCAGAAGACAAAAAAGCAATTCGTTTTTGCCTGCAAGAAAAGTACAGCCCTTGCTGCTGCAAAAGTACGGCATGAACCAGCATTAAAGAAATCTGTACAGCCCTGAAATGCATGCCAAATGCTAGATAAACCATTGCCAATGGAAGAGATTCACTGCTAGAAGATAAATGATCAAAAAATCTGAATATGATCTCCACAATATGCATTGTAATAACCTCTGAATGAAGCCACTCAACTAACAATCTTCAACTGGTATTTCACAACCTCAGTGTGTCTGATTCTGAAGAGGGAATGTTCTCCAAAATCCAATGTCTGCAGAAACCCTTGTTTCACAAACCCCAATGCTCTCAGAGAGAAATAAGACAAATTAGAATAATCATGAATGAGTTCGATTTGTCTTTGGTGAAATATATACTTCCTCTCAATATTTCGACCCTTCTCAATAAATCAATTAAAACGCATTTAATAATATAAGTGCGCCCCTTTTGAACTTAGGCAATTTTCATTAAGTAATGGCGTCCCCTTTTTAATGAGTAATTAAACACTCATTTAACAATATTCGCCCTTTATTATAAAGTATTAATACTTTATAATTTGCCATTAAATAATTACTTTAATATTTCATTAAAGTGACTTTATATTATAAAGTCAAATTAATAATCTTTTTAAATAATTATCAAATGCTCCAATAATCACTGTTTGCTCATCAAATCATCAAACTGGGTCGAAACTAAGCTAACCAACTGAACCAGGTGCCTTGCCAGAAATATAAACCCCTGCCTGCCTGACTTACTATAAATAGTAAGTATCTAAAAATCACTCTGTGACAGTCTGCCAAGGCCCAAATCTGAATCAACTGATGGAGTAGTGTTCCCGAATGCCGTTTAACTACCACAAGTAACCCTCTAAACGCATCTGTCAGCCTACGAGGGTCCAAATGATAGGCTAACCCCTGAATCAACTGCAATGCCTAGGAAGAGGACAATACAATCCGCCCTCCCTGAAATTGCTTGTCCTCAAGCAATCTCAGCTCTGGATGCTGCAAAATATCCTCTGACTCCCATGTAGCATCCTCAACTGGAAAATCTCTCCATTTTATCAAATATTCCCTAATCACCCACCTCTGTAAGTGTCTCTCTCTAACATCAAGGATGGCCTCAAGTACTAGAATCAATTTTCCCTCGTCATCGAGGGGTGGCAATACTGGTGAGGGAATCACATGCTGACCCAACGCCTTCTTCAGGCGAGAAACGTGAAACATGTTGTGAACCCTGCTATCCGCCGGTAAGTCCAACTCATATGCAACCTCGCCCACTCGCATGATGACTCGAAATGGACCATAGTAACGAGGTTTCAACTTCTTTGCACCACTCTTCCGCAGAGTGGATTGACGTAAGGCTGTAACATGAGGTACACCATGTCACCCACTGCAAAGGAATGCTCAACCCTTTTCTGATCAACATACTACTTCTGCTAATTTTGTGCCCACTGAATATTATTTCTAAGGGATCTCATAATATCCTGTTGATCTTGTAACATATCACCTACGTTGGACACTCTGCTATCACTCAACACCAAATCCAAAAGGTTGGGGGCCTTGTACCCATATAATGCCATAAAGGGTGTCATCTGTATAGTCATATGGTGAGTAGAGTTATTTTAACACTCGTAGAGGTATATTGACCTCACCCAAGCTCTCTATTGTCCAACTATATAATTACCCAGATATCCTTCCACCCACTTATTGACAATCTTCGTCTGTCCATTTGTCTGTGGATGGTAGCTGGTACTAGGTGTCAGTTTGGTCCCACAAAGTTTGAACAACTCTTGCCAAAAGTTGCTCATGAACCGACTGTCTCTATCGCTGACTATAGTCCGAGGAAAACCATGTAACCTAAATACCTCTCTGAAAAAGAGCTCTGCAGTCTGCAATGCTGTGAATGTAGTGGTGATCGGAAAGAAGTGTGCATATTTTGTCAGCCGATCAACAACCACGTAAATATAATCTTTCCCTTCGACTTCGGCAAGCTCCTGATAAAATCCATTGATAGACATTCGCACCTCCTGTCGGGTATCGAAAGTGGCTGAAGCAAGCCGACCGGATGTGTGCTCCTGTTTGTTCTGCTAACAAACATCGCACTCTCACACATACTAAAGAACATCAATCTTTAGCCCTTTCCAAGTAAACCTTTCCCGTACCAACTTATATATTTTGAAATAACTAGGATGGCCCGCCATAGGAAGATCATAAAAAGCTTTCAGAACTGTATCCTTCAACTCTGATTCTGGAACCAAGAAAATCCACCCCTTGTAAATGATCAAGTCATTCACAACGGTGTATCTGCTATCCTGCTTTGTCCCCTCAATTATGCTAGAAGCCCATTGGTTCTTAGCATACTTTGCCATAATTTTGTGCCTCCAATCCTCGGAGATCTAAGCCATAGCATTCAACCGAGGTCTGCAAGACAATGCGTTAGCTACAACATTCTGCTTCCCCTTAATGAAGGTGATATCAAAATCATAAGATTGCAATTTACTGACCCATTTTTGTTGCCTTTCATTTAAGTCTCGATGTCCAAGGAAATGTTTCAGGCTATTGTGATCTGTACGCACACTGAATTTGCTGCCCACCAAGTATCGCCTGAACTTAGCCAAAGCGTGCATAATGGCTAACATCTCCTTATCATAAATGCTATAAAATCTCTCAAGACCCCTAAGCTTCCGACTCTCAAAAGCAATAGGGTGTCTCTCCTGCATCAATACGATACCAATGCCCTGTCCTAAGGCATCACAAAATAAGTCAAAAGACTTCGTAAAGTCTGGTAGTGCTAACACTGGACATGAAGTCATAATCACCTTAAACTTGTCAAAGCACTCCTGAGCCTGGGTGACCAAGCAAACGCCTCTTTCTTTATCAAATCAGTAAGGGGTGCAACGTGACGTGAGAACCCACTAACAAATCGTCTGTAAAATGCACATAGCCCAATAAATCCTTTGAGCTGAGTAAGGTTCTCTGGAACCAGCCACTCTACTATAGCTCGGATCTACTCAGGGTCCATACTAACTCCCTTGGCACTGATGATGTGCCCAAGATACAACAACTCAGCCATTCCCATCTCACACTTGGACTCCTTGGCATACAAAGGCTCCTCTGCCAAGATGCCCAAAACTGTATCCAAGTGAGCTAAATGCTCCTCCCATGACCTGTTGTATACCAAAATGTCATCGAAAAAGACCAACACATATCTCCACAATTGGGAACTGAAAACCCTGTTCATTGTAGCCTAAAAAGTAGCAGAGGCATTGGTTAGACCAAAAGGCATAACCAAGAACTCGAAGTGACCGCATGGCACCTAAAAGCGGTTTTCTCTATGTCCTGCTCCCTCATCCGAATTTGATGGTACCCAAATCTCAAATCAATCTTCGTGAAGAAGATAGCACCATGCAACTCATCAATCAACTCATCAATGCGGGGTATAGGGTACCTGTTTTTAATCGTTCTCTTATTAAGCTGGCGGTAATCAATACACATCCTTAGTGACCCATCCTTTTTCTTCACCAACACAATTGATGAAGAAAAAGGTGATTTGCTAGGTTTGATATGCCCCATAGCCAACAACTCACTGATTATTTTTTCTATCTCATCCTTGAGGCACTTCGGATGTCTGTATGGTGTGATCATAATGGGCTTTGTGCCCTCCTCCAACTCTATAATGTGTTCAGTTCCTCTGTCTAGAGGTCTACCTGGTGGAATATCGTCAAACACTTTAGAGTGTTTAATCCTTATTTCCTGAATGTCAAGATGGTACTCATGCTTTTGCTGCTCCTGTTGTGCAGGCATCAACATACATTCAGCAGCCCACTCTACCATATCATGACGAATGATCCTCTCCATCCGTCTTTAAGATACAACTCTCAAGTTTCTATCCCTGATAGATTTAATCACATGAGGCTTCCCATTGACTTTAAACTTCATTTCCATATCTTGTAGATTGAGGGTGAATTCTCCCAACTTGTGAAGCCATGCCTTGCCAAGTACTACATCAGTATCTCCCATATTGACAACGTAAAAATCGGCTTTGAATTCATAATTATTAAGCCACATGGGAAGGTCTGATATTTTTCTGTCACATTTAAGAGTGTACCCGTCAACTACCTTAACTCGGATACCCTCAAACTCCTCCGTTTGTATGCCATGCTTCTCAACCAAACATGCATCTATAAAGTTGTGCGTTGCACCTGTATCAAGAAATGGCTTTCTGACCAGCTAGGAGCCCACGTAGCCTAAAGGAACCATCTCTCTGAAGACTAGTCAAGTGTGCCTCTTGTAGTTTCTTTCCACCATCATTTTCATTATCGTTTTCAGACCTTTCATCATTTGAATGCTCTAAATCAACTTGCTGGTCTGACAGTTCAGATTGCTCTTCACCCTCATAAAACCACTCCATCTGATTACTTTTGGCTCTAGGACGAAGAGGGCACACATGTTTCTCATCATAAGGTGCCTTGCACCAAAAACACAACTTTTTCTTGCGTAAGTCTTTCAATGTTTCTCTGTCAAACGGTGGTGCATTTCGTTTCCTAGGATTAGCTGGATCCCTCTTCCTATCAAAGGATCTATCTTTGTCAAATGTTTTGTTCGACCTCGAGTTTGGTGTGGATCCTGAAGAGAACTTGCTGTGAGGTGCTACAAGCTCCATACTACGTGCCTTCCTCATCGCCTCCTGAAGGGTGGGAGGATCAAATGCCTTGACCCAACCTCTCATTGGCTCATATAATCCTCAGTGAATAGAATGACAAGTCTTCTCTCCGAAATACCTGTCACCATGACTGCAATCCTCTGGAGCTCACCAATGTAGGCATCCAAACTACCTGTTTGTCTGAGCTGTGCTAGCTCTCTAAACTTAAGTTTTGGATCCTTCTTATCAAAGCGTTCTATGAGCCTGTTCGTGAACACCTGGTAAGTGGTAACCTGGTGGTGACCCAAAGTGTACATGTCGTGATGCCACCAATCATGCACCAATCCATCAAGGTGTAGTGTGGCAAATTTAATGGCCTCGTCCTCCTGCATAGGTCTCAAGGATAGGTAATTGTCTAACTTTTGTACCCAAGACCTCGCTGAACTCTTATTCGAGCCATCAAAATAAGGCAGGACAATCTTGTTCACTGCATGTTGAAGATCCCTATTCACCTGTGGTGGTGGTTGTTACTGGTGAGCTCTGCGCTCAAATCTACGTCCACCCCTGGGCTTATGTACATCCATGAACTCATGAAATGACAATGACTGCCTAATCTCAGGAGCCAAAGTCGAGTACTCTCCGAAGAGTCTGGTCGTGTCTACTACGGATGTACCATGCTGTGATTGAAACTCTGTCTGGTGACCTTGCTCTTCTACCTCCGGAGTCAGTGGTGCCTCCCTATTAATAAAGGTAGGTTGTCCAGGCCTACGCTCATGAACAACCGGTGACGGTTGCGGCCGTACAAACATCTGTGGCTGGTCTACACCTGCTGTCCCACTAGACTGTCCTATCTGAATGTAGTGTTGGTGAGGCAAAGTATACTGCCTCATTGTACTAATCAGCTGTGACATCATGTCCATCATGTTATCATGTCTACTCCTGAATTTTGTGTCAATCATTTCTATATTTTCTTTTTCTTTTCCTAAATCCCTAGGAGTCTCTGTCGGAATCTCTCGATCTGCCATAAGTGTAGTCACACTATTCTCACTGCTACAAGAGCTAGATCTGTGTATACCGAGAATCCCTGATACTATCTCACCTTCTGGAATAGGCGGACCTGTCCAATCCTCAATTCTGCCTGTTCCTCTACCCTTATTGTAAAATATAATGTCTCTACTCATGACAAAGCATCGAAAAAGCACAATTTTATCTAAAAAAAGCATAGGATGGCAGGAAAACTGTGCTCTGATACCATGTAAGAAACCTGGTGTCTCAACCCAATTATGCTGAATAAAGTAAACTGTTTTTCTGTGTTTTGTAGATTTTGTATTTTTTTTGTGGTTTTCTTGCAGCAATAAGAAAAATGCGATTTTGATAATAAAAAGCTATAAAAATTAATAATAAATTCAATAACGATAAATGATGCATTTAATAACCCTCAGATAGATGGTGCATAGTTTTATTCTCATTGCTGAATGATTACAATGCATTTCCGGAACCATGTAAAAGAAAACAATATTATTTATTTCAAGAACCTGATTTATACTTGTAGCCGCCTGGTGAAGCATGAAATGGTACGGCCAAGTGAAATGATGACTTCTCCAGCCTCGAAGTTGACGCGAAATACTCCAGAGACCAAGGTGTCCTAGATGGTGAAAGCAGAAGACGAAAAGGCAAGGCATTTTTGCCTGTAGGAAAAGTACGGTCCTTGCTGCTGCAAAAGTATGGCCTGAACCAGCATTAAAGAAATCCGTACAGCCTTGAAATGCATGCCAGATGCTAGATAAACCATTGCCAATGGAAGAGATTCACTGCTAGAAGATAAATGATCAAAAAATCTGAATATGATCTCCACAATATGCATTGTAATAACCTCTGAACGAAGCCACTCAACTAACAATCTTCAACTGGTATTTCACAACCTCAGTGTGTTTGATTCTGAAGAGGGAATGTTCTCCAAAATCCAATGTCTGCAGAAACCCTTGTTTCACAAACCCCAATGCTCTCAGAGAGAAATAAGACAAATTAGAATAATCATGAATGAGTTCGATTTGTTTTTGGTGAAATATATACTTCCTCTCAATATTTCGACCCTTCTCAATAAATCAATTAAAATGCATTTAATAATATAAGTGTGCCCCTTTTGAGCTTAGGCAGTTTTCATTAAGTAATGGCATCCCCTTTTTAATGAGTAATTAAACACTCATTTAATAATGTTCGCCCTTTATTATAAAGTATTAATACTTTTTAATTTGCCATTAGATAATTACTTTAATATTTCATTAAAATGACTTTATATTATAAAGTCAAATTAATAATCTTTTTAAATAATTATCAAATGCTCCAATAATCACTGTTTGCTAGCTGACCAACTGAACCAAGTTTCCTGCCAGAAATATAAACCCCTACCTACCTGACTTACTATAAATAGTAAGTATATAAAAATCACTTTGTGAGAGTCTGCCAAGGCCCAAACCTGAATCAACTGATGGAGTAGTGTTCCCGAATGCCGATTAACTGCCACAAGTAACCCTTTAAACGCATTTGTTGGCCTGTGAGGGTCCAAATGATAGGCTAAACCCTAAATCAACTGCACTGCCTAGGAAGGGGACATTACACAGATTTTCAACAATGATCATCAAATTGTTGCCTTCTTAGAAAAGGCAGAATATTTCAATGAACTATACTTTGAAGGAAGTGATTCTCCACGTCGAGAATTTGTGTCTAATGTGGATCTTGTTACGGGTGAAGAATTCTTGCAACTCAAAGGGAACAAAATTCCCAAAGGGTTGGTATCTCTGGAGAAACTTTTTGATAAGCATGATCACTACGTCAAGAAACAACTCTCAAACTTTGATTCATGCAATGAGGTTGAACAAATCAACTTGGGAACTGAAAATGATCCTAAGATGGTAACCAATGGGAAATGTTGCACAATCGAAGAGGGGAAACAGTTCACTAAATTACTCCAAGAATATATGGATGTCTTAGCATAAGATCTGAAATCCTTCTGGCCAAAGGAGGTGCAACAGGACATTCCCCTTAAGATTGGAGCATTGCCTTATAAGCAAAAACAAAGGCAATACAACCCAAAGATTTATGGGATAATCCTTGTAGAAGTTCAAAAAATGTTGAACGCGTGAATAATATTCCCTATCCATCATTCAATATGGATAGAAAATATTGTTCCCGTTTGTAAGAAAAATGGTGAGATTCGTATTTGTGTGGATTTCAGAAATCTGAACTAGCTGTCACTTAAGGATAATTATCCTCTTCCAGTGATGGACCAAGTTCTACAAAATATGACCAGATCTAAGATGCTCTCCATGCTAGATGGTTTCTCCTGTTACAACCAGATTGAAGTTAATTCAAGTGATCAGCACAAGACGACTTTCACAACGCCATGGGGTACCTTTACGTACCATAAGATGCCTTTTGGCTTGATAAATGTCGGTGCCACGTTCCAACGAGCTATGGACTCGGCTTTTCGTGATGTGATGGATAAGTTTATTATGGTGTATCTTGATGATCTCATAGTGTTCTCCAAAAAGCGTCATGAACACTACCACCACTTAAGGCAAATCTTGGAGAGATGCCGACAACATGGTATTTCTCTAAACCCCAAAAAGTCAACTTTTGGAGTCGCAAAAGGTAAACTTCTTGGTCACGTAGTGTCTATAGAGGGAATCAAGATTGACTCAGAAAGAGTCTACAATATCAAATCTCTTACCTTGCCATCAAGCAAGAAGGCTGTCCATTCCTTCTTTGGCAAGGTAAACTTTTTGCGAAGATTTCTTCCAGACTTTGTAGAGAAGACTCGTCATATTGTTAATATGATGAAAGGCAATACTACTTTTCACTAGACAACAGAAGTAGAGTCTGTTTTCGATGACATCAAGGAGGCCATTGCTCATGCGCCAGTGTTGGTCTATCCTAATTACACCAAAGAATTCATCAAGTACAGTTATGCTTCCGAATTCATCAAGTACAGTTATGCTTCCGAGCATACACTTTTGGCGATCCTGGTGCAAGAAAACAATGAGGGTTTTGAATCTCCGATTGCATTCATGAGCTGCCCTCTAAAGAATTATGAGCTGAAATACTCCCAGATGGAAAAAAAAGCTTTCGCTGTGGTCAAAGATGTTAAACACTTTCGGTTCTACATTCTAAATAGCTATGTCAAAGTTCTAGTCCCAAATTCAACTATTAAGTCCATCTTAACACAACAAGAGTTCGGAACAAAAAGAGACAATTGGATTGCCAAGATTCAAGAATATGACATGGAAATAAAACCTACCAAGTTGATAGAGGGACATGGACTGTGTCAGCTTATCGCTGAAAATAATCCTGATGAGGAAATTTCAGAAAATGAAGTTTCAAAAAATGAAGAGGTAGATTCAAGTGAACTTCCCATGGTGTTGTTCGTCAGCATCACCAATGAATGGTATTCAAATATCGCCCATTTCCTCACTTATGGGGAATGTCCTGATCATTTGACTCCAAAGGAGAAAAGGACCATCAAGTTAAAATCAGCAAACTTCGTCTTATGGGACAATGGTTTGTACTAGTGTGCCTTGGATGGGACCTTTTTGTGATGTGTTGATCAAGAACAACAGGAAAGATTACTAAAGTCATATTATGACTTAGCATGTGGAGGACATTTTTCAGCACTAGTGACTGCTCACAAAATTTTGAGAGCAAAGTATTACTGGCCCACACTTTTTCAAGATGTGTACTCTTGGGTGTGTACGTGCGAGCTATGTCAACAGTTCTTGGGCAAGCCGAAGTTGGCAGCTTTACCCCTAAAACCAATCGTTATCGAAGAACCCTTCTAGCAGTGGGGAATTGACTTCATTGGTGCGGTAAATCCATCATCAAGTGTTGGGCACACCTATGTCCTAACTGCAACTGATTATTTCACCAAGTGCATGCAAACAATTCCGACTAAGTGTGCTACTTCTCAAGTAGTGTGTAATTTCTTAAAAGAGAATATCATTTCCAGGTTCGGGGTGCCGAACAAAATTCTTGCTGACAACTCTTTTGCCTTCTCGTCAAGCGAGATCACTGAGTTTTGTTTTGAACATGGCATAACTTTGTAACACTCTTCCGACTATTACCCACAAGGTAATGCTCAGGCCAAGTTGAGCAACAAAAACTTGGTAACTATCATTTGCAAGGTGGTGGATGAGAATCAACGTTTGTGGCACAAAGCTCTATACGATGTATTGTGAGCAGACAAAATAACTCCGGAGCGGGCCATTGGTATGTCTCCCCTTCAACTTTTGTATTGGTTGAATGCTAAGATTCGCATAACCTTGGAACTTCCAGCCCTCAAATTGGCTAAACCCATTGAGGACGAGACCTTTGATAACTTTGTTGATAAGCGCATGATGTATCTCTCCGAATTGGAAGAGAATCAAGTTCAGGTGGCCAATCGCATCACGAAACATCAGGACCAAGTCAAGCAACTTTTCGACAAGAAGGCCAAGTCTCGAGATTTTCAAATTGGTGATCTTTTTCTCCTATGGGGCAAGCAAAGAGAAACAAAAGGTATGCACAAAAAGTTTCATTCACTGTGGATGGGACCTTTTAAGGTTCATCAACTACATGGTGAAAACAGTTTCCTGTTGGCATACGAGGATGGAACGCCATTTCCCCTTCCTCACAGCAGACAACATCTCAAGCATTTTACACGATAAAGTGGCAGGCGTTCAAATGTAAATATTTTTTACTTTTAGTCCTTGTGTCTTTTATTTTAAGTCATTTTTTTGTTGTCGCTTGACTCCAAGCCCAATGGATGGATAAAGGCACTTGAATTCTAGATTTCTTCTCCCTTCATTCATTTCAAAGAAGGATTGAAGGAAGATCCCCAGCAGGAGCCAATTGCTATCATGGAATCTAGTAGCGCTCAATCCACGGATAACTCCCTGATGAAACTTGTATGTTTCATAGGTTCATGATGTTCAAGCATGCAAAATGAGGCAATTTTCAATCCACCTCGAAGTGCGTCCCAAAGCTTCAAACTGTCCATTTGAACGTTCCTCTATGTCCATCTATCAAAGACCTTCAAAACGAGTACCTTCACGAGGTCTAGATGTCAATACTTAGTGAAAATTGTGAAAAGTGTAGGAGTGCCAAAAAATAGCGCTCCTACATTTTGATGCAAAATTTTTTAAGTGTCAAGTGCACAAGCGCTAAAAATCAGCACTTGTGCATCTTTTCCAAAAGTCATTTTTTGGTGCACATGATTTTTAGCGCTTGTGCACTTTTTCTCCAGACTTAGTCAAAAATGACCAACACGGTGATTTTTGAATTCAGTGCATTTTTTCAAGTTTTACCTTTTAATGCGCCATAATTAATGCGCTTATGTTTCTCTTTGTTCACTTCAAATCACTTTTGAGTTTTAAGTGATTTTAGGTTTTATTTAGACTCATTTTATTTCGCCTTTCTCTCCTCCTCATCGTGTTGGGTGATTGCTAACCTCCAAGCTCACATTTTGAAGATTTCATCTCAAGATCGAGCTAGGGTTTTTGCTTGTTCTCCAGGTATGACATTTTTCTTTTTTCTCTTTGCATTAATTTTCGCCAATGCTTTATAACTCTCATTTCGTTTTTGTTCTGAGGTTTTATGTCGATTTTCTTTATACATTGTTTTCAAAAGACCAAGTCTCCACATTGCACCCTGGCTTCTCATCGAATCTTCCGATTTTCATATGACTCTTTATAGGAGAGAATTTGCACCCCTAATGCAAATTCCCCTTCCACCCTTTTACACTTTAGAAAACCAAACTCGAAGGCTTAATTCCACATAAGCTCGTTGTTCACATCACGCTTGGCACCCTGTTTGCGTGTCGGTGGAGGCATTTCTATTAGGGATGCCTGCACAGTGCACTTACGTCCCTGGAAGATTCCTACAGTTGGAGACTGCAGAAACGTTACACTTCCTATTGGGAGTTGAATTGTAACACCTTTCTTCAACTGGCCGACCCGAATATGGTCATTTATTTCCATTCTTCCTTCATATACTTCATCCATTCATCCATTTTGGATCTTCTTCACAAGTATATGAAATATTTTGGTCATCTCTTCACAATTTCTCCACACTTTGAGCATTCACTCCAAGCTTTGTAGCAACACTTCACACCTCATAGCAACAATCTACCATTCCATCACTTCGATAGGGCAAGCACAGGACAAATCCATTGCAACAAAGGCTTGAGTTCCTCTCATCTTTCTCCTCCACTAGCCTTGAGCGCCTTGGATGGAGGTGGTAAGCTCCTTACATCTTCTCTATCATTTGGCTGTCCGTGTAGGTGGAAACACCAAAATGGAGGTCTGACTGAGGCAGACCCCTAAACAATCCCACAACATTTTCCCGCTTTTTTGTGTGCAAGTGGAGAGATCTTGGAGCAAGCTTCCTAGAAGATTGTTGTGGGAGATCGTCTTCGCCACCCTTGCGGTAATCTACTTTCTTTATCACATTCATCTTTACGTTTCATACTTCTTAATCTTATTCTACCCTTCTTGAAACTCTTAAACTAGGTTGTTAGTCCTTATTTAAGAAGTTAAATATCGTCTCATTGGTTTTCTGGCCGTACAGATGCCAACGCACTTGTGTGATGCTAGCGTGCCCCGTTGTCGTCCCAAAACTGCACTTCTTTCTTAAAACAGAGAGGTATCTGAGATAATGAATCAACTCTAAAGACCGAATTTCTTAGTCTCTTTTCAACTCTCAGGTTTGTAGAGTGATCGAAGGGATTTATAGTCCTCATCATTCTCATGCCGCCTATCCTAATCTTCGTTTTAATTGAGGTAAATTAGGGCAGCCATACTGCTCTTGGCCTTTCGTGACCTGGGGCTTTGCAGTGGTTGGTCCCCCTCTCTTACAGACTCTATGTGTTTTCCTTTTCCCTACACATGCCTTTTGTTCTTCAAACTAGCTTCTATAAAACGTGACTTGTCTTTTTCTTTCAGCGTTTCCTTTGCTTTGTGCTTGTTCTTCATTCTTCAAACATGTCATTCCACAAGCAATGCATTTTTCTCCATGTGTTTGCTAAATGTTAAGTTTTCATCATATGCAATATCCACTCAAGATGTCCAAGCGGTGAGATTCATCGACTTTGCACCAAGTTCAGGACCTCCAAATGCTAAAGTGTTGATTTTGAACGCTATTACACCTGAAATTTTTTCACTAACTCCCAATGTAGGAGCGGTGAAAATCACCGCTCCTACGTGGAGTTCATTTTTTTCAGATGCCAAAGTGTTGAAAAAACCCACCACTTCACTTCATAAATTTCACTAAGTTAGAGACCAAGTGCCAGGACACTGATTTTCAGCGCCTTGACACATTTTGCAAAACTCTACAAAGAACATGCAAGGGCGCTGATTTTCAATGCGCACCATTACACCTGAAATCACTTCTCTAAGTGTAGGAGTGCTGATTTTCAGCACTCCTACACTTTTGGTAGTTTTTTCCTTAGATGCTTTCAAACTGCTCCATTTTCGCTCTGGACCTCATTTCCCTGCTCCCGCATCATTTTTTGTGCCTAGTTGCTTTGTTCATGCTTTCTCAACATCGTTTGCTTGCTTCACACTTCCCAATGCTGCTTGTTTAGCTCATGCCCATTGATTCATCATCTTTGCAGTTTCTTTCTAGAAATCATCAATTGATCTTCAAGGTGACATCTTTGATCCAGTTGCTTCTAGATGACAGCCAAGAAGCCTCCATTGTCTTCCAAAAAAAATGCAAGATGAAATATAAGTATCAAGGCGTTTTCGCACCTACAGTGGTGATCTCCAAGGTAGACGAAATAGAGGACACCGAAGTTGATCATCAGGATCTTGAAGACTTCATGAGAAGGACTGAGAAAAAGCCTCTTGAAGACTCCCTAAAAGCCATTATACATAGTAAGCTACATTTGGTGTCCACTTTCCCGACTTCTGCACACAATACATAATTTGTCCTCCAAGTTGCATCCCATTACATCAAGGAAAGCAGAAGTGTGATAGACTCATATGGATAGGTGATTATGAGACTTGATCCCGAGTTCTTTGATATTGTTTTCAGAGTTCCACACATGCAACAATACATAGATATGTCTATTCAACAAGCACAGGAAGTCTATGACTCAGATCCCAATAAATCTAAGAACTTGATAAAGAGTCAATGGTTGAGAGAACCCAGGCATACTATCTCGAGATGGCTGAAAGGACTTCCATGAAGTGAATTCAAGGAGGATGTCAGGGACATGATCACTCTCCTGAGCAGGGCCAAAGGCTTACCAGAATCATCTCATTTTCATGAATAGATGTATGAATACATTTAGATCATACGGAGAAAGAAGGCTCATATTGACTATGGAACTCAAAACAGTGATGAGATCCATGAGCAGCTGAACAATGTACCAACCACTTTGAAGTTCTATATGAGTTCTTATTTGGTTTATGCCGTAGCCGTGATGAGACAATTCCCAAGTCTTTCTACAAAAGGGAACCAACACTCTGTACCAGTGTACAAGTATTTCTATCAATTGGAGTTGAAGGAGAGTCTTCATCATTTCACAAGGGTCACCAATGCCTTCTTCACACCTCTGTTATACAGTTTTGATACAACTCTCGAAAGGAAGAGAGTATCAAACGAGGCCTATAAAATGGTGAGCAAGGTTGGGGGCATTTTCTTACAATTTGCAACTTTAACTTACATGAGGGTAGGATGCTATACAGGGTGCCCTTACATGTTGCCCAGATATCCCTTAGATAAGTGGGTATTCGTGGAGTTATGCAGACAACTAATTTCAGTTCACAAAGAACGCATGAGGATCCACAAACCGGGATTCAAGTTTCCCCTGACGATTGGTAGATATACCATCAATAGTGTGCAAAAGGCCAAATCAGTCTATGCAGAAATGCGGGTCATGACAATAAGGACCTATTGTAATGTCCCTATTAGGGATTATACTAATCTTAACCTTAATCTCCTTCTTATGTTTGCATACATGTGTTTCTTATCCTTCCTCCCAGATTTGAGTATATTATATTCATGTATTTATTGGTATGCTTAGAGATATCTTCCTTACAAATCTACTTTGACTATATGTCAATTCTTTTCTTCACACAAGACTTCTGGTATACATCAGATTTATTTCTTATTATTCTCATATCAGATTCTCCCTATATCTACTCTTAACTTCACTAATTTATTATATCTTCTACTTCTGCCCTTATCCCTCATTCTCCCCTTCTGATCCTCATTCTATTATTCTTAAATACCTCCTCACATGCCCTTTCACCCAAAGGAGGCAATCATTCATAAAGGAGGTAATGTTTTGTTAACTATGCACCTTTTCATTACACAATTTAATGGCACAACTTTATCCTCATTATTTATGTGCCTTTGTCATCTTTATCTATATTTGGTGTGGTGTATATTTTATATTATATGTTTCTTTAAAATATATTTATTATTATTTTATATCTCTCCTTTTTATATTTAATATTCATTTTATTTTATATTGTTAATATATATATACATATATTTTGTTATTCATTTATTTTATATTTTATATTTGTTTATTTATTTCATACTTTTATTTGTTAGTTTTTATTGTTTTAATATTTATTTTTATTAATTGTTCTAATTATAATAATATTATATTATATTTTATTTGACTATTATAATTATAATATTATCAATGATAATTATAATTATAATGATATTTTAAATTGTATTTCTTTATATTTGACTATAATAATGATATTTTAAATTACCTCTTCTATATTGATATGTGTATATTATTAACATATTATTGTATATCTAAAAATTTAAATATAGTAAGAATGTACTTATCTCAGATGCCCCTTTGTGATGGGGACATCACAAGTCTCCCCCGCTTGACTTTGCTTGTCTTCTAGCAAAAACACCTTAGTTTCTCCTAGAATCTCTTCTTCTAATCTATCACCGACGGCACATCGGTTAATCACGTTTATATATAATTTAAATGAGAATATAATGATTACTCTATTTGAATGCGTATATCTCTAAAAATATAAATCCATTAAACATATACTTATCTTTGTGATGGGGACATCACACCTATAAATCCAGATTTCACTTTGATTTCCAGAATGTAAAAAGAAGTTGAAAAAGGATCACAACCAAAAGTACCGCTTTGAAGACATCTAGGTTGATTGCAGAGATGAAGAGGCTATCCACAAAATGGATTATTGCAGGCTAACCGTGCAACAAATAAAGGATCTTGGTGTTACTCATCTACTAGAGGATTTCACAGATCCTGGTGACATTATGAATGTTGCTTATGATGAAGATGAGATTTATAGGAAACCCTAACCTGCAGTATAGTGGTCGAAGAAGGAATGTGTCTCCATAAGGGAGAGGCTTCCTCCCATATTGACTAACATTGTAGAGTGGTTACACAAACATGATTTCCAAATGAAAGCCTTCAAGACAAAGTCAAAAGGAGAAATACCCAGAACAAAAATCAACCCGCAACAGGAACTCCACACGAAAGATAAGCAAGTGGCTATTCCATCTTCTTACCGAAGAGGCCCTAGAATAAAGTTCAATTTTTTGCAAGAAGGATACGGAGGTAGTTCAAGATGAAGAAGCCACGAAATCTGAATCATCTCATTCAAAAGGAAAAGGGCCCGTTTCTGAAGAGATAGATTCCAAAGAAGAAGAAAATTCAAGTGATGAATCTACTGAAGAAGAAGACTTTGATGAGGAAGAAGGTTCCCCACGTGAACCAGAACCTGAAGGTCAAGAAGGTGGACAAGAGTCTGAAGAACAAGAAGGTGATAAACAGGAACTCGGGCATGTCGAAGAAAAAACTCTATCTCTACATGAGAATGTTGTTAAGAATTTTCCCCACACGTCATCACCCGTAACTTCAAACGTTCCTCCCACACCTCCTAATCCAAACACTCCACCACCTTTTTTGTCATCACCTCTTCCCACATCTACCATACATACAGTGGATGTCTCCATTCCTCCCGCAACATCAACCGTACTTGATATTCCTCGATCAGTTTCAAATACACAAATGGTTGACATTTTGACAACTTCTCCATCATCCATTCCCAGCTTCTCATCTCCCTCCTATGACATCACTTCTGAGGCTGAATTCAACAAGTTCATGCATGAATCCTTACATGGTCAACTTGGTGTGCAATCTACTAGTGTAGTCATGACAAACACTACTCTAATTGTCACCATACCAGTCATTTCAATAAAAGCGGTTGTAACAAAAGACTTGTCAGCTAGCGAAGAAGCTCATACTTCCTCTCTTCCCCTTGGTTGGTATCTCAAGTATTGAAGAGGAAAAAAGAGATGATCTCTCTAGTGGAACTCAATCTTGAAGAGATAGCCTCTCCAAAAGCCAAGGGGAAGAAAAAGGCAAAGGTACATTCCAGACTCCATGTTGACAAATCAGGGCAAAAATATGTAGAGATTGGTATACCGCCTTGAGAGGAAGGAGATGTGAATATGGAGGATTACACTATAACAAGGGTCCAGCTTGGCGAGGTCACAAAAGAAAGTACAAAGGCAGATGCACAAGTGGTCTTGGATGCATTGGCAGGAAGGCTCGACAAAATGGAGGAAGCCCGGGACATGTACAAACAAAAGGCCGAACAATATGCAGTTGTTTTGAGTAGACTTGCAAAATCTTCAGGAAATATCCAACTCATGGCTATTGAAAACCTAGAAGAACCAGTAGGGTAAAGCATTGTATGATTTAATTGATGAATTAATACAAGATGGATCACAGGTAATAGCTGTTGCAAATGATAAGGCCACGCAAATAGACAAGCTCAAATCAGAGCTTGATAAGGAGGAAAATGCACTCAAGAGCGAAAAGAGATGGAAGAATTCCTATCATTTTGGTCACAAATGAAATAGGCAAAGCTTAGCAAATTGATGCAAGTTGGGGTAATTCCCGAGAAGGAAAAATATGTAGAGGTAAGAGAATCACTCAAGCACCGCATCAATGTGATCAAATCTCTTATCGAAGATCTTTACCATGTACAAGAAGATGTCAAAGGACATTGTGCTATCCTGGAAAAAGGAATCAAAGCATTTCCAGGAAAGCTTCTTGAAGAAAACAGGATTTTCCTTCCAACCAGTGAACTTTCCAAGATCTACAAAGAAGTCGTCATGCAACAAGTGGAGGATGCCAATTTCTCCAAAGCCTCCATACATGTCATTTGTGATATACGGCTAACCATTGATACTCTCAATACGCATCTTCACAGGTGCAATAAAATCCATTCATCTGTCTGAAGGTCAATCACGAGAATTCACACCCTTGTGGATTACACAATCAGCCTAGATGATAAGTTCATACAGGAGACCAAAAGAAAGTATGAAGACTTTCGCACCCAGAGCAAGGAACCATGGATATTTTTAATCTCCAATGTTGAACTTTTTGATGCTTCCCTTTATGCATCTTTTAAATATTTTTTGGCATCTTAAATGTATTTTTGGAAAATGTAATTACACTAAAAATCTGAGATGTAGTTTCCCAGAAATAGATTACATTTTGACTAAGTCAAAGTTATGTGAGATTTTCCTAAATTAGCTCACCTAACTTTCTTAATTTTACTCAACTGATTTCCTAGATTTTCTCATCCCTCTCCTTTATAAATAAGAGGGATTCTTATTGTAATCTTGACCTTTAGTATTTTGCAACAAAGTGCTGGCCTTTTTGAAGTAGATTTGTGAAACTTTGTGTTCATGTTTGCGAATGAAAATCTGATCAATAAAGAAGAGAATTGCATACCATACTTTGTGTTGGGATTGATAATCTTGTAGATTAATTATATTGGTGGTGATTAGTATATGAGATTTGAAGGGCTTCAATTAAATTTATGTAAACTTTGTGTTACATTCTTTATTTGGATCTACATTTATGTTTGGTTAACTATTGTTGGATGATCTACAAGACTTTGTGCTTGTAATTGTTCATGTTGTTTGTGGAATTGTTGTATCTAGAAGACTTTGTGTTTCTAATACAACAAATGGTACATCTCTCATAGATCCATCAGTGAAAAAGCTATAGAACGAATTTGTGCCTTCGTGAGCTTTCTTTTTCCATTTTATTGTTATTATTATGATACCTGGTATTTCTACACTTAAATTTTGACAACATAGAGGTATTGGCATTACTACTTGTTTTTAGTTTGAAGTTATTTTGAATCAGAGATATCAACCGTGAAGCATTGTAAAAAAACTTCCCTAAAAAAATAGAGAAGTATGAATGTGACACACCCCCCATCACGTAGTTGTAGTGTACATTTTGTGAATATCTAGTTAGTTTTACTTAGCTTTTGTTAGCAGTAAGAAAGGTGCCTCCTCTTTCTGAGAGGAGAGATTATATCTCACACAACTGTGGTTGAAATCTATGTTGTGTAATCTACTGAAAAGATGCTTACATAATTTTAACCCAACAAGATGAAGTCCCCCATTTGTGACCTCACTAGTTCATAGCTTCAAGTCAAAAGTGTTTACACCTCTTAATTGAAAAAATAAAGGGGACATTACAAACTTGTACCACTTGCACATCATGATTTATTAAGGCTTGGATGTTAAAGGGTAAGGCATTGTAATTATTCCAAAACTAAGAAGAACAAGGCTATTCCATTCCCTATAAGTTTGGGAAATATAATAATCCTCAAAAGAATTAACGAGAATAATGGAGTCTTTGATAAGAGTATTAATAGACCAACTAGGGTCAAGGGCCTTCTAAAGGATTGAATTATATTAATTGAATCTCCTTCAAACCACATCTTACGAAAGCCTTGAATATGGGCAAGTTTCAAGTTGTTTTAGGCCGATGCAGCTTCGACCAAGTTGTTTTGGTTCCCAAAGGGAGCGCCATTACCAAAATAAACCTACCATTATCATCAATTGTTATTAAGGTTTGATGTTACATTAAATTGTTTAAGTGCTTGTGTGTAGTGAATGATAAATTGAAGATTGTTTATGCTACAATATTTTCATTCAAAGTTTGAAAACACCATGTTGTAATTATCTAAAGAAGTCAATTGATAAGGAAGATCTATGTTAACTTTGCGTAACTATGGTGTTCATGGTTACAAAGCAACTTTGAATGTGTAAATAATAATTAATTGAATTCATCTTTCTTCTTTAAATCATTGCTATTCCATGTGTTATGTTATCTTATTATAATAAAATTGTTGATACGATTCCAAAGGATATCTATTTTAATCGTACATACTATTCTTGTCTATATTTTAACTATCATAAATTGAAAAAATTCATTGGTGAGATAAGGAGTTCTTCAAAGTCTCATGCCCTAACCTTTGAGATCAAAATAGATAAGGTCGAGTTTGCTTATTTATTTTATCCTTATGGAAAACTCCAAAAAATGGATTTTACAATATTCATATTAGTAGGCTTGTTTTCTTTTAGATTTTAGAGTAGATTAAATCATAGAACTTCCCCTACAAATTTGAAGAGAGAATTTTTTTATCCATTCTTCTTTTTTGTGTTATCATGAAAGTTACAAATTAAAATACCAACAAAAGCCAAAATCAAATCATGCTTTCCCACCTTTATCTTACTGAAAGACGATGAATGAGAAACTAAGGGAATAAGAACAAGATGGTATAGAACAATGAATTCATACTAACCCCTCTCTTGTTGATTCCAAGAATAACTTGTCCTGGCAATAACCCAATAGGGTCCTCCAATTTTTTCACACTATAAAATACAGAATTTCCATAGGGAAAGGCATTGAGAATACATAGTGCTTTCTGTCTTGCTTCATCTTTAGATAAATGTACCTGCAATATAAGATATGATATTCAAAATACTTTTATAGGGGTTCTACAATTGAAACATTTCTATGTTAAATTTAGTTGAAAGTATATATGATATATAATACTAAAGGTATGGGATTTGATAAATATTGAACATACAATAGTATAGTAGTGTGCTATGACATCTGCTTCCCACTCCTTTTTGGCCCTTGATGATGCCAGCTCCCTTGGAAGGTAGTGCTCAACCAGTGCAGAAAAATCTCTACAAACAAATGGCCACAAAAATTTACCAAAATGAATGCTTTACTTAAAGGAATTAGAATTTCCACAACATGATTTGTTTCTGAGCACAAACATTTGGAATCTAGAATTTGTGATGAGCTCCTATTATACATGTTGAAATTCAAGGAAGGCCAAGCTATAAAACCAGTCAAAAAGTGAGAACTCATGCACCATATCATTGTTTCACTATAATATGTGTAAAGTTCAACATTTATCTCATGAATAAAACAAAGGGGAAAAAATGTTAGTATATGCAATTTTTGCATAAAATCCAGTAAAATAGGTTATGGGAATCACACACAAATTCATTATTAACTCCCTAAACAAGAAAAATCAGTAAAATCAATCTTTTGGTTTGAGAAAATTTCCTATTATTTTATGAGGTTCAGATATGAATAACTCACAGAAGTGATCCATGATTCTCAACATGGCCAATTTCAACCAAAATTTGCAATGCTGCTAGTTGCACCCCATCATCTCTTCCGACAGGATAATTACCAATTAAGTAGTCATGTTGTGACTACAATAAACATAATAGCACATCAATTGGCCTTACCATCATTTTCAGAGGAT
Source organism: Sequoiadendron giganteum (assembly GCA_007115665.2). Taxonomy (NCBI): domain Eukaryota; kingdom Viridiplantae; phylum Streptophyta; class Pinopsida; order Cupressales; family Cupressaceae; genus Sequoiadendron; species Sequoiadendron giganteum. The sequence goes on along the minus strand of VCHN02000014.1, from coordinate 68,619,811 downwards.
TCCCAAGTGATGAATTTGGGAAGAATAAAACCACCATATGATAAAAAACCAAAAAACCTAGAAAGAAAAGAACTTCACAAGCTTGGGTTCTCTTCACAGCTCATAAAATCTTAAGTTTTGTGCAATCACCTGGATATATGAAAGCTTCACAAATGTAGGTTCTGTGATGGAATCATCAAGATCACAAAATAAGATTTTTTTGAAGACCAACTTAAACTGAGGGCTTTCAGTTTTTCCGTGTTCTTTAGCTGCATTTAATTCAGCCAAGATATCTCCCACATACTTATTGTCATCCAAGATAAAGTATTTTTCTGATTAAAACAATGTTGTCAAAGGGGAATTCTTATAGAAAAAAAACCATTCACTTACAGCTGCTAACCTACCAACTAAAACCTTTCCAATAACCAAAATTGGAACATGAAACAACAATTCCCAAACGATAAACTTACCAGCCTGAAGCTCCCCAAGTTTTGGAACTCCTGCCACCTTTCGATATTCAAAAAGACCAAATGTTGTATAGGCAGACAACTTGATAATGCCAGCAAGTTCCTGCAACCAAAAAATATTTAATTGGAAAAATCTTGCAAACATAATGTTTTCTACATAACACCATCTAGATTAAACCTGCTTTTAGTTATTCCTATCTTCTGCTATGCTTTGATTGAAACTTTGGCTTGAGATAAAATCTAAGATGCGTTGTAACTAGTTTTTGGTCATCCATAGAAGGACATCTACAATTACTGAGGAGGTCTTTCAATACCTGCACTGCTTCACCAACAGTGGTGGTTATATCATAAGTAATATCTTCAAAAGTTTTATCCAGAAAGAAAACAATTGTTTTAAGCTTCCTTCCAACCAGAATAGCTTCTAACTCTTTTCTAGATGGAATGAACTTCCTTGGACCATTTTTCACAGAGCACTCAAGAGATTTTTTTGCTGTCAAAACCACTGTTTTCATTTCACAGTCATTTTCCAATGCTTTGACAACCTCATTAATATAATCTCTGAAACTAGAAGCAATTTCAGTTCCAGGACACATCACTGATGCACATAAGTATAAAAGCTTCCATGTTTTGAATAAAGAAGTCCTGCAATAGAACAAGTCTTCCAATGTTTAACATGCATAGAATCTCTAACAAGACTCAGAACTACACAAACACTATACTTTTCAATCAAATAAAAAAATATTTATATACATGCAAAAAAAGAACAACTAAACTCAAGGAAATGCACAAAAACTTAAAAGGATGAAAATAAAAAGAATCTAACCATATAGAAATTATATAAAAACATGCTTTAATGTGTAAGTATTTAATCTTGTGAGTAGAACTAGATTAGAACTATTAGTGTTCAAATTTTTCTAGTAGAACCATTCTTCATATTATAAGATGAAGCTCCCTAGAGGCTGGACCTAACTAAACTAGAAACTATAGGACCCATGGCTGTTGGAATTCAAGGGGGAGAGGGTTCTACTTCTAGCAAGTGAAAGAAAGAGCTACTAGTGTTGCAGATATGTTTAACATCCAATCACGAGATGTGGTTGAGTCTTCTATTGCTAAGTTTTTTTATTCTCATGCCATACCATTTCATGTGGCACATTCACCCTATTTTAAAGCCCCAATGACACACTAGGTTGCATACTCTCCAATGGAACTTCCTTCTTTATTGCCTCCCCCTCTATATCCAATCTAGTTGCCTTAACCTTCTTAGTGAGAGTTATAGTCTCACAACCTTTTACCCCTTGTTGACCTATCCACAAAAGATAACAATAAACTCTAGTATAGCTGCCCCTATAGTCTTTTTTGCACAAATGACATAGCCATACTCTACGCTTCTTATCTTTGTCTATTTGTGATGCAAATTGTAAGAGAGGTTTCTTGGGGTTAAATGGGCCTTTTGCATAGACGTTGAGGAGTTTGGAAGGGCATTCAAATGGGTTGTTTTTGTTTCACTACTCCCACTACTACTCATTGTTTTTGTTTTTGTTAAAAATTTAGAACAAAGTTGCAAGTTCAAATTGAAGAAAAAATAAAATCAAAATGCCCTCCCTGTGTGTTTAAAAATTTGAAAAAATATTTAAAAATGCAAAAGAAATTGAGCAAACAAATTAGATGACCTTACCTCAAATTTAGTGGATTTGATGCCCTAGTGTCTTCTTTCCACTATTGTTCTCTCCTATTTTCACTACTACTCTGTCATGTCCCTGAAATTGGACATTAGGTAACGAAGACATATTTGAAAATATTAACAATCTTTTTATACCATTATAATTATAATTGTCGGAAGACAATCTTATAATTATAATTAGTATATTATAAATATTGTAATACCCAAAAATATAAATATTAAACGACTATGAATTGAAAGATATTATTATATTGATTTTTAACCACTATAGTATAATACATACTCACATATATAAAACGATAAAATCAATTACATAAGGAGAAGTGTAGATTGTCTATTAATATAAAGCATAATATAATATTAAATACAAATCAAACAAAATAGGAATATAAGTGATCTCAATTTAAATATTATAATAAAACCTAACATTAATAATTTAAATATCATAATAAAAGTTTGTTAATCTATCCAATCATAAAAGAAACAATAAATATTTTCCTACATATATCAATAAGGAGGGGAATAATAAATCGAAACTCCCAACTATTATCGAAATTTATTTTAATGCAATATGAACAACTCAAACAAGTTCCCGAAGAACTCGTCCATGGTGTAAATAGCCATTCTTCGTCAAAACGTTTCACCCAGAAGATGTGCCCAGCCAAGAAAGACACCTCCCTCGCAAACATAGAAATGAAGATACCAACAAGGTCGTGAGGGGGCAAAGGAAGGGACGTCAACAGAGGAAAGGAAGCGTTTCTGTTTTTTTCTTGAATGCAGGACTTCATATGCCTGAACATTAAATCCCTGACTCCCATCTTGAAACAAACGATCCCAGGCTAAACCCGCGACTAGGCACATGCTTAGTGCGGCTGGGTGAGATCATATTGGAACCTCTGGACTGTGCAACCCGTGGCTGGTCACTGATCGATTTGGTCAACATCATGTCTGAGAACAGTAACTGAACATAGACCTCTAAAAATATATGTGTATTCTCCTAAACCGTATGATCTGGACTGTGTAACCCGATTGACCTGGTCATCATCATACTTGGGAACTGTAATCATACATAGACCCTTGAAAATATATATATAATGCTCTGAACCTTATGAACACCCAGTCAAACAATAGGAATATATCTACCAATAGGGGAGGAATCAAAAGTAATCACCATATGTGCTTAATCGTGTTATCAGAGAATTGAGCAATTTGTTTAAGCAATGCATTTCTACTCTTCTATTCTTTTCCATGAATAAAAGTAATTGTATTCCATTAAACTCTATTAGAATAAACACAATATATGTTAAATGTGAATGGTCTAACAATATCTGAATTTTCATGCATTACCAACTGTATTCAAACTGACTGTTTACCTGCTCGGAGAGGCCAGTCATCACCTAAGTGGGTTGTCTGTAAACCCCATCTAGGCTTCCACCCAGTTGACCCTAAAACCTGAGTTGGGTATACTGCCCCATTGGCTCAAGGCAAAGGTTGGTCTTGGAGGGATGGGGGATTCCACATATGACTATTGCCCCGTTGGCCTAACATAAGGGTTGGATAATAAGAGGTGGTAGACTGCTGGCCCCTTAGGGACGCTCCTCTCCTGATGGGTTGAGTGTTCTCTAATGAAATATGAGTCTATGCATGTTATTTTGTTTAACTTATGGATGCTAGACATTAAAGTTAACACACTGGGATATGGTTATGTTACACATGATGTGGCAAGTGCCTAATATATATAAGAGGACACCTTGGGTGAAAAGAGACTTGTGACTGCTTCCCATCACAATCTAGGTAAGAGACATTACATACTCTTCTACATGACTCTAAAAAAGTTAAAATGAGATTTTGTTTTTAGTTCCTTTGAGAGTTCAATTAGGTTTAGATATTTTTTAAAGGGGTGTGTCGTACCCAAAATTAAAATTTTTGCTTCATTAAGGTATTTTGTAAAAATGGTTAAAATCTTGTAAAAATGGTCGTCAAAAGTCAAAAAAGTCAAAATTTCTAAAAATAGAAATTTTCTATTTTTAGAAATTTCTAAAAATAAATGGACCATAGGGTCTTATTGGTTTGTTGTCAAAAAGATGCTCACAAATTTTTTCTTAAAATTGAAATTTGCATGTTGGCCCCTAGTTTTTAGGGAATCACGCATGTAGGGGAAAGCCTCAATTTTTTCAAAATTTGACAATCTAGGTCTCTTTAGAATGAAATTATCTACAAACCCTAGATCTCAATTTTTTGGCCCTACTTTTAAAGAAAATGTTTAAAAATGGAATCTTTGTAGAAAAGGCTCAAATTGATTTTGATTGGTTGAAAATAGTCATGATCATGCTGGTCCAGTCAAAATTGTCAAAAATGTCAATTTTTCTTTGGTGGGTCTATTTCGCTTTTTCAGAAGATAAATTAGGACCTCTAAGGTCATCAATGGAGGATCGCCAACTGCCAAGTGTCAAATTCAAAGTCTCAAACCCTGCATTGATCAATCTACGGCAAAAAATGCTTGAAAAATGGTAAACAGAGGAGGTGGATTCAAAAAGTTGAAAATTTCAAAAATTATTCTAAGTTTGGAAATGAAAGGCTTATTTCAAGGGAGACACCTTGCAGTCAATTCCTTAGCCAATTTTTCAATTTTTGCAGATCATGCACACACAACGGTGAACACAATCAACATATCAGCAACGACGGTCGACATAGTCAACGAAGGTCATGAACGGCTGGCGAGGAAAGTTGAAAATCTTCAAAAAATGGTTAAGTATGGAGAATTTGGGCACCTTATTTCAAGGAGGGCTCCCATGAGCTCATGCCTTGGAAAAAGTTTCACGTTCCTCAGGAAACGTGTGAATCTCTTTCGTCATCCAAGTCTAGATCCAATCAAATGTAGTCAAAAACAATATTAGGGGTGGGAAAAGCAGGAGATCAACTCAGATATGTTCAAGCTCTTCAACGAATCCATCATCCAATTCACAAGACCTGCTGGACAGCGGGAATTGCAAATCAAATGGAGGTGAAAGCACAAAAAAAGAAAAAGCTCAAAGAAAAGTTCAAAATTTCAAAAAATAAACTAAGTTTGGTAATCTTGGGTACCTTATTTCAAGGAGGGCGCCCAAGACATCAACACAATTTTTTTTTAGCATTTTCAAAAAACATCAAAACTCCTTCATCAATCCGTTTCTAGCTTTCACAAGATCAGTCAAATGCAGTAACGAAGGCTAGTATGAGGTACCATTGAACTCAAATATGATCAAGGTTTCCAAAATTACTGATTTTCAATCTCTGCCATTCACCAGCTGGCAAAAAACGATGTCTGAATAGGGGTAGTCAGCTTCACACAAAACGAAATGTTTCAAAATGTTGAAAATCTTATAAAATAAACTAACACTGGAGAGGTTGGGTGCCTTATTTCAAAGAGGGCGCCCAACATCCCCAACACTTAGAATTTTTTTGACCTCGTTCGTGTTTTCTCCATTTCAACCTGTGTCAACGACTTCCGCAGTATGCAATCATGGTCAGATGACGTCAAATGCCGAAACGAAGCTGTGGATCACTTCAACAGTGGTCAAAGATTAGATAGCCATGGTCAAATAGAGATTATCAGTCAACAATGTCAATTTTTTGGATCCTCAAAGTTAGAGGCAGGCTTCAACGAAAGCAGAAGCAAGTGAAATTTGAAAATTTTGAAAAATAAACTATCTCTGGTAAAGTTGGGTGCCTTATTTCAAGGAAGGCACCCAAGTTATCTTGACTTAGAATATTTTTGAAAACGTCTTAATGCATGCATGCTTTGGCCACCCTATTCTTTTAGGAATTCTTTGTGTTTATGCAGACAAAGTCAAGTATTTTTGCGTGTGGGCTCCAAAATTTTAGGGTTTTGCACGAAAACACCTTTTACCTCCAAAATTTATTTAAGAAAGCCTTTAGCATTTATTTTTCATAATTTACAGGTTGGCTTTCAGAGGAAGAAACATAAAATTTTCTTCTCTTCAAGATTTGGAGGCTCAAACGAAGTTATTTTTCAGTGTTCTTTGTGGATTCGAGATTGGGAAGCACAAAAGCTCACTTTTTCATGGTCTATTTTTCTAGGGCATCACTTTTCAGAAACAGATGGTCAAAATTTTCAATTTTCATCGATTTGGGTCTACTTGTTCTTTGCTCCTCTTGAAGATTGGAAAATTTTATAATTTCAAGAGAGTCTACTTTTTCACGCATGTTTAGGAAATCCTCAGATTTTTGAAAATCTAACAATCTGGGTCTCTTCACAACGAGATTGTCTAAAATCCCAAGTCTTAGCTTTTTTTGGAAAATTTGCATGTCGGCTCCTATTTTTTAGGAGATCTTTCTTTTTCGAGAAAACTCAGTTTTTCAAAAATCAAACGATCTGGGTCTCTTCACAACAAGATTATTTACAAAACCCTGACCTCAGTTTTTTGGCCCTACCTTTTAGGAATCTTGCATGTTCTTGAAAAAATCAGCGAGCTATTTTTAGCTTTTGTGTAGAACTCTTCCGAACATAGGCATGCTCACACTCAAACTTCAAGTTTTCAGACATGCAATACTCTCCAATTGAAATCAGAACCAAATCTATGTTGCTCCACGATTTCCTGAGAACATTCGAAACTGACTTGCATCATGTGCATCCAGTATTTGTCTGCATGCTTTGGAAGGCACAAGAAACACTACAGTCAAAAATATTGATCAGTCTGAGTTGCTTGCAATAGCTTCTATCCCCATCTCACTACAAAGCCTTGAATTTGTAATTGCTTGTGTCAAGCATTACAATTGAATTTCACGAGAAATCATATCAGCAGATGGGCATATTATCTACAGCCTCAAGCCAAAAGATATTGAGAAGTGTTTTGCAATACCACCATGCATGGAAAACTTCATCATATCTATTGAAGAATGCGAAAAGGTGTGGTATGCACAAAAGGACAAGTGCTAGAAAAGAATGGCTCAAAAGTGTCTGAAAGAGAAGCAAAATACTTTGCCAAGGATTGTTGGGCGTAGTGAGTTCAAGGATGAAGTTGCAGTCATGATTAATTTTCTTAACCGAGTCACAAGTCAAGCAAAAGCTAATAAATTTCAGCCTTAGATGTTTTACGTCATTTCCTAGATTGCTGACAGAACAGAACACTATGACTGACCATCATTGATCAGTAATTGTCTCCACCATCAAATGACGAAGTTCTTCAAGGCCCACAAATACCACACGATATCCTACCTCATATATCTAATGGCCTTTGAATGCAAGTTTAGATGTTTGACTGTCATTGGAACTCTGGGTGTTTAGCATGTATATGATCATTACCCACAGCTAGAATTTTCAAAAACTGAGCGACATTACAAGCGGGTGAATGATCTATTCCTGATGCATACTATGCGGGATCTTGATCATGAGTTGCATATACAAATTTCAGCAGATGCCAAGTTGGCAATGGTGGAGTGGGCTGATTGGTTAATCAAATTTCCCATGTTCTCTTACATAAGAGTATATGGCTTCTCAGGCGATCCAGTCATCCTACATAGATATCCAACGGATGAGGTCATGTTCATGGAGTTTCTGAGGCAAGTACATGAGGTGCACACATTTTTGCGTAATAGCATTTTGCTTCATGTTTGAGATGAGCATATATAGATGCAAATCAACAGTTGATGCTATGTTGATGAGCGATGAAATGTTGAAGCTTGGTCTCAAGCTTTTCAAGGAGAGGAAATCATACGATCCTTGAGGTGTCTTCCTAGCTCGTCTTGGTCAGAATCATGCACATGTGCCCACAATTGAAGATTTTTGGGCTAATTGTGAAGATGAGTTTGAAGTGCGCAAGCGCAACTACTCCAGACTTACTCTTCGGTAGATGGCTGATTTCTTATTAGAATATGTGGAAGGACCTTTAGACAATGATGGGGAAATTCTACTTCCCATGTATGCTCGAGATCAAGTCAATCAATGGACACTTCCACAAGTTGATTGGTTCGCCAAAGAGGGTACCTCAATCAAGGAAAGAACAAGTCGAGTTGTCAAGAACAACAAGATATTCCTGAGCAGTAAAAGGACACACAAGATAGTTGCAAAGCCGCCAATAGTCCATGCATCTTTACATTCTTCTTCTAGACCAAAGTCCTAAGTAAAAGCTATGAGCATTCCTCCAGAAGGTTCAAAGGATAGCAAAATGTCAAGAAATTTGAAGCAAAAGATGAAGTTTCCCGTTGTGAATCAAAAAGAGCAACCAGTAGATACACTAGAAGTTCCAATTGAGTCAACACCATAAGTTGAAGCCATGCCTTCATCTCCTACTCTTTCATCGTTGCCAAAACCTTCTCCTATTCATATAGATTTAAAAGGCGATTCGCCAGTTCACAATGTCTCCACACTGATTGATCCATCAAGATTTGTTGGAGCTGGAACCAATCCTCCCAGAGAAGTTAGTAGAGACTCCTCGTCTTGGCTTGAGAACTTGTTGGGTAGGAAAAGGAGGAAGCCTTCTTATTAGATGAACTTTGCAGAACTTGATAGCATCTACCAAGACACAACAGAGAAGAAACTTAAGAAGCAAGTTCATATGGAGAAGAATTATGATGGCAAGATCATCCTTGAGTTTGCCACACCTCCAGAGGACAAGAACATTGATGAGGTTTAAATTGATGACCTCAAAGTTCTCAAGGCTAATCTCGGAAGAAGCACCCAACATACTGATGTAAATCTCTTTGAGGTTGCAAAAGATATTCTAAAGGAACGAGTGCCCAAGCATGGAGAAGATAAGGCAGCCCTCAATGCCGAGATTCAACAACTATGGCAGTATGTTTCCAACCTCCTTTATGGTACTTCACGAGCCACCTTGTTTCTTCCACAAATGTTGGAGTCACCTGCAGATCAACACCGAGTAATTCAGTTGGTCATATACGAAAAGCATTTGAGAGATTGGATAGAAGAATTCATCACTAGGGGCAGAATTATACTTGTTGAGATGTACCAATTGAGGTACAACACCCATGATCTTCGCTCAGGGATTCAGGAGTCTAAGTAGAACATAGCGGAAAGGAAGCCAAGAGATGAGATCGTCATTTCTGACTTGAGGACAACTTATGATTCATTCACTATAGAAAAACACAAGAAGAAGCTTTTTGCTAGGAGAGAATGACACCTCTTCAAAGTAAAAACCTACGAAGTAATATCTGTAGAATTGGCTAGATATAGACAGAAGGTTGCTAGTACTCTCAAGTTCGTAAGTACATTTGTGAACTTACCCATTTATTTTTAACCATTACTATGAAAAAAGTTTTGTTGAGCCTACTTTGTTTGCAACTTTTCTATTCACTTTTGTTTCAAGTGTAATCTGGTTGATCGCATATCGTATGCCTATTTTGCTACAATTTGTTGTCTCGGAAGATTTTTTCTGTTATAAAATTGAGGAAGGAAATCTCATGCCTACCTTGCTCTGATCTACTATCTCAATCTATTTCAACACTTTGTTTTATATGTTTGGCTTGCATAATCTTTATCTCAACATACATCTCGAAAGTACAATGAGTCTTCAAGTGTGTTCTCGAAGCACATTTATTTAAGTTTTTTTGTTATCAATCATTCCTTGTTTACTTCTAACTCTCAAGCTCTAAATTTACCCTAGTTATTAGAAGCGTCATTAGTTTAGGCTTAGTTGTAGTTGAAAGTTTACAAAACCAGAGAAAACCTCAGCTACGACACAAAGAGTTTTATAGCTTTGTGCCCTCAGTTGAGATAAAAAGATTGGAAATTAGTTTAGTATTTCTTTTTAAGCATAATCAGTGAAGAGGAAGCTTCCCTTCCTAATTTGAAGAGCAGTTTAACTATGCATGGTTGTTTTTTTCAAATCCGCATTCTAGAGGTGCGAATTGAAATGCCAATAGGGTGGGTGAGGGAGAGGTCCTTGTAGGCCCTCCCATTTCTTTTTTATTCATTAAAAATGTGTTTCTCTAAAAACTACACTTCACATAGTGCTAAGTTGTAGGGGACAACTATCCATCCCTAAGATAGTTAATGGATGCTTGGATGTCCCCTAATCATCTCAAGGATGACTAGCCATATCCTAATGCAACTCAATCAACGTACCCAAGATGTTTCCCTCTTTTCATAAAAGAAATGGGGGGACATTTCCCAAGAATCTCCACATCCTTGAAACATCCCCTATGGGGGATAGGGGCAAAAAAGGCAAGGAACGCATTCCTAGTGAGCACTGACTAACTCTCAAACCCCTTCAATTGCTAGTAATCCAAAAAATAATCTTGTTTTTTGTTAATCTTTGAGTAGCAACAGGTTCTCACTATTCAAAAAGAAGAGGCAAGGGCTAGTAAGATCTTCCTATAGTAAAGCCCTAGAAGATTTGAACCATAGACCTTGATGTCCAATAATTGTAATTTAAAACTATGGAATGATTATACAACTTTTGATCTGTTATATTCATGCCCACTAAATCCATATACTGCCACTATTTTGATGATGAGACTCCTATTGCATCTAAAGATTTTGACATGTATAGCTTAATTTTTGACTCTCAATCATTTCTAAGTTTGAGTTGAATGAAGCCACTCTTATATGGCTATCATATTATCTATTATTCGTCTCTACAAGGGGAGATTGAAATATTCCCCTTAGTTTTCTTAGTTTTCTTTTTGAAATTTTCACAAACAAATTGCACCCGTTAAGGTTAGCCCAATAATCAAAACCAACTAAATGGGAACCCTTCACTTTCTAATCACTAAGATTCCGATGTGGGCAAGGTAAGAGCATACGGTGCAAGGGCATCGTTAGCAAGAAACTAGAAATGATAATGCAATGTTGTAGGCGGCTAGCCATTCCTTTTGAAAAAAAATTTCTGAAAGTAAAGTATGCGGATAACCGACCATGAAAGATCGACCGCTTATTCAATGGGAGCGAAACTACAACTAAATACTGAAAGTAAACACTCAACCACTTATTGAACGGGAGTGGGAAATTACAAAGATATAAAATGTTGAAAGTAGATAGCTGATCAGTACTAGTGAACCAGCCTTACAATATGCCTTCGTTTACAATGATTTTAATGATAAAATGATACTCTACTCAAACCAAAGGAGCTGCAATATTCCTTGCAACAATTATGAATGGATAACCACTCCAAACTGAACACAAACTGATTATATGATCCAAGTGACCAAAACACAATAGAAATGAAGATGCAAAATACTCCCAAATGCCCAACATGAATTCCAATGCACTTGGCAAGGGGCGGCCTCTAGAAGAGGTCGACCTTGTCGTAAAAATCCACCTCTCAATATTAAAATCTGCAAGATTGCAAGATGAGGCGCCTAGGGCATAGAGACAATATGAGAAAATACCTAGAATGATTAAAAATTCATACATGGAACTATGAATGAAAGTAAGATACGGCCATACATGAACCAACTACAAAACTGAAAACAACATCAAAATCTTCAACAATGAAGCTCAATCTGCAACTCTGAACTGAAGAAGCAATCACACTTAGCTAGGTGTTATCTTTCAAACACGAAACCGATAATTTTCTAGGAGGTATGAGTTCCTCGAAGCCAAGGGTCTGAAATCATTTCAACAGCACTTCGTTGCCAATAACAATGGATGCCAAATGAATGAGCAAAGCCTCTCTTAAATAGAACTTTGAGGTGACCTTTCAAATTCCTCTTTTCCCAACAAAAGGGACGCCCAAGGAATAATTTGAAATATCTATTTTTTAAATAAACTTAATTCACCCTCTTCTAGGCGTCCAAGGCACAAGAGCATATAATTAAATTTATAAAATACTTAATTACCTCATATGAGGCATCCACCCTCAAAGCCCACCTTTTAAAACAACATCAAGTCATTAAAACCAGGCCAAGGGGCCCAAAAAGACACTAAAATATTAAAATGACTTAATGAATCCTCAAATGCCAAAAATGAGCCTCAAAATGCTGAAAGCCAAATATACCCCAAACTGCTTTGCCCAAAATGAAAACTACTCTAAACTGTTGAACTGCTGCCAACCAAAGATTGTCAAAAAATAGAACTTACTAAAAATAGCATATTACTAAAAATAGTAAGTTGTTCCAAACTCATTTTAACCACATTTTGAGCAACCATCAAAACTTACTAAAAATAGTAAGTCCAGAAAAGTTGCCCAATTCAGATGCATATCATACCATTGCGAAGCTTTCTGAAAACCCAAAAAGAATCTAAAATCCAAATCACAAAACTCCACAATGCAAACGCCTGAAAACACCAAAAACCTCCAAACAGCTGGAAACCCTAATTTTACTCCGACGAACCTACTCCAAAATAGGTTGGCGGGCAACTACATTGACTACTATTGAGAAGGGGACATTACAAAGATTAGTTATTTGGGATCATTTTCAATTGGTTTATTTTTATCCTTCATGGTATTATTTTGGCAATAACTTTACGAAGTCATATTGAATAATGAGAATGACCTGAATTGATCCATAATGTTCAATCCTATTGCCTTGGGTATAAGGGAATTTCTTATACATCTAGTTGAGTGACCATTCTTTTTTTTCTTGATTCTTTACAAACTCTAGTAGTACCTCTTTGAAAAGATTCTAGAAATGTTTGAAGAAGTGAGCTAAGGATCTATGAGTCATAGGGTTTTGTCTTTGCCAAATGAAAAGACACAGCTTTGGATCTCTTCCTTGGTGACAAGTACAAAAACTATAATCATAACATTGTCCATCTTATTAATGAGTTTTGGGATGTTTCCAAGAGTTTGTTCTAGGCTTATTTGTTGCAATATCAACAAGTAGAATTTCTTACTATGTTGTGTAGGACCCATAACTAAGTGACCAAATAGATATCGTATGTTGTGTTGATAGCTTATATTTTGTTTTTTTTAACTACCTTATGGAATAAGGTTGTGATCATGTCCCCCTTCTGAATTCATTTCTTTGTCTTTAGCAACAAAAAATATCTTTGTGTTGATGTATTTAAAGTTCTTAAATAAATCTTGTATTTCTCTATCCTTGTCTATTAGTATGACTATATGACCTCTTTCTCTCATTTACTGTTGTAGTAACCCCAAGTTGTAGGGTGTTGACTTTCTCTTCTCAAATATTACCAAATACCTATTTTTCCCAATTAGTTATCTTATGTCTCAAGTGTTCTAGCCTTTTAGTGAATACATGGCATGCCAATATAATGAGAGCACTCTTCCTTTAGTGTATAAGTTTTTAGAAAAATTATTGTCTATAAGTCACATACCTTCAAAGTAAAAAAGGATCGTAATCCATTTAATTGTTGGCTGCATGCTTTTAGTAACTGGCCAATACTCCAAAAGTTGAATGTTTTGAATTGCATCATAAAACATAAGGCTGGGTTGGATCCATTATTGTGAGATCATAATTCTATCAAGATTCTCTATATGGCTTATCCCCATTCTCATGTTCAACTGAGTATAACAGTTGTGCCCAAGGTCCATACCTTTCATTCCAATGACTAACATGAGACCTATCACGCTATTTGCTGCTATTTTATTTAAACCATTGCTATCTTTCTTTTCCTCTAGAACATTGATCGTGGTGAAATTCCTCATTAGGTAAATAGGGTAAAATATGGCTATTAGAGTCCAAATTTTAAGCTATTCAACTTAAAGGAGTAGGATTGTGATGTTTCCTATTGGAGTAGTGTGTATATTTGCAACACATAATTGCATATTGTGCTCTACATAGAAAAATATGATAACTACCTCCAACTGGTTGTGGGAGTGTGAGATGGGAATATACCTTTGTGGTTGATCTCTATGATCGTCACATGACCAACTTGGAAAGAAATTTTCTCATAGTCTATAGATCACTCCCATTGTAACCCATCCAAGTCAAGAATTATTCTATCAGGTAGTGGATTGTCTAGATCTAGATTGACATAGATACATGTGTAATGTCCCCTTTTCAGTGAAGACCTTGTTATGAACTGTTAGCCTATTTCCGGAAATTTGTAGGCTATTCAGTTAAGCAGATTAGGATTTCCAGTGTTTCCTGCATAGCTTGGTTTATAGTGGTTTTGATGTTTTCTTACTATTTTTAGCAATGGCTATTTTTAGTAAGTATATTTTTGGCAGTATCTTCATCAACAATGTTTTGCAGTTCATTATCCAGATTTTGGTAATATCTCAGTTTCCAATTTGATGGTGGTTTGTGCCTTGGACTAAGTTTCATACTTAGTTAAAAATGTGTTTTGGAGTTGTACCCCACGCCTAGCTTAATGACTTTAAGTTATTTTTAGGTTGGAGCCATAAAGTAAGATACATTTAATATTTTATTAAATGATTATTCATTATCTAAAATGGGACGACTTGAAGGGTGGAATAAAGTGTTTATTTGATATTTTAAATGAAGCCTTTTTTGGAGATTGGCATCTTTTTTGGGAAAAGGAAGAGTTTCTTTGGAAGTTCAAATGTTTCATCTTCTCTTGGTGAAAGCTTATATATTGGTGCTTTTTTCCTTGTATCTCATCTTGGAAATTGGAAAGTAGATTTATGCTGCTGGTTTGAATCCAAAACCTAGCTAAGGGGAAGCTTAGCGAATTCATTCCATCCTTCAAGCCTGAAACTATGGCTTCCTAGGTGGATCATTGTGGCTGTATTTCACCCTGAAATACAGATGGAGCTTCAATTGATAGAATTGAACAGGTTGCTGATGTAAAACCTGTTTTTGCAAGTTGTTGATTTGGCCTGGCTGAAGCTATTTTCTATTCATAGCTTTAATTCAAATTTTGGTTTCGTTCTGGGTTTTGGCCCAAGCTGTACTACTATGGAGGGCGCCCCTTCCTGCAAATTTGTAGAATTTAATATCAAGTTCCTGATTTTTGAGAGCAAGTCGACTTCCTTGAGGGGCATACCATTTGGTACTTGCATTGAAATTTGTGTCTTCTGTTCTCACCTGTTCCTGGCTTGAATTTCCATTGCAGTTTGGATGCCTAGCTTCTAGCAATTGATCGACTATGGTATAGAAGCATTCGGAGTTGTTTTGGAGGAGTTTCATCCGAATTGGTAAATCTATTGCTTGCTGGTCTGATTTTTTGTACCTCCTGTTTTTTATCAGATTAGTTAAGTTTACTAATATTGTTGTTTTGAGCTTCATTTATGCATTGTAAATGTTAGAGGAAATGATACTCTAACCATTGCTTATGTTGGGAATTCATGGTTGATTCATTGCAGCTACTTAGTAATTGTTTGTAAGTTGTTTAGTTATACTAAAAACAATTTGTTTACTTGCTGCAATTTACTTTGTTGTAATTCCCCCCACGTAATAAAGTGGTTGTGCAGATTGTATACCCCCCATAGTTTAAGTGGAAGTGAGGTTAATTGGCTGGCTTGCCGCCTTTAAATGTTTGTAATAATCACACCCACGAAATAAGTGGAGTATTCCCACCGCTTGTGGATGCCTACATCTGCAGGAGTTGTATTTCAGTTCAATATCTAGCACTCCACCATATGTTAGCACCTTGCCTTGCAAAAGGATCTTGTGTGCACATTCTTGGTGTCGAGTTTAGCTCTTTATTTTCAGTTATTATCAAGTTATTAAATCCTAGGGATCCTTTGACCATATGCTCGCCCCTCCTCCTTAAATGGTTTTAGGGCACATTCTTGGTTAGAATTGTTTCAGCTGTGTTTTGGTTTAGAGTTAATTCTTAACAGGTGCATGATTTGCATTGTTGTGACTAAAAATTAAAGGCAAAAATTAAGGGGTATATTTCAGTGGTATCATAGCCTGTTTTCCTACCATCCTGTGTGTTCAGTGCTTCAGTGACAGATGAGTGATAGAGAATTCCGTTGCTACACCAGAGGAAACAGAGTTCAGTTTCAGCTTCCTGAGATTGACACTTTTTCAGAGGTTTTGAGAAACCAGGAAACAATAGTTGACAGTATGGCTGACAAGGGTAAGGGACCAGCCAATGAGACTAAAGATGACAGTGATTCTAGAGTTGAAAAGAAGCTTGATGCAATGTTGGATATGATGTCAAGACTACTTGCAAAAATGGATCAGCAAGTGATCACACCCCAACAAAAGCTAGGATCCGATTCTAGTGGTTCTAATTCAGAACCAGGAGGTAGAACAGCTGGACAACATGTTGCCAATTCAAGGGAATCAGCCCCTAGACCTCTCCTTCCTTCCTTCACTCCTAGGGTGGAAGCTTCTGCTGAGCTCGAAGATCCCATGGTAGATGAAGTAAGACAAAGTTACATGGAGTATATCTCTCTTCCATATGAAATCAGAGAGAATTTAACTTTTGATCAGTATATGAATCAGAAGAAAGGAGGAGGCGGGAAAAAGGATTTTCGAGCTTCTTTGGGTCCCAAGATGGACTACCAACAAGCGCTTGCCAAGGTCACCTTGGTTCATTATGATGGAAGTGACAAGTGCACAGCTCGTTCATGGGTCCAGAAGTTGGACAATTATCTATCACTCAAGCCTATGCCAGAAGAAGACGCCATCAAATTTGCAACATTACATTTGGATGGAGCAGCACACGAGTGGTGGTACCACGGTTTGGTCACTCTTGGCCATAACCTCATTCATACATATGAAGAATTTACCAACAAGCTGATCAAAAGGTTTGATACCAAGGATCCAAAAATCAAGTTTCGTGAGCTTGCTCAGTTGAAACAGCAAGGTTCCTTGGATTCTTACATTATTGATTTTCAAAGACTTTCTGTGATGGTGCCCAACATCACTGAGAGAAGGCTTGTTGTATTGTTCTCTGGAGGTCTTATGGAGCCATTGAAAGGGTGGGTTAAAGCATTCGATCCACCAAGTCTTGAGGAAGCAATAAGGAAAGCCAGAAGCATGGAATTGGCTGCTCCAAGGCCTAAGTTTCCTTCAAAACCATTTGTTCATAAGAAGGAAAAGAAACAATTCCCTACTCCATTCAAAAAAATTCCACCTAAAATGGATGATGAGCTACGTGAGAAGTTAAGAAAAGAGGGGGTTTGTTATACATGTCGTGAACCATGGTCTAGAGGCATAGATGCTATCGTAAATGTTTTTCACATCACATGGGAGCTTATTCTGATTATGAATCAGAATCTGATTTTCCAAAACAACAATATGAATATGAGTATAGTGATGAGGAAAAAGTTCCTGAAGAACTTGAAAAAGGGCAAGGAAGTGGAGATACCTTTGCTCAACTAACTAGTTTCCAGAAGAATGAATCTTTCAGGGTTTGTGGTATGCTTAGTGGGTAGAGAATGGTTGCTCTCATTGATACTGGAGCAACACATAACTTCATTGATGAAGGGCTAGTTGCAAGAAGAGGGCTCAAGACTGAAGAATTTGAAGGATTCAAAGTCATGGTAGCAGATGGATTCACAATTTCTTGCAACTGAAAGATCTCCAACCTATCCATGCAATTGGGAACTTATGAAGTCAAAGATCTACGTTGTAGGAATTGGAGAAACAAATGTTGTGCTTGGGATTCAGTGGCTGCGATCTCTTGGTGAAATCACTTTGAACTTACAAACAATGGAATTGAAGTTCCAGGCAAAAGGAAAAATGATGGTTTTAAGAGGATTGTCCAATGGAGGTCGAATTGTGTTTGTCAAAAGAAAGGAGAAGTTGATTTGGCATGATCATGTTCAATGGGCAATTGAATGTTT
Source organism: Sequoiadendron giganteum (assembly GCA_007115665.2). Taxonomy (NCBI): domain Eukaryota; kingdom Viridiplantae; phylum Streptophyta; class Pinopsida; order Cupressales; family Cupressaceae; genus Sequoiadendron; species Sequoiadendron giganteum. The sequence continues at coordinate 68,602,052 of VCHN02000014.1, read as the reverse complement.
AATTTTGCCCTCTAGTCCACTGGAGGACAAAAGACACTACCACCCAGATGTTCAGTCTTTAATCACAAAGAGGAGTAAAGTTTTTGGCAGTATACCTCCTAGAAGACCACCTGAAAGGGGGGCTGAACATATTATTGAGCTTGAAGATGGGGCAAAACCGATTATTACTACTCCCTACCAGTATCCCAAGAAGCAGAAGGATGAGATTGAAAAAGCCATCAAAGAGCTTTTCGAGATGGGTCATATTTGTCCAAGCAAAAGCCCTTTTGCTTCAACTGTGGTTCTTGTAAAAAAAAAAGATGGTACCATGCGCATGTGTGTTGATTACCGTGCATTAAATCAAAAAACTATCAAACACCGATATCCTATTCCTAGAATTGATGAGCTTCTTGACGAGCTTCATGGTGCAATGTATTTTTCTAAGATTGATCTCAGATCTAGGTACCATCAAATCAGGATGAGAGAAGCCGACATTGAGAAAACTGCTTTCCGATGTCACTTTGGGCATTATGAATTTCTAGTCATGCCGTTTGGTTTGACTAATGCTCCAGCAACCTCTCAGTCTTGCATGAATAGAATATTTTAGAAGCAAATGAGGAAATTTGTGTTGATCTTCTTCGATGATATTCTCACCTACAACAAGTCTTGGGAGGAGCATCTCGAACACTTAGATGAGGTACTTAGTATTCTTGAATCGGAATGCCTCTATGCCAAGGAATCAAAGTGAGAATTTGGAATGATAGAACTACTCTACCTTGGCCATATAATCAGCTCTAAGGGAGTTAGAGTTGATCCAGATAAAATCAAGGCAGTCTTGGATTGGCCTCCACCTAAGAATTTGACACATTTGAAGGGATTCTTAGGACTCTATGGTTTCTACCGACGGTTTGTCAAAGCATACTCTCACATGGCTGCTCCTTTGACCGATCTCACTAAGAAGTGGGCATTTGCATGGTCTCAAAACGCTCAAGTGGTTTTTGATAAGTTTAAACAGATTGAGCTCGTGTCCAGTTTTGGCCTTACCAGACTTCTCCAAAACTTTTGAGTTACAATGTGATGCTTCGGGAGAAGGAATTGGAGCTGTTCTCATGCAAGACAAGCATCCCATTGTCTTTGAGAGCAGAAAATTAAGAGGAACTGAAAGGACTTATTCAATTTATGACAAAGAAATGCTTGCAATCATGCATGCATTAGCCAAGTTTAGGCAGTACTTGGTTGGAAGTAAATTCATTGTTAAGACTAATCATAACAATCTTCGTCACTTTTTGCATCAGAAGGATTTGAATGAGAGGCAGTAGAAATGGGTGAGTAAGTTACAAGCTTACGACTTTGACATTGAATATGTCAAAGGGAAAAATAACATAGTTGCTGATGCATTATCTAGGAAGCCTCATTTGTGCTCCTTACCTAAGATTTCTGCCAAATGGAAGGAGCAAATTTTAGTTGATTATGCTAAGAATTCTTTTGCAACCAGCATTGTTGAAGACACTTTTCAGGATGAAAGATATAAGTTGGTTGAAGGGCTAATCTACTATAAAGATAGAATCTTTTTGGCATCAAATTCTAAGTTAAAAAAGAAGGTTCTACATTCATTCCATGACATACCTCTTGCTGGTCACCAAGGATACTTTAAGACTTACAAACAGATCCATGAAAGATTTTCATGGAAAGGGTTAAAAAATAAAGTTTTGAACTACGTAAGAGAATGTCATATGTGTCAAGCAAATAAAAATGAGCATGTTTTTCCTGCTGGTTTACTTGCAGCCCTTACCTATTCCGAATCAGAAATAGGAGAGTATTTCTATGGATTTTATTATAGGGTTGCCAAAGGTGCAAGGGAGGGATTGTATCTTTGTTGTGGTTGACAGATTGACCAAGTTCGCTCATTTCTTGGCCATTACTAGTTCATTTACAGCAGCATAAGTTGTTGATTTGTTCTTCCATGAGGTGTTTCGGTTGCATGGGATTCCAAAGAATATCGTGAGTGATAGAGATAGTAAATTTTTTTGCACCTTTTGGCAAGAGTTATTTAAATTGTGTGGTGCAATGCTTACTCCGAGCACTAGCTATCACCCTCAAACTGATGGACAAACTGAAATTGTCAATAAGTGGTTAGAGGGTTATCTTAAAAACTATGTTTGACGACATAAAAAATCATGGGTGAGATGGCTCCACTTGGGTGAATATTGTTACAATTCATCCTATCATATGTCTATCAAAATGTCTCCTTTCATGGCTTTGTATGGGTATGAAGCTAAAAGTTTTGTTGATCTTGTTTTTGGCGATTGTAGAGCTCCTCAGGAAAAGGATAAGTTGCAACAAAGTCAAGACATTCTCAAGCCATTGAGGGACAATATCCAACATGCTCAGAATCAACAAAAATTATATGTTGACCAGTAGCATACTGAGTGATCTTTTGAGGTTGGTGATTTGGTATATTTGAGACTCTAACCTTACAGACAGTCTACTCTCAAGAAGGGTGGGGTTGAAAAACTTAAGCCACGTTTTTATGGGTCTTTCAAGGTCATTAGAAGAGTGGGAGAAGTGGCTTCTGAGTTAGAATTACCATCAAGCAGCAAGGTGCACAATGTGTTTCATGTTTCTAGACTCAAGAAAGCTCTGGGTCATAAATATGTTGCATCAGCAGAATTGCCTCCATTGGATGAGGAAGGACAACTTGTTTTGATTCCTGAGGCAATTATTGAGTGTAGAGAACATTCTTTGAGGAAAAGGTCAATCAAAGAGATTTTGGTTAAGTGGAAGAATTTTCCTTTAGAAGATGCTACATGGGAAAATGAGCAGATTTTGCAGCATCCTGATTTGCAATTGCTTGGGGATAAGCAATTCTGGGAAGGGTGGACTGTAATGTCCCCTTTTCAATGAAGACCTTGTTATGAACTGTTAGCCTATTTCCGGAAATCTATAGGCTATTCAGTTAAGCAAATTAGGATTTCCAGTGTTTCCTGCTCAGCTTGGTTTACTGTGGTTTTGATGTTTTCTTACTATTTTTAGTAGTGGCTATTTTTAGTAAATATATTTTGGTAGTATCTTCATCGATAGTGTTTGCAGTTCATTATCCAGATTTTGGTAATATCTCAGTTTCCAGTTTGATGGTGGTTTGTGTCTTGGACTAAGTTTCATACTTAGTTAAAAATGTGTTATGGTGTTGTACCCCACGCCTAGCTTAATGAATTTAATTTATTTTTTAATTGGGGCCATAAAGTAAGATACATTTAATATTTTATTAAATGATTATTCATTATCTAAAGTGGGACGACTTGAAGGGTGGAATAAAGTGTTTATTTGATATTTTAAATGAAGCCTTTTTTGGAGATTGGCATCCTTTTTGGGAAAAGGAAGAGTTTCTTTGGAAGTTCAAATGTTTCATCTTCTCTTGGTGAAAGCGTATATATTGGCGCTTTTTTCCTTGTATCTCATCTTGGAAATTGGAAAGTAGAGTTATGCTGCTGGTTTGAATCCAGAACCTGGCTAAGGGGGAAGCTTAGCGAATTCATTCCATCCTTCGGGCCTAAAACTATGGCTTCCTAAGTGGATCATTATGGTTGTATTTCACCTCGAAATACAGATGAAGCTTCAATTGATAGAATCAAACAAGTTGCTAATGTAAAACCTATTTTTGCAAGTTGTTGATTTGCCCTGGCTGAAGCTATTTTTTGTTCATAGCTTCAATTCAGATTTTAGTTTCGTTTTGGGTGTTGGCCCAAGCTATACTACTGTGGAGGGCGCCCCTTCCTACAAATTTGCAGAATTTAATATCAAGTTCCTAATTTTTGAGAGCAAGTCGACCTCCTTGAGGGATCGTACCGTTTGGTACTTGCATTGAAATTTGTGCCTGCTATTCTCACCTGTTTCTGGCTTGAATTTCCATTGGAGTTTGGACCTTCTAGTTGTTGATCGACTGTGGTATAGAAGCATTCGGAGCTGTTTCAGAGGAGTTTCGTCCAAATTGGTAAATCTGTTGCTTGCTGGTCTGATTTTCTGTACCTCCTGTTTCTAATCAAATTAGTTAAGTTTATTAATATTGTTGTTTTGAGCTTCATTTATGCATTGTAAATGTTAGAGGAAGTGATACTCTAACCATTGCTTATGTTGGGAATTCATAGTTGATTCATTGCAGCTATTTAGTAATTGTTTGCAAGTTGTTTAGTAGTATTAACAACAATTTGTTTACTTGCTGCAATTTACTTTGTTGTAATTCCCCCCACGTAATAAAGTGGTTGTGTGGATTGTATACCCCCCACAGTTTAAGTGGAAGTGAGGTTAATTGGCTGGCTTGCCGCCTTTAAATGTTTGTAATAATCACACCCACGAAATAAGTGGAGTATTCCCACTGCTTGTGGATGTCTGCATTTGCAAAAGAAGTTGTATTTCAGTTTAATATCTAGCACTCCACCATATGTTAGCACCTCGCCTTGCAAAAGGATCTTGCGTGCACATTCTTGGTGTCGAGTTTAGCTCTCTATTTTCAGTTGTTATCAAGTTATTAGATCCTAACGATCCTCTGACCATATGCGCGCTCCTCCTCCTTAAATGGTTTTAGGGCGCATTCTCGGTTAGAGTTGTTTCAGTTGTGTTTTGGTTTAGAGCTAATTCTTAACAGGTGCATGATTTGCATTGTTGTGACTGAAAATTAAGGGGTATATTTCACCATGCATATCTCAAGGCTTTCAATTTCTATTTCATCTCAAAGAACATCATATATCGTTCAATTGTCAATCCTTTCTTTTGCAATTCTTGATCTTTCTAGTATTCACATGCAAGTATTAGACAATCCCAAATAGGAACTATGCTCATGAGATCCTTCATAAGTTGAAAGTAGGGGTCCAATTTTCATGAAAAGTCTAGATTTTGAGGAACCAAGGTCCTCCTTAAAATATTTGTTCCTTCTATTGGTTTTATGTCAATACCACTATAAAGTAGCCCTTTTCATAATCAACATTTCGACTATATTCATGAGCTTCCAGTTTTCATGGATCCACGCTTTGAGTGTTGAGACCATAGTTTACATACTCGGAATTAGAGAGTACTAGGCAAGCCCAAAAATTTTGACTCGGGAAAAACTCAGCAAATACTCAACAAATACTCGGCAAATGTGTGGATATTTATGTACGTGTATACTGAGAACTGCACTGTGCACACATACATATCTATAAACATACACATGATGCCAAGTTTGCATGCATATACACACATAGACATATTTATACACACACAAACATGCCAAGTTTGTGGGGTTTTTGCAAGCTACTTGTGATTACTCAATAATTTGACAAGAGAAAATCCATCTGCATACTGCCTGCGAGCAAAAGCAGAAATTACTTGGCATGCAAATTTTATGGAGATTACTCGGCTACTCAAAGAGTAATCGGAGAGTATGTAAACTATTGTTGAGGCCCTTGAAATGCCAATACCCACCATAAAATGACATATCAATACTATTTGATTTAGCATCCACAAGCATTGTTACATTTCTTCAGAGAAAAATCTGATTTTTCAAGGATCTCTATTTTGAAAAATAGACATTTTCCTTTTTTACTGGGAAATTTAAACGGCCAATGGTCATTTTTGCATGGCACTAAATGTAATGGCCCCTTCCTAGAAGTAGTTGGAAGAGTCTTTTTAGCCTATATTATTCCCGTAGGTCAATTTCGAGACTTTAGGGAATAAATAAAATTAATTAATTTAAAGTTGTCCAATAAAGTAAATTTTATAGATAGCTTTGTTTTAATTAATTTAATAAAGTGACTTGTGACAATTAGAAGAAATATTAAAAATTCACTTTATTATTGAGCTTTAATAAAATATTTAAAGTGGAAATTCAAAAGGTCGTCCAAGGAAAATATAAAAGAGAAATAAAGAGCTCATTTGTTCATGCTTGTTTTATTTTCTCTATTGTGAATTTGTGAATTTAGAGCTCTTGCTAGAGGAAAAACCCTAGGACGAAATCCCTAAGGGAAATTAGTTTCGGTGGTGAAATATTCTCCCTAGCTGGTTGCAAGTGGAACTACATAGGTTTCACGCTTGGATTTAACATTTGGAGATTTTTGTAATTTGTGAAGTCTTGCATGCAAGCAAATTACTGATTTTTGAAGGATTGGAGACTTGCCAGGAGAAATATGGGTACCTTGGATTGATGAACATGTATTATTACTAGTCAGCATTATATCAGTGAAGCTAGGTGTGAATTTGTATTTCATTGACTAGGCATGAACTTTATTGTGCTAAACGAATTCCTTGAGAAACAACAATTATTTTGACCCCCATTGCTGGTGCTAGGCATGTAGGAGTGTCGGAATCAATTGGAAATAAACAGGAGTTGTGTGTTGGGCATCTGAGTTAAATAATGTTGGGCTACTTCTTCTGTTCATTGAGACTCAACATTTTGGGGCATAGATGTTTCTTAACCTGGTCACCATTTATTGTGCAAGAAATTCATGACATTAAGGGCATGGGGATGAGTATTTTTGTTGAGGTTAGTAGTGGTCTATATTGAAGGGCATGGAACTTCTGTTTTTGGTTGACTCAAAAGAAAACAGCTAGACGTAGTATATTTTTCTGAAGCTGAAGGTGTCTTGATGCATTTGGGAGGTCACCATACTTGTTGCCATTGAAAATACAACAGATTTGAGGGTTTACCACTGAGCATAGTCCAAACAGGGTGGACATGAGGAATTCTGGAAGCTACAACAACAATGTCAAGGCATTGGAATTGGGGAATTGCCATGAAGCTAGTCACCATTTATATCAAGATTGTTGTAGATAAATTTGACTAAAGAGCAGGTTATATATTCACCTTTCATTTTTGCCATCAACTGAGGTATTTGTGTTGCTGTTAATAAATATTCTCTAGCTATATCCTTTCTATACTTACTCTTCCTTGGTGGTGTAACTCCCTTAGACATGGAACGATTATAAAGGTAAACATTTTATTGCATCTTTATTATTTGTGTAACTGAGTCATTACAATTGATATGTGAATTCATATGCAATGTCTAAATGGAGATCAGTCATATGTTTGATGTAAAGTTCTGTAGAAATGTTATGCAATAAAGTTCTAACTTATTGAAAATTTCAATTGGCACATTGAAACAAGCAATTGTCACATAAGGAAATTCAGAAATTCAGCACAATCAATTATTGCGAAGTGTTTGACAAAATGTTAATACACTAAATCAGAAAACTTTGAAGGGAAAATAAGTCTAGGATCTGATAGTGTTATCAAAGTCATTGATTCTGCCAGCCTGTAGGCTTTAAAAACTTGTGGCATGACCAAAAGTGATTTATGAATCCGGAAGATAGAGCATTAACCACATACAGGAGAAGAAAGCACTCCCTTGGTTCAAAGTTTGAAGGAGGAGGTATAAGTGATGGGAATGAACAAAAAATTCCAAGTACCGTGCAGATTTTGAATGATTTGGCAAGAGTACAGTAGTAGTTGGTATAATTAATGACCCAAATGATGCAAACTATCAATACCAATAACAATAACATGGGTAATAATGGCAATGACAATAATGGGAATACGGGTGAATGGCATAATGGAATGAATGGAAACAATGCAGAAGTGAGTAACACTAATGTTTTGACAAACAACTCCAAATAAGCTAGCAGAACTACACATAGGCCCTTAATGTCAAACTTCATAGAGGCACCAACTAGAGGACAACCAAGGCAACAAGAAGCTGGTAAAGGGTTCACAGATTATTTGAGGGAATATCAATCATTGAGAGAGCAGTTCCATGCAGCTATGTGCTTAGCTGATTATTTATAGGTTAAGTATAGGAACAAGCCTCAAGGAGATTAGGACCATGGTTCTAATTAGGGTTTGTAGCATAAGGTAGGCAAGTTGACTATTCCTAGCTATGATGGTTCTAATAGATGCACTGCACATTCATGGGTACAAAAATTGGATACATATTTTCAGCTTAACACCATGTTCAAGACAAAGGCTATCAAGTAGGCCACTCTTCATCTAGATGCACAGGCCCATGAGTGTTGGTACCATGGGTTAGTTACCTTGGGACATGCTACCATTACATCTTATATAGATTTTACATAGAGGTTGATTGACAGATTTGATGAAATATCCCAGCCAATATATATGCAGTTTTTCTGATTTTTGCCACACAAAATGATGCCCTAATTTTTTGATATTTAACTTCTGTTCAAACCCTAATTTGCTGATATAAATGTCTGAGTATATTCATGCAATAATAGCAACATCTAATCTTCCCAATAGTATCAAAACTCATAGCAGATTTGTTTGATCATGAACAAGTATGAAAACCAACATAATAGATCACCAAACATTCACCAACATATGCCAAAATTCTGATATACAAATATCTAGTTTGCTGCTACAAAATCAGACTTGACAATTGATGAAATGACACAATGAAATGGGCTTCAAACATGCCCAACAACATGAAAGAGTTCTCTGATATGAAGGAAGCCCAATCTATGCAATGAAATTGACCTCCTACTCTGACCATAGTTGGGCGAAATTGCTCCAGCTCACAACAATGCAATTATTGGATGAAAAAACAAATCCAAAACCCTACCAAAAGGGGTGTGCTGGCCTGCTGGTCTGCTTATAGGGTTTGCAACCCTTGGAAATCTGAAGAATACCTTCCAACTTGCCTAATTCGACCCTTCAAACTAGACGCCTAATGCTGATGCATAAATCTGAATGTGAATCTAGCAAGAATCACCATTAAAGCCCATGTGAACATCTGGCAAGAAGTCCTCCATTGAAGAAGCTAGGGTTTCATCCAACTTCTCCTATATTCATAAGGGTTTTCATCTTTAGAATATATGCCAAAGTGCAGATTAGGAAAGCAGAGATAAGTTTGTTGGCATCTAAATGCCTTCAAATGACCTTGTATTTATATGAGTACTCCTTATTACCCCTCAATCTGGCCGACCCAACTTTGGGTGCCAAAAAATGCTTTTTATTTTATTTTATTTATTCTCCTTCCTTGGGCACCAACTTGCAAATTTATTTTATTTTATTTTATTTTTTCCCTCCTTATTTCTCCAAAAGGGGTTGCCCACCAAAATAAAAATATATAAAAGTATTTTGGGCATTGAAATTCATAATTAAATATTGTTTTCTTCCTCCCCTTGGATGCCACTATTCAAAATTAATAAAATATTATTTTTATTTGATTTTTCCTTGGTTTTCTCTCAGAAGGGACATTACATTTGACAAGGACCCTGAGTTGCATTTTATAAAGTTGGCTTAGTTGAGACAGGTGGGGTCAATTGACTCCTATATTTCAGAGTTTCAAAAACTCTCGTTTATGATAGCAAACATTTTCGAGCATAGATTGATTGTTTTGTTCATTGAGGGATTGTCAAAACCTCTTCATGATTACATCAAGGCATTTGATCTGATTACTTTACATGATACCACCAAGAGGGTTCGTAATATGGAGAGTTCAAATCCTAAAAGAGAATTCCAGCCCAAACCATTTCCACCATAAAAAAGACAAGAAACCTTTCCATAAATAGTGGCCAAATAAAACTTACATGGATGATGAGGTTAGAAACAAACTTCATAGGAAAAATATTTGCTTCTCTTGCAAAGAATCTTGGACCTTGGTCACAGTTCTTTGGGAAAAGGGAAGGTTCATTATATAGAGGTGGTTTCAGATGGCAAGGAGGAAAAGAATGAAAGAGCTACTATTAATGTATATGATGATTCAAATGGGGAGACCACTAATGGAGAGGGATACCCATTGGAGGAAGAGAAAGGAGGAACCATTGCTACCCTTTATAGCACTCCTAGGTATAATTCATTCAGAGTCAGAGGTGTTCTATAGGGGCAGTGAGTTACAGTGTTGATTGATAGTAGGATAACTCATAACTCACAATTTCATAGATGAGGCTCTAGTGGCTAAGAGGGGTTTGCAAATAGAGGATTTTGAGGGCTTCAATGTAATGGTTGTTGATGGCTTTACCATGAATTGCACTAATCGAGACCCACAATTGAACATAGCAATGGGTAACTATACAATGACCAATGACTTTTATGTAGTGGATATTGGTGAGACCAATGTAGTCTTGGGGGTCCAGTGGTTACATTTCTTGGGAATGTACTCATACAATTTTCAAACCATGGAGTTTAAGTTCAAAATGGATAGAAAGAAAGTGATTCTAAGAGGTATGTCTAATGGCTCACCTAAAGTTGTATCTACTAAAAGGATGAAGAGCATATTTAGACATGGTGATGTTGCTTGGGTAGCCCAGTGTTCAATTTCTTCTAAAACCCCTTCCAATGGTAATGGGCAGTGTCATGTGGATATCCAATCAGTGTTGGATAAGCATAGTCTGGTTTTTGGTGACCATGCTAGAAGACGTCCTGACAAGAGTTTTTGATCATGTTATCAAGCTAGAGGAGGGCTCTAAGCCCATAATTACCACTCCTTATCGAAATCCGAAAAGATTCAAAGAGGAGATAGAGAAAATGACTAAGGAGTTGCTTGATATGGGACACATCAGGCCTAGCTCAAGTCCCTTCACTTCTTCAATTGTACTGGTGAAGAAGAAGGATGGGAACCTATGGATGTGAATTGACTACCGTACAATGAGTAAGAATACAATCAAAAAAAGATGTCCTATTCCCAAGATCGATGAAATTTTGGATGAGCTACATGGTGTAGTATATTTTTCGAAGATTGATCTTCATTCGAGATACCATCGGATTAGGGTGACAGAGCAAGATATACACAAGACAATATTCGGTTGTCACTTGTCACTATAAACACTATGAGTTCTTGGTCATGCCCTTCGGGTTGACCAACGCTCTCGTAACCTTTCAATCTTGCATGAGCAATATTTTCAATAAACAACTGCATACTTTTTTTTGTTCTTTGATGATATTCTTATTTAGAGCAAGACTTGGGAGGACCATTTCAAGCACTTGGGTGAGGTACTGGGAATCATGGACTTGGTATCTATTTTCCAAGGCTTCTAAGTGCAAGTTTAAATTAATAGAGATCCTTTATTTCGGACACAAGATCAGGGCTAATGGAATTCAAGTCCATTAGGAGAAAACACAAGCTATTTTGGATTGGCCCCCACCAAAGACACTAACAAAGTTGAGGGGATTTTATGTCCTATGCAGTTTGTTGTACCCAAACCAATTTTTTTGCTTCATTAAGGCATTTTGCTTAAAATGGTCTAAACTTTGTCAAAATGATGTAAAAAACGTAGTTTTTGGGCAGATCGAGTATGGGCTTTGAGTCAATGTGATGTCACGAAGATAATGGAAAAATTTGGAAAAATTGAAAATTAGGGTTTTTGGACCCCTATTTTTAGGTCAAAAACCCTAAAAATTGAAACTTGTCAGCATTGGGTGAATTTTTTTTTTATTGGCTTATTTTGCTTCACGATCACAATGTTGAAGTCGGATTTAGTTAAAACTTAGTTTAAGCCTGGTGGGTAGTTTTCATTTTTTCAAGTCCGAAGTTAGGTTTTCTGAGCTCATCAATGGTAGATGGCCAGGTGCCAGGTGTTGAAAGTTAAGCTCAAAACACCTCGGTGATGTTTCTATGGCAAGTTTTGTTCGAAAAGAGGATTTGTCTCGGAGGGGATTTTCAACAAGGTGAGGATGCTGTAAAAATGGCTAACTTTGGATGCAAAAGCACACCTCTGAGCTAGGGGTGCTCTTGATTTTGGAGGGCTAAATCAACTTTTTATGACTTCTCTCTTCCAAGATGTCTTCTCTGGAATCCTATTAGCTTCGCAATGAGCCAACCAGCCAGTTCAATGGATCAATATGTCACCTGAAATTGGAGATTGAACGCAAAACGAGGGAAATTGAAAATGACTTGAGTCTGGAGTGAAAAGAGCGCCTCTCAACCAGGGTCACCCATCTTTTTGAAGCTCCAGATAAATATTTCTAATCAAGTGACACCTAGGAGGTTTGTTTCCGTCTTGATCCAGCTTCGCAACGCATCTATGAGCAGGTGAATCAGAGTTGCCATGTTGTTGTGGTCAAAGGTCAATCTTGAGGTTCCAGATGTGATCAAATTATCCAAAAATGTAAAAAGCGCCCCTGGAGGGCAAGGGTAATTAAGGTTTTAGAGTCTTGAATTCAGTCTTTTTGATGATTGCAAGTGCTCATCCTGTCCAAGTTGGTTCCAACTTTCCGTTGTATGTCTCAACTAGGTCAAATGACGTCTCAGCAGCTTGCAGTCGGAGATTTAGTGGTTTTTAGCCAGTTTTGAAAATGGCTAAGTCTAGGAGGAAAAGCACCCCTGGAGGTCAGGGGCACCCATGTTTTTAAGCTATCAAACGATGTTTTTAGGAGAAGTCCTCTCCAAGAGCTCTTGTTCATAATCTAGTCTGCTCCACAATGAGCCAGTCAGCTAACTCTAAAGTTTTTCTAGACACCGAGAAACATAAGGTGAAGTGAGGTCAAATTCACAGTGAAAATGATGGAAAATGGTAGAAAATTTTCCAAGTCTGAGGTCAAAAAGCGCCCTTGGAGGCCAAGGGCGCCCTTCATTTTAAGGCCTCAGATGGATGAATCAAGGTTTGTCTCCTCAAGGAGTCTTTTTGTCAGATTTGATCCTGCTCTTCAACGAAACTATCAGCCAATTGATCTGACATGGCAGTCAATCAGAATCAATGGTCAAACGTGAGCTCCGGTGAGGTTTTCAAATTCAAATTTTTAGAAAAAAATGTCAGTCTAGAAAGGACGCCTAAAGTCAAAGGTTGACTTTTAAACTCAAGAATAGAAGTGTGCATGAAAGGTGAAACAGTTAACTGAAAATAGATCTTCAGTTCATCTCTTTGCAAGTCGACTTCTTCTAGAGCCTATTTTTAGTCTGTAACTAGCTAAAATCAGTTTGCATGCAGCAGTTAACTGAGCTTTTCAAGTTGGCGCCCTAATTAGGGTTTATTCTTCATTCAATCAACTGATTTTGAAACCAATTATAGGCCATGCGTGGGTTTTGAAGGTCCAGTTGAAGTCTAAGCGCATTTTCCAAGACATGGCATGCATTTAATACGCCTTTGAAGTTAATTTCTTATATATTTTGCATATGGCGTCCATTATTTCTCATTGTGAGCTGATGAAAAACGTATTTTCTTGAGCATAAAAATGATTTGAAGGTGCTACAGGTGTCAAATTTCAGTTTTCTTCGTAGCTACGAATTCATAATGTTAAGGTGAAGAACATTTCAGACTTGTTTTCCATTTGCATGCAGGTTTCATCAGATCTACTTCAAGCATAGGCGAATTTCTACAGAAGAAGATTAAAACAAAACATAAAACTTCTATTCTTCTGTCTTATTTCCTCTATTCTCGTCTTAGGTTTTCTCCGCATGTCAAAGAAAATGACAAAATCTTCAGAAAAGCATCATCTGGGTTCGAGTATTTCAGCAACAACGACAATACCCATGTCTTAGATTATTTTGTGAAAATTGCCCCGCTGCCTCTATTCTAGAGCACTATGCTTTTCTCTAGAATTATCTTTGCATGTGGGCCTAATCTTGGTTGTCTTAGAATTCTATTCTACACAAAACCCATGTTCCAAATTTTCGTAGGAAAAATTGCCTCCAGTGCCCCTAACTACCAGTTCAAATCTCAACCGAAAACATTTTTGCATGCAAGTCTAAATCACATTGTTCTGCAATTCTAACGATCTAGGTTGTATTAGAATTTGATTTTGCACAAAACCCATATCTCAGAATTTTTCCAAAAAAATTCATTTCCACTTGCTATTTTTAGCCTATCCCCAAGCTTTTTCAGCTTTTTTCAAATGTTGTCCAATCATACCCGACTTTATAGTCAATAATCTAGTTTTTCAGAATGCAATACAATCCCATAGATTACAAGGCCAAACAGGTATTTATTCATAATTTTTTGAAAACTACCAATACTGACTTGGGTTATGTTTACCCAGTCATCAATCTAAATACATTAAAGGGTATCAACAGTACTACAATCAAGAACTTTGAGCGTTCAAGGATACTTGCAACGGCATCCATTTCCATCTCAATCTTTGACCTCGAGTTTCTACTTGCTTGTATCAAGCATGATGACTCGTCTACAAGACAAATCCGATTGACTGATGGAAGGCTTGTTTGTAGCCTTAAACCGAGGGATGTAGAAAAATGCTTTTCTATTCCTCCACGCTCAGATCATTTTGTAGTATCCATTTCAGATTGTGATAGAATATGGGAGGAGGACAAAGACAGATCGCAGAAGAAAGTAGCTCAGCGATGGTTGAAAGTTCAGAAAACTAACCTAACGAAGAAAATTGGGCGTGGTGAGTTCAAGGATGAGATTGGCATTTTAATAACTTTACTCAATCGGTTACCAATTCAAGAAGACGCAAGCAATTTCCATCCATGGATGTTCTACCTCATCGCTCGAGCTATTGATAAGAAAGAAACTTTTGACTAGGCAATGTTTATCAGTGAGTGTCTTCACTAGCAAATTGCAGAGTTCCTTAAGATGCACGAATTCCACATGGTGACTTTTCTAGTTTACTTGGTTGCATTTCAAGGCAGCTTTAGACTATTGAAGACCAATGGAGTTTTGGGCATTCAGCGAGTGCACGAATACTACTCTCAGTTAGACTTTTTAAAAGTTGAACATGACTTTAAGGCTGTGAATGATCACTTTCTTATAAGGGCAGTCAGAGATTTAGACAATGAGATGCATGTTAGAATTTCCTCAGAGGCTAAATCAACGATGGAGAGTTGGGCGGATTGGTTCATCCAATTCCCTACATTCACATAAATCCATGTGTATGGATACACAAGAGAGCCTCTAATGCTACCGAGGTACCCGTCAGACAAAGTTCTTTTCATGGAGTTTATGAGACTAGCACACAAGGTTCACACTTTTCTTCGCAATCAACACAAGACAACTTTCACCTTTCCTTTCGGATTGGGTATTTACAAGTGAAAAACAGCTACCGATTGCAAGCTAATGGCAAACGAGTTAGAGAAACTCCGGCTCGAGTGTTTTCCTCACAGGCGTACTTATGATCTGTTGGGTCATTATTCAGCAAGGTTGGAGCGAAGCATTTCACATTCAGCAGCGCTTGAGGACTTTTGGCTTAATTGTGAGGATGATTTTGAGGTGCGTCGATGTCATTATTGTAGGCTTACTCTCCCACAGATTGCTGATTTCTTGTCAGAAGATGTGGAGGGTTTGTCTAATGATGATAACGAGATACTTCTCAATTCATTCATTAAAGAGCAAGTCACTTGCCAACCACTTTCCCAACCTGATTGGTATGTTCGAGTGAATACTTCAGTAAAGGACTTGTCCAGGTCAGTTATTAAAACAAGCATGTACTTCCTTGAGAGCAAGTGGAAGCGAAAGGTGATTCCAATAGAGCTGCCAACAATGATTTCTTCCTTGCCTTCTACTTCTAGGGTGAATCCTCGAGTTAAGGTTATCTTGAAGCCACCTGAAGGAGTGAAGATTGGGGTGAATTCAAAAGGGAAGAGCATCAACAAGAGTAAACAAGTTGAGAGAGAGCCAATTATTCCAGTAGAGCCAATAGTTCTAGTAGAACCAGTGATACAGACTAAGGCTGGTTCATCATCTCTAGGTCCACCTTTTTCACAACAGTCGTCACTGATCAATATTGATTCAAAACTTGAGTCTCCAATACACGAGACCTTCATGCCAGTTGATCCGTCGGTGGTTGACACAGCAAAAGCAACTCCTCCTCGAGAGGATAGCATTTCTTATTCATCTTCGCTCGAGAGGTCATTGGGAAGAGAAAGGCGTATGCCTTCATATGAGCTTGACTTGTCTGAGTTCGGTGAACCTTATCAAAATAGGTTGAATAAGAGGGCAAGAAAGCAGGTCAACATTGAGAAGAATGCTAAAGCCGAAATCATCATAGAGGTTGCTACACCTCCAGAAGGCAAGAACCTAGATGAAGTTGATGTTGGTGACTTTACCTTTGTCAGAGCAAATCTAGGTAAGAGTACTCGACACACTAACGTGAGCCTGTTCAAGCACAGTCATCACGAGTAATTTGGAAGAGCGTGTCATGAAAGATGGTGAAGATAAGGCAGCCCTCAAGGCTGAAGTCAGGCAACTCTGGCAGTATATCTCGATTTTACTTCATGGGAATGCAAGGCAAGCACATTTACTCCCACAACTTCAAGAGACAACCGCAGATCAGTAGAGGATTCGCAACTTGATTAATCGAGGAAAGCTTTTAGATACCTGGATTGAGGACTTCATCCTTGCTAGTCGACGCCTCCTTCCAGAGCTGTATCAGTTGAGGGTTGACGCACATAGTCTTCGACAGAGGATTTAGAAGCTCGAGATTTTCATAGCGGAGCGTAAGCCGAAGGGTTTGATTCTTATATCACAGCTTGCAGTTATCCATGACGCCATTGAAGCAACAGGAGATAAAAGGAAAGTTTTCACTTGGAGAGAATTGTATCTTTGCAAAGTGGAAACATATGACAGAGTTTCTGCTAAGATGGGTGTAATGCAAGAGAAGGTTGCCTCAGCTCTTCAAATTTATCTTCGAGTTTATCACCCAGATCCCATGTCACTATCGCCGTGAGGATGGTACATACGCCGAGTTGGAGGTAGTTCAGGCTGAGTTTGAAGAGCTGATTCGTGATAACCTAGGTGGAGATCCTGAGGCATCTAAGTTGGAGGAGTTTTCAATGTTGACTATCAGTTTCACTAAGGTGACTATAGAGGTGAGAGACAATTAGAGGGCAATCCAAGATGGAGATAAGGAATTAGAAAGACAGTTGATCATCGTGGACAACGTCAGAGTGCCAAATGATGATACAATCGATAAATTCTTGGACGAGATAATAAATAGATAGGGCTTGGAGTAGATGCCCAGTTAGATCCTACAATTATTTACGAGGATGAGTCACAAGCAACAGTTAACTCAACGTCAGTTCTTGAGTTTTCCTTGTTGATATTGGGCACACCTATCTCATTCTTGGAGATATCTTCGCAAGAGGATCGACTCTTAGTTATTGTTAGTTGAATGAATTTAGTTATCAGTTAGCTTTTCTTTCAATAAGGACGTGCATGTTGCACATTTTCCAATTAGTTTTGTTTGTAACGGTTAACTGATGGTAGCTTTCCAATTAACTGTATAGTTTCTTTCATTTAGACTTAGATGAATAAGATCTTGCATGCTTGCAAGACTGTAGTTGACTCAAGGTGATTTTAGGGTTGCCTACACCTTTGATGTCTATAAATAAGAGCTTTCTGCTCATTTGTAAATAACTTTTGCACGAGAGAGTAATATATGTTGTGTCGCTTTGCCTGTAATATTGCTTATTTTGTATCTGTTCATGAGTATTTATTATGATGATGAATTGTTATGCCACTCGGGTTTCGTGCAGTTATTATGGTGAATGCTTGCCCTAGTTAAATATAGTGGCTAGTTTGATCGTGAATTGTACACGTGTCTCGCCTATACAATTTACTATCCTAGCTGGCTATCCTTTGTATTCTATTATTAATAAGCCTATTCAGATCGAGCAAATTGTTGTGCCACCTTGCCTTCATGTTGAGAGTTTGTACCTAAAGCTTATGGTGTGATGTGTGTGTTAATAAACCTATTCATCCAAGCAAATTGTTGTGCCACCTTGCCTTCACGTTGTGAATCTGTATCCGGTTTATCATATAAAAACCATTCCTGCTTCATTTCCTCATGCTCTGTTTTCTTGAAGAGATTGGATAGTTTAGAGCTTTAGCTTTTAGTTGTAGTTAAGACCTGCGAAACCAGAGAAAACCCTTAGCTACGATGTCCTTGGTTTCCTTAACCTTGTGCCTCTTCCAACTGAATCAAAAAAGATAGGTTTAGATTGCTTTACTTTAAAAATGCATATCAGCAAATGAGGGAGCTTCCCCTCCTAATTTGAAGAGCACTCATCATGTAGTATGCAAAGGTGTTTGTACCAACTTACACTCCAAAGGTGTTAATTGTTATGCCAACAGTTTTCTAACGCCCACCATGGGGCACGAGGCAAGAAAACTTCTAGAAAGCTTCATGCTTTATGTGACAAGAATGAACATCTAGCGTCGTACTGCTCCTGTTCATCAACCAGGACTTACTCCGGCTTCCATACAGCAGAACTATGTGCTAATTCAAGGCGAGCAGTCAAACATCATCAATAGCCTAAGAAGTCTCATCTTTGTAATTATACATCTACTACTCAGTGGAGAAACGCAGCTGGTACTCTAGACAAAGAAGAAGAGAAGGCGGATCTTGCAACTGGTAGACCAGTTTTGCCACCACCTGCGTGGGAATAAAGCATCCTGGCTTACCAAGTTTACTACAGAAGGAGGCACAATCCTCCCATTCAAGAAGAGTCACGTTTTCAAGAGGTTCTTAAGCATTTCCTAGAATGATTAGAAGAAGAATCTCTTGTCCCAACTAAAGCAATGGGTGACAACACCAACAACAATAATGGCAACGCTCGAAATGGAAGGAACATGAGACGTCCCACCCCACTGCCTTGGGGTGACAACATCAGACCGTTGGCCTTAGCAGGACACCATGAGCTACCTAAGGGATCCCGGAAGAACTTTCCTCGATTCCATGGCGATGGCTAAACATCTTGATGAACACATTTTAGCATTCACAGCGGCTTGTTCTGTTTTGCATGTTCCACGTGAAGACATAGTTGTTCGTCTCTTTGTTGAGACCTTGGAGAACAATGCATCAAACTAGTTTCATAATCTTGAACCAGGTATTATCACAAATTGGGTAGTCATGAGTGAGAAATTCTTGGCAAGATTGAAACCTGTCGAGGATAGCCATCAACTATTTGCACAACTCTCAAACTCAAAGATGGAGCCTACAGAACCAATGAGGGAATTCATAGCAAGGTTTAACCGCCTTGTTACACGTCTTACCCATACACTAAACCCATCTGATGAGATTATGATGAGCAGCTTCATCAATGCACTACCGTCAAAAATAGCCTTTTTCTTGAAAGAAAATGAAGGAGTAGATCTACAACTCACTCGAGAAGAAGCTATCAAAATTGAAGACAACATGATCACGACGGGCAAGATGAGGAATGATTCAATCAGACCGCTTGTTCAAGCGCCTGCTGATCCGCTACTACAAAAGGTAGCCAACGAGGTCACCATTCTCAAGAGACAGTCACCCGCACAAGGGTAGCAAGCACTGCCTACACCACAACCATATCAACCTCAACAGTCGTACCAGCCGAAGAGGAATAATTTCCAGCCATTCAACAATTACAAATCAAAGTTCCCGCAAGGACAACCAAGACAGCCTGTTGAAGTTGAGAAGCCTATAGCTTATTGCTCTTTCCATGAAACTATTGAACACACCGGAGCTACATGTCCGAAAAATCAAAGAATGAATCAAATCATGGGATTTTTTGATGCTGCTCCAAGTTCAAGTTTCGTACCTTCACCAAATACAAATGTTGTCTCACCACAAATGGACAACTTTGATGGCGACTCCGCAACGGGATACTTCGACAGAGAACCCGTTAATGAACAAGAAGAAGAAGACTACTGCCAATACTCTTACAGTTAATCATGAGAACATCTCATCACCTGTGTTTACACATGCACAACACTTCAAAGCATAGAAAGAAGAGGTGGAAAAGCAAAAGCCCGATGAAAAAGGAAAGGAAGTGGCATCCACTTCCGATCAAAAGTCTTCATAAGTAAACACTGTGTCGGTTGCTTAAGATCCAACCTCAACAAACTTAGACATTGTGTCTTCCATGATGAAGACGAAGGTACAAAATTCACAACTGGAGTATCTTCAGGATCATCCAGAGCAGTTGGATAGAATCCTCAAGGTGGTAAAGAAGAAGGCTGCAATCCAACCTACATTGTTAGAATCCTCTATTCCAGCAGAAGACAAGCCAAAGCCGTTCTATATATCTTTGTCTATAGGAGGTTTTAAACTCAGCAATTGCATCATAGATAGCGGAGCATCGGACAACGTCATGCCTTTATAGATCATGAACGCATTGGGACGTTCGTGCACCGAAACCAAAGAAAAGTGTTATTCACTTGAATCAAAGCCAGTGTCGTTGGTCGGTCAACTGAAAGATGCGCAAGTAAGGCTAACATCTTGTCTTAAAAAGAAAATCATGATGACTATCTTGATTGCTGACATTCCTACAAGTTACGAAATGTTGCTCAATAGGAGTTTCTGCAAGGATCTCGGAGGAGAAATTCAATTGGATTGGTCGTTTGCAACAATTCCATTGAAGAAGGGCACTTTCAAGCTGGAGCCTGAGGTGAAATCAAATTTTACGGTGGTAAAGTCCCAGTTTCTACATGCACAAGTGTTATATCAAGACACGGGATCAAGGACATATGCTATGATATCTGATGTCACTGAAGACTATCAGAATTTTGCACTTTCCACAAATACATCGTATGAAGAATAAAAAATGTGGACGTTGTTGTTCGACGATAGTTGCTCAACATTAGGATCAGGAGCAGGAGTAGTGATTATCTCTCCTGAAGGTTGCTTATATCCGTTCGCATATAGGTTGCAATTTGAATGCACCAATAACACTGCAGAATACGAGGCGCTTTTATTGGGCCTCAAGAACGCGAAGGATATGGGAATCAAATTACTTAGAGTTGAAGGAGATGCTGAGCTCATTGTTAGGCAAGTCAGGGAGTAGTTTCAAGTTAGAAAGAATCGCCTTCAATCCTACAGATAGAGGGTGTGGAATTCCATCGGCTGGTTTGATGCATTCGACATCAAATATATTCCAAGAACGGACAATAGCAAAGCTGATGCCCTTGCAGTGTCAGCTGCTCTTTTCATGCCACATTGACTTTCATCAAAATTCATTTGCTATTGAGCTGATCTATAGGCCAGCTGTACCAAGGAGGGAACCAAAATTGACCCAAATTGGGTGGATTCAATTAAGAACTTGTCTCTTCCAACCAACAAGAAACAAGTACACTCATTTTTTGGTAAAGTCAATTTTATCCAAAGGTTTGTACCAGATTTTTCGGAGCTAACGAAGGAGATCTCAGCTATGATGAAAAAGACGTCCATTTTTATATGGACAGAAGAAGGCAAGCACGCTTTTTATCAAAATCAAAGAAGTTGTTGCTAATGCACCAATGTTGGTTCGTCCCGACTTTCAGAAGGATTTTATCCTCTATTGTTATGCGTCGGAACACACGTTGTCTGCCATATTGACTCAAAAGTTCAATGAAGAAGGAGAATCTCCAATCACTTTCATGAGTACCTGTTTTAAAGATAGTGAATCGCGCTATTCTCCAATTGAGAAGAATGCGTATGTTGTCATCAGAGTTGTCAACAATTTCAGATTCTACATTTTGAATTCTCATACTACGGTGTTTGTCCCCGATCCAGCAGTAAAAGGTGTGCTAACTCAATAGGAGATGGGCACGAAAAGAGGAAACTGGATTGCAAGAGTTCAAGAGTATGATCTAGAGATAGAGCCGACCAAGCTCGTATGAGGGAAAGGTCTTTGTCGATTATTGGCAGAAGATGGAGATCAAAAGAAACAAAGCAATGGTGGAATTGAACTAGTACCTGAAGAGGACCTTCCTGTGGTCCTATTAGTTGATTCTGCGGAAGAATGGTACACAACTTTGTGGTATTATTCAACATATGGAGAATGTCCACGTCACATGGACAAACAGCAAAAGAGAACTTTGAAGCTAAAAGCACATAACTTCGTGCTTGTCAATAACGTTTTGTACAAGCATGGTCTTGACAAAACTTTCCGTTTATGCGTCGACAGAGACCAGCAACAGAGATTGTTGGATGCTTTTCACAGTCAAGCGTGCGGTGGTCACTTCTCATCGAGGGTTACTGCATTCAAGATCTTGCGAGCATGGTTCTATTGGCCTACCATGTTTCGCGACGCATATGAATGGGTGTATAGGTGTCAGTCATGTCAGCAGTTTGTTCGTAAAGTCAGATTGGCGGCTACTCCACTCAAGCCAATCATCATTGATGCTCCATTTCAACAATGGGGTATTCATTTCATAGGTCCCATCAACCCGCATTCCAGCAAGGGGCATGTTTATGTCCTTACAACGACAGATTATTTTACAAAATGAGTTGAAGCGATTCCTACTAAGCGAGCTACTTCTGAAGTTGTTTGTGACTTTTTGAAGGAAAACATCATTTCACGCTTCAGGGTGCCTCGCAAAATTGTGGCTAATAATGCAATGAGTTTCTCGTCGAAGGAGCTACTTAATTTTTGTTTTGATCACGGCATCAGCCTATCACATTCATCAGATTATTATCCTCAGGGTAATGGACAGGCCGAATCTTCAAACAAGAACATAGTCACAATCGTGCATAAGTTGGTTGACACAAATCAGAAAGCTTGGCACAAAAAGATATATGACGCTCTTTGGGCTGATAGAATCACTCCCAAAAGAGCCATCGACACTTCACCTTTTATACTTTTTTATGGTACAGAAGCAACGTTACCCATTACACTGGAGTTGCCCGCTTTGCAGCTAGCATCCACAGTGGAGGATGGAGAATTCAAAGATCCAATCGAGAAGAGGATTTTGCACCTAATGAAACTAGAAGAGGAAAGAGTGGAGTTTGTTGACAAAATCACTCAGCATCAAGAGCGAGTGAAGAAGATTTTTGATAAGCAAGCTCGTCCGCGAGACTTCAAGATCGGAGATCAAGTCCTATTGTGGGACAAAATACATGAACCTAAAGGAATGCATGGCAAGTTTGATTCCTTATGATTAGGACCCTTCCAGATACATGATTCAAGAGGAGAGAACGCATACATTCTCTCACATCAAGATGGAAGGCTTCTCTCGCTGCCTTACATCGGGCAATATCTCAAGCACTTTGTAATATCCCTTGCAAGTCTGATATGAAATACACCTCAAGGAATATTGTCAAACAATTCACATGCAAAGTCTGATCTTGCTGGTACAAAATTTCAGTCTGATTGTATGCTTGATAAATGATAAAAGAAGACTCCAAATGCTTGCAATTCCACACTACAATATCTAAACTATCATCTAGATGCATAAATGACTTACTTCTATCCTTTGCAATGTCCTTATATGATTTTTATATGCAAAATATGCACCTACAGCCAAGTGACATTTTGTCAAACAATTGGCATGCAAACTAATAAGTTGATCATGAATGATATAAACAAGCTCAATTACAATAGTATTTGACCAGCAACTTATATCTCCTCCTTTGCAATAAAATGTCTAATACAATGATGCTATGAATTGGCCAAGACTCTTGGCTTACGATTGATTGACAATCGTGTCAAAACTGATTTTCTGAGTATTCACTTACAGCAGCAACTAAAATGCCTATGATGACAATGCAAATTACTTAGTAAATGCAAGAAGAACCTGGGAATGATGGTGCCCAATGTTGTTGATGAAGAAACAATAAAAATCCAATGTGATAGGCACCTTCCAAGCTCAAATCGAATTGCTCAAGCTTCCGCCCCTGTTCTTGCCTGGAAAAAGTTTAGATAATTAATTGCAGCACCAAATGCCTTCCAATTTTCCCCTAAAATGATTGTCTCGACGATAGGAATTGAATGCAACGATACCCATACTGATTTAATGCTTCAACAATGCACAATGAACAAATATGTCTTGCCAATGGCACCCTTGCTGAAGTATATCAGACCTCTAAAATTAATTATCAGCAACCTGATAGCTACTCCAAAATACTCCAAAATGATTGCCAAGCTCTCCAAAGATGAATGCTCAAATACCCACAAAGAAACAACACCCGAATGAGGCCACATGAACAATAATTTGAATATAGTCGACCTCCATGAAAGCTGATATGAAGCTCAATGAGAAAGACTGAAAATATCTTCCCCTCTCAACGCTGCAATGAAAGCACAAATAGAAAGTCTGAAGCGACTTCCTCCAGTTGCAATAATTCATGTGATATTTCACACCCTCAAAATTGCTATCAATAGGAAGTTTTCGTTTCCTATGATAAAGAACAATCTACAAAAACCCTAGGCTCCACAACTGAAAAACATCAAACATCAACAACAAATCTGGATGATTAGAAGCTTAGGCAACCCCTCTATTTATTCTTTTTCTCCAACCCTTCATGAAGCTTCTAGAACACTATTTTATTTAAGTGACTTTTATGATATAATATTTTAGTAAGTCACTTTATTAAATTAATTAAATATAAAGTTACCTTTTAATTTTAATTTATTTGATAACTTTATAAATAATTAACTTAATACTTTTAATTAAAATAATCAACTAAGTTATCCACAAGAAAAATACTTAATTTGGACAACTTAATTAATTAAATCATTTCTACCTCCAAAACAGGGACATTAAACACTTCAACCCTCCAGGGGAGGAGTGATCTTTGTAAATTATTGTGAATGATTTCTTTATGCTTTATCGTTATGTACTAATGTGTTTCCCCATTATGTGAAGTTTTGTCGTGTTTTAGGTGATTTAAGTAGTCTTGTTTAGGTGATTTTTAGGAGTAGTCTAGTATTAGGCGATTAGGAAATGAAGTCCTGACTCCAATGCCCAACTGTTAAGTCACTGGTCTACAAAACTCAGAGATTCCCAGATTCTCCTATGTCATAGGTATCCAACATGGTCACCAAACGGAGCCTAATGTTGTACCCAAACCAATTTTTTTGCTTCATTAAGGCATTTTGCTTAAAATGGTCTAAACTTTGTCAAAATGATGTCAAAACGTAGTTTTTGGGCAAATAGAGTATGGGCTTTGAGTCAGTGTGATGTCACAAAATTACTGGCAAAATTTGGAAAATTGAAAATTAGGGTTTCTAGACACCCCTATTTTTAGGTCAAAAACCCTAAAAATTGAAACTTGTCAAAATTGGCTGAAATTTGTTTGATTAGCTTATTTTGCTTCACGATCACAATGGTGTAGTCAAATTCAGTTAAAACTCAGTTTAAGCCAGGTGGGTAGTTTTCGTTTTTTCAAGTGAAAAGTTAGGTTTTCTGAGCTCATCAATGGCAGATGGCCAGGTAACAGGTGTTGAAATTTAAGCTCAAAACGCTTCGATGATGTTTCTATGGAAAGTTTTGTTCGAAAAGAGGCTTCATCTCGGAGGGGATTTTCGACGAGGTGAGGATGTTGTAAAAATGGCTCTCTGGTTGCAAAAGCGCACCTCTAAGCAAGGGGCGCCCTTGATTCTGGAGGCCTAAATCAACTTTTTATGACTTGTCTATTCCAAGATGTCTTCTCCGGAATCCTATTAGATTCGCAATGAGCCAGCCAACCAATTCAGCGAATCAATATGTCACCTAAAACTGGAGATTGAACGCATAACGAGGGAAATTGAAAATGACTAAGTCTGGAGTGAAAAGCACACCTCTCAACCAGGGGCACCCATCTTTTTGCAGCTCCAGATAAAGTTTTTTAATCAAGTGACACCTAGGAGGTTTGTTTTTGTCTTGATCTAGCTTCGCAATGCATCTGTCAGTAGGTGAATCAAAGTTGCCATGTTGTCGTGGTCAAAGTTCAAACTTGAGGTTCCAGACATGATCAAAATTATCTAGAAATGTCAAAAGCGCCCCTGGAGGCCAAGGGCGCCTAAGGCCAAGGGCGCCTAAGGCTTTGGAGCCTTGAATTCAATCTTTTTGATGATTGCAAGTGGTCATCCTGTCTGTGTTGGTTCCATCTTTCCATTGTATACCTCAACCGGCTTAGATGACGTCTCCACAGCTTGCAGCCGAAGATTTAGTGGTTTTAGCCAATTTTGAAAATGGCCATCTCGGAGGATCAGGGGCGCCCATGTTTTTAAGCTGTCAAACGATGTTTTTACGAGAAGTACTCTCCAACAGCTCTTGTTCAGAACCCAGTCTGCTCCGCAGTGAGCCAGTCAGCTAACTCTGAAATTTTTTTGGACATCGGGAAACGTAAAGTGAAGTGAGGTCAAATTCACAGTGAAAATGATGGAAAATATTTGAAAATTTTCTGTCTGAAGTCAAAAAGTGCCCTTGGAATTAGTGGTCAAATGTGAGCTTCAGTGAGGTTTTCAAATTCAAAATTTTCAGAAAAAAGTCTAAAGTTTGGAAAGGACGTCTAAAGTCAAAAGTTGACTTTTAAACTCAAGAATAGAAGTGCACGTGAGGGGTGAAACAGTTAACTGAAAATAGATCTTCAGTTCCTCTCTTTGCAAGTCGACTTCTTCTAGATCCTATTTTTAGTCTATAACTGGCTGAAATCAGTTTGCATGCAGCAGTTAACTGAGCTTTTCAAGTTGGCGCCCTAATTAGGGTTTATTCTTCATTCAGTTAACTGATTTTGAAACCAATTATAGGCCATGCGTCGGTTTTGAAGGTCCAGTTGAAATCTAAGCGCATTTTCCAAGACATGGCATGCATTTAATACGCCTTTGAAGTTAATTTCTTATATATTTTGCATATGGCATCCATTATTTCTCATTGTGAGTTGATAAAAAACGTTCTTGAGCATAAAAATGATCTGAAGGTGCTACAGGTGTTCGTAGCTACAGATTCAAAATGTTTGCGTGAAGAATATTTCAGACTTGCTTTCCATTTGCATGCAGGTTTCATCAGATCTACTTCAAGCATAGGCAAATTTCTACAAAAGAAGATTAAAACAAAACATAAAACTTCTATTCTTCTATCTTATTTCCTCTATTCTCGTCTTAGGTTTTCTCCGCATGTCAAAGAAAACGACAAAATCTTCAAAAAAGCATCATCTGGGTTCGTGTATTTCAACATCAACAACAATACCCATGTCTTAGATTATTTTGGGAAAATTGCCCCGTTGCCTCTATTCTAGAGCACTGTGCTTTTCTCTAGAATTTTCTTTGTATGTGGGCCTATAACACGTTTTTTCGCAAATCTGTTGATCTAGGTTGTCTTAGAATTTTGATTCTACACAAAACCCATGTTCCAAATTTTCGCAAGAAAAATTGTCTCTAGTGCCTCTAACTGCCAGTTCAAATCTCAACCGAAAACCTTTTTGCATGCAAGCCTAAATCACATTTTTCTGCAATTCTAACAATCTAGGTTGTATTAGAATTTGATTTTGCACAAAACCCATATCTCAGAAAATCATTTCCACTTGCTATTTTTAGCCTATCCCCAAGCTTTTTCAGCCTTTTCCAAAAGTTGTCCGCACATACCCAACTTTACAGTCAATAATCTAGTTTTTCAGAATGCAATACAATCCCATAGATTACAAGGCCAAACAGGTCTTTATACATAATTTTCTGAAAACTACCAATACTGACTTGGGTTATGTTTACCCCATCATCAATCTGAATACATTAGAGGGTATCAACAATACTACAATCAGGAACCTTGAGCGTTCTGGGATACATGCAGCGGCATCCATTCCCATCTCAGTCTTTGACCTTGAGTTTGTACTTGCTTGTATCAAGCATTATGACTCGTCTACCAGACAAATCGGGTCGACTAGTGGAAGGGTCATTTGTATTCTAAACCGAGGGATGTAGAAAAATGCTTTTCTATTCCTCCACGCTTAGATCATTTTGCAATATCCATTTCAGATTGTGACAAAATATGGGAGGAGGACAAAGACA
Source organism: Sequoiadendron giganteum (assembly GCA_007115665.2). NCBI lineage: Eukaryota > Viridiplantae > Streptophyta > Pinopsida > Cupressales > Cupressaceae > Sequoiadendron > Sequoiadendron giganteum. The sequence continues at coordinate 68,574,474 of VCHN02000014.1, read as the reverse complement.
GATCGCAGAAGGAAGTAGCTCAGCGATGGTTGAAAGTTAAAAAAACTAACCTACTGAAGAAAATTGGGCGCGGTGAGTTCAAGGATGAGATTGCCATTTTAATAACTTTACTCAACCGGTTAGCAGGTCAGGAACACACAAGTGCTTTTCGACCATGGATGTTCTACCTCATCTCTCGAGTTATTGATAAGAAAGAAACTTTTGACTAGGCAATGTTTATCAGTGAGTGTCTTCACTAGCAAATTGCAGAGTTCCTTAAGATGCACGAATTCCACATGGTGACTTTTCTAGTTTACTTGGTTGCATTTCAAGGCAGCTTTAGACTATTGAAGACCAATGGAGTTTTGGGCGTTCAACGAGTTCACGAATACTACTCTCAATTAGACTTTTTGAAAACTGAACAAGACTTTAAGGCAGTGAATGATCACTTTCTTATAAGGACGGTCAAAGATTTAGACAATGAGATGCATGTTAGAATTTCCTTAGAGGCTAAATCAATGATGGAGAGTTGGGCGGATTGGTTCATCCAATTCCCTGCTTTCACATATATCCGTGTGTATGGATACACAAGAGAGCGTCTAATGCTACCAAGGTACCCGTTGAACAAAGTTCTTTTCATGGAATTAATGAGACAGGCACACGAGGTTCACACTTTTCTTCGCAATCAACACAAGCCAACTTTCACCTTTCCTTTCGGATTGGGTATTTACAAGTGCAAAATAGTTGCCGATTGCAAGCTAATGGAAAACGAGTTAGAGAAACTCTAGCTCGAGTGTTTTCCTATGAGGCGAACCTATGATCCTTTAGGTGATTAGTCAGCAAGGTTGGAGCGAAGCATTTCACATCCGGCAGCGCTTGAGGACTTTTGGGTTAATTGCGAGGATGATTTTGAGGTGCGTCGACGTCATTATTGTAGGCTTACTCTCCCACAAATTGCTGATTTCTTGTCAGAAGATGTGGAGGGTTTGTCTGATGATGATGGCGAGATACTTCTCAATTAATTCATTTAAGTCCAAGTCGCCCACCAGCCACTTCGCCAACCTAATTGGTATGTTCCAATGAATACTTCAGTAAAGGACTTGTCTAGGTCAATTATTAAAAAGAGCATGTACTTCGTTGAGAGAAAGCGGAAGCGAAAGGTGATTCCAACAGAGCCGCCAATAGTGATTTCTTCCTTGCCTTTTACTTCTAGGGTGAAGCCTCGAGTTAAGGTTATCTTGAAGCCGCCTGAAGGAGTTAAGATTGGGGTGAATTCAAAAGGGAAGAGCATCACCAAGAGGAAACAGATTGAGAGCGAGCCATTTATTCCAGCAGAGCCAGTTATTCCACTAGAGCCAATTATTCTAGCAGAGGCAATAGTTCTAGCAGAACCACTGATACAGACTGAGGTTGGTTCGTCATCTCCATGTCCACCTTTTTCATAGCAGTCATCTCCGATCGATATTGATTCAGAACCTGAGTCTCCAATACACGAGACCTTCATGCCTGTTGATCTGTCAATGGTTGACATAGCAGAAGCAACTCCTCCTTGAGAGGATAGCGTTGCTTATTCGTCTTGGCTCGAGAGGTCATTGGGAAGAGAAAGGAGTATGCCTTCATATGAGCTTGACTTGTTTGAGTTTGGTGAACCTTATCAAAAAAGGTTGAATAAGAGGGCCAGAAAGCAGGTCAACATTTGAGAAGAATCCTGAAGCCGAAATCATCATAGAGGTTGCTACACCTCCAGAAGGCAAGAACCTAGATGAAGTTGATGTTGGTGAATTTACCTTCATCAGAGAAAATCTAGGTAAGAGTACTCCACACACTGACGTGAGCCTATTCAAGGTCGTCGCGAGTAATTTGGAGGAGCATGTCATGAAAGACGATGAAGATAAGGGAGCCCTCAAGGCTGAATTCAGGCAACTCCGACAGTATATCTCGAGTTTACTTCATGGGAAAATAGGGAAGGCACCTTTACTCCCACAACTTCGAGAGACAGCCGCAAATTAGCAGAGGATTCACTACTTGACTAATCGAGGAAAGCTTTTAAATACCTGGATTGAGGACTTCATCCTTGTTGGTCGACGCCTGCTTACAGAGCTATATCAGTTGAGGGTTGACGCACATAGTCTTCGACAGAGGATTCATGAGCTCAAGATTTTCATAGCGGAGCGTAAACCGAAGGATCTGATTCTTATATCACAGCTTGCAATTGCCCATGACATGATTGAGTTTCTGCTAAGATGGGCATAATACAAGAGAAGGTTGCCGCAGCTCTTCAATTTATCTTCGAGTTTATCACCTAGATCCCATGTCACTATCGGCATGAGGATGGTACATATGCCGAGTTGGAGGCAGTTCAGGCTGAGTTTGAAGAGTTGATTCGTGATAACCTACGTGGAGATCCTGAGGCATCTAAGTTGGAGGAGTTTTCAATGTTGACTATCAGTTTCACTAAGGTGACTACAAAGGTGAGAGACAATTAGAGAGCGATCAAGGATGGAGATAAGGAATTAGACAAACAGTTGATCATCGTGGACAGTGTCAGAGTGTCAGATGATGATGCAATCAATAAATTCCTAGACGAGATAATAAATAGAGAGGGCTTGGAGTAGACACCCAGTTGGATCCTGCAGTTATTTACGAGGATGAGTCACAAGCAGCAGTTAACTCGACGTCAGTTCTTGAGTTTTCCTTGTTGATATCAGGCACACCTATCTCATTCTTGGAGATATCTTCGTAGGAGGATGGATTCTTAGTTAGTTTTAGTTGACTGATGTTAGTTATCAATTTTCTTTTCTTTCAATAAGGATGTGCTTGTTGCACATTGTCCAATTAGTCTTGTTTGTAACGATTAACTGATGGTATTCTTTCCAATTAACTGTATAGTTTCTTTCATTTAAACTTAGATGAATAAGATCTTGCATTCTTGCAAGACTGTAGTTGACTCAAGGTGATTTTAGGGTTGCCTACACTTTTGATTTATAAATAAGAGCTTTCAGCTCATTTGCAAATAACTTTTGCACGAGAGAGTAATATATGTTGTGCCACCTTGCCTGTAATATTTCTTATTTTGTATCTGTTCATGAGTATTTATTATGATGATGAATCGTTATGCCAATCGGGTTTCATGCAGTTATTATGGTGAATACTTGCCTTAGTTAAATATAGTGGCTAGTTTGATCGTGAATTGTACGCATGGCTCGCCTATACAATTTACTGTCCTAGTTGGCTATCCTTTGTATTCTATTATTAATAAGCCTATTCAGATTGAGCAAATTGTTGTGCCACCTTGCCTTCACATTGTGAATCTGTACCCGGTTTATCGTATAAAAACTATTCCTGCGTTGTTTCCTCATGCTCTGTTTTCTTGAGGAGATTGGATAGTTTAGAGCTTTAGTTTTAGTTGTAGTTGAGACCTGCGAACCAAGAGAAAACCCTTAGCTGCGACATCCTTGGTTTCCTTAACATTGTGCCTCTTCCAGTTGAGTCAAAAAAGATAGGTTTAGATTACTTTACTTTAGAAACGCATATCAACAAACAAGGGAGCTTCCCCTCCTAATTTGAAGAGCACTCATCATGTAGTGTGAATAGTTGTCCGTACCAACTTACACTCCAAAGGTGTTAATTGTTACGCCAACACAGTTATTATAGGAGGCTTGTTAATGAGTTTTCTTAGCTTGGTGCACCTCTTACAAATCTGACTTATAAAAGAGCTTTCAAGTGGATGGATGTAATGTCCCCAATTTAGCCCTACGCTCTACAATTGGATTTAGCCTATTTCCAAAAAATCGTAGGCTAAGAAAAATGGGAACACTTACTATTTATAGTAAGTCATGATACTGCTCAGTTGGCATACAGATGTGGTTTTGGAAAACTTACTATTTATAGCAATATGCTATTTTTGGTAAGTATATTTATAGCAGTATCACTCTAGCAGCAACTCAACCTTTTGCAGTTCAGTGTGGCCGATCAATTTGGCTTTTTGTTAAGTTGAATTGAACTTACTATTTTTGGCAATGGCTATTTTTAGTAAGTCTAATCTTGGCAGTATCATCATCTGCAGTTCAGCTCAGGTCATCGTGCTATTTGTGGTAATCCATCAGTTTCAGTATTGGCTTTGGTCTTGGTTATCTCCTTGGACTAAGTATTATACTTAATTAATTTCATGTTTTTAAGTTGTACCCCTATGCCTAGGAGTGATAACTTCATGTTGTTTTAAAAAGGGGACATTAAGGGGTCATGTTGAGCATTTAATGATTTATTAAAATGCTTTATTGTTGCAAATAGAAATGGACACCTAAAGGGAAGGGAAATCATGTTTTATTATTTCACAATAAAGTGAATGGTTGAAGGTGGTGTCTCTTGGGAAGTTGAAGTGATTCAACTTTGTTGGCGTAAAAACTAACACCTCTGGAGTGTAAGTTTGTACGGACAGCTATGCACACTACGTAATGAGTCTCTTCAAATTAGGAGGGGAAGCTCCCTCGTTGTGCTGGAATGCATGAAAATAGAAAACTAAACTAATGTCCTATCTTTTTGTTCTCAGCTGGTAGAGGCACAAGGTTAAGAAAACCTAGAACGTTGCAGCTAAGTATTTTCTGGTTTCGCAGATCATGTAACTACAACTAAGCTAACTTCTTTAATATCTATCCAATTCCCTCAAGAAACAGAGCATGAGGAAATGGAGCAGGAATGTATTGTACGATAAACTCCAGGTGCGGGCTCACAACATGAAGGCAAGGTAGGCGCAACTATTTGCTAATCCGGGAAGAAGTTTATTAAAACAAACAAATGAACGGTAAACCTGGTACAGCTTCACAACATGAAGGCAAGGTAGGCGCAACTATTTGCTTGGCTGAATGAGTCTACTATCACACACATCAAACGATAAGCTTTAAGTACAGTTTCGCAACATGAAGGCAAGGTAGGCGCAACTATTTGCTCTTCTGAATAGGCTTATAATAAACAAAACAAAAGGTAAGCAACTGGGACAGTAGATTGTATAGACGCAACACGCATGCAATAACGATCAAACCAGCAACCCCATTTAACTAAGATCGAATAAACACCATGACAATAACATGAAGGCAAGGTAGGCACAACAATTTATTATAATAGCAATTACTCTTTGAACAGATACAATAATAGCAATACTACAGGCAAGATAGGCACAGCATGTATGCTATCAAGCAAAAGTTCTAATTTACAAGGGTGAACCAATCTTGAGAATAGGCATGTTGCCGACAGCGCAGCAATTCTCTATCACCAGGAAAAGCTCCTTACAAATGAGCTAAAAACTCTTATTTATAGACTTCAAGGTGTAAGCAACCCTAAAATCACCTTGAGTCAACTACAGTCTTGCAAGACATGCAAGATCTTATTCTTAAACCCTAATTGAATGAAACTATACAGTTAAATGGGAAACTATCATCAGTTAACTGAAACATCTAATCTAAATGGACAATGTGCAAGCATGCACGTCCTTATTGAAAGCAAGTTAACTGGAATGCTACCATCAGTTAACTGAAAAATCTAATCTAATCTCCAAGTGTACATAGATGTTTCCAAGAAAGACATGCATGCAATGTATAACAGCAAGTTAACTCGAAAAGAAGCCTCGAGTTTAACTCCTGTGTCTAATGTCTATCTTGGAAAAGGTGGGATGCCTTGAACTGAAATTCACTTACCCTGATCTCGAGCAAGTAACCCCTCCACAAGGTTAGTGACTGCATCACCATCTAGAGGTCGTCACATGTCTCAACTGTCAATTCACTGCTTCTTAGCAACTCAAGCAAAACTGAAAATCTATCTATACTTAAACTGGCCCTTCACTGGCTGGTAACTATGGCGGCTTTGTAACTGAAGTGATGGCCACTGTTTCCTCTGCAGCTTGATGCTTCTCACGTTTTTCATGCTTTTCTTTATGGAAGAGTGTTGCATGATGAAACTGCGAACTCTTTGGTTGTGAGAAATACAAATGAACATGCTGCATACACAGAAACCCAACAGTATCAACCCTCTAAACTGGCCTTGGAAGACAATCAGCCATACGAGACATGAAACCATGTGAACTTGAGTGACTACTCTTGTCAACCTTTCCGATGCACTTGATACAAATCAATGTCATCTTTTCTGATGAAATAATGAATTAAGACTGACATCGTCTTGAATTCGATTTGTGTGAACTGCATTCGGAAAAACTCGCCTGTTGACTGTGAACACAGCTACGTTCTGACAACTTCTCCGGAAAACCAAAAATCACTCCAGATAAGGCTAAAAATAGCCTGTCGAAGGGCAATTTTCACAAAATATTCTGAGACGTGGGTTTTGTGCATAATCAAATTTTAAGATGACCCACAACGTCAGAAATTCAGAAAAATGTGATTTAGGCCCGCATGCAAAAGTTTTTCAGTTGAGATCTGAACTGGCAATTAGGGGCACTGGGGGCAATTTTTCTCGCGAAAATCTGGAACATGGGTTTTGCGTAGAAATGAATCCTGAAACCACCCAGATCAACAGATTTGCGAAAAAATGTGATTTAGGCCCACATGCAAAGAAAATTCTGGAAAAAAGCACAGTGCTTCTAGAAAAGAGGCAGTGGGCCAATTTTCGCAAAATAATCTAAGACATGGGTATTGTTGTTGATGCTGAAATACTCGAACCCAGATGATGCTTTTCTGAAAAATCATGAATTAAGACTGACATCGTCTTGAATTCGATTTGTGTGAACTACATCCTGAAAAACTCGCCTGTTGACTGTGAACATGGCTATATTCTGACAACTTCTCCAAAAAACCAAAAAATCTCTCCTAATGAGGCTAAAAATAGCTTGTCGGAGGGCAATTTTCACAGAAAATTTTGAGACGTGGGTTTTATGTAGAATCAAATTCTAAGATGACCCACAATGTCCGAATTGTGAAAAAATGTGATTTAGGCCCGCATGCAAAAGGTTTTCAGTTGAGATCTGAGGGGCTGTGAGGACATTTTTTCCTGAGAAAATCTGAGATATGGGTTTTGTCCAGAAGATATTTCTAAGACAACCCACAATGTTAGATTCGAAAAATATCGACTTCTACTCCACCATGCAAAGGAATTTCACTTTAGAAAATCAAAGCCTCAAGAACTGATGCTCTGGAACAAATTTTTCTTGAAAATTCTAGCACATGGGTTTTGCTGAGAAAGCAATTCTGAATCAACCCAGATGATTTGTTTTGCCAAAAACGCCAATTCTTCAAACATGTGAGAAAATTTTAAGACGAGAAGATGGAAGAAATCTAGAGAAGAAGAAAGATGTTTTTTAATTTTTATTTATTTATTATCTTCTTCTGTCAAAATCGCCACTCTGCCTTGAATTCTGCTGATGAATCTTGACTTGTACCTGCAAAAGAATATTTTTTATGCCTTCACAACTGACCGCTGAAGAAATTCGCCCAACTCTGGAAAGAATTCACCTCTGCTCAAGCTGGATGAATGAAATGATGAATGCCATGCTTGCATAACTAGAGCAAAATCGTACTACAAAAGCAAGACTGCAAGCTCAAACCCTAACTGTGAAGAAGGAATCCGATTGGCCCTTTACCAATTGAACTGCTGCTGTCTCTGAGTCTTTAGACTAAAAATAATATTTTAATTTCAAAGCATGCAAAGAACTAAAAGTGGCACCAATATTTATCTTTGAAGAAATTCGTCACTTTTTAATGCCTTGCATGCAAAAATATTATTTTTATCATTTTGCCAAAAATAGCATCTTGTTGTGCTCAACACACTTCCCTGATTCTAAAAAGTCAAATTTTGATCTTTTAGGCTTCCATTTGCAAGAGTTATGAGATTTTTGAGAATCTCCTATTTTGTAGCTGACTGCAAAGTTACAACCGACCATGTTCAGCTCTGATTTCCGGATGATTGAATGATCCTGCGACCGTGCTGAGATATCCACCGCGAAGCTTGTATGACAAGGATGAAATGTCTGCTGGGAGCAACAACTGCTAAAATCATCATCTGATACCTTAGAAAATTAGGCGCCTCTGATTAAATTGATGTTTTGACTCCAGACTTAGCCATTTCTTAGTTTTGCCTTTTGATGCTTCAAACTGCCGCTGACAATGAATAATGAACTCCACTGACTGAATAATGGATTCATTGCATGACTAGAAGTATTCTGCATCCAATGACTGTATATGAGGGATTTGAAAATTGTATTAAGAAGCCCAAAAGAATGAGCGCCCCTATTCTGTGATAGCTCAAACACCATTTTGACAAAAGTGTGATTTTCATCTAAACACCATACTTTGACCCTTGATACCGGGAACTGGAATGTTCCGATACGCGTGTTGTCTGTCTTGCTGTACAGTTTGGTCAACTTGCAAGAGATGTTCTTGGAGACGACGAAGCCAGAAAATTGTTTTTAAGGCCTCTAAAAGAAAATCGCCTTTTTCAAAGAAAATAATATTCTTACACTTAGTCATTTTTTTAACTGCCTTCAATCAACTCTTCTTTACAGCATTATCATCTTGACCTCGCAGGTACGAGCATTCGCCAAATCCCGGAGGCTGTCGGCTAGACTCGTTGGATAGCTTGAGTAATTGCACACAAGTCTTGTGAAGACTGTAATTGCAAATAACCCCGTCTGGCAGGCCTAAAGGAGAATCGCCCCTAGCCTACAGCTGTGTAGCTTTGTGTAGCTATGCTTCACCATCCTCTGTTTTACGTGCTCGGTAGAACCTCTGTCACAGTTACTCAGAACATCGGATCGTCTTGTGAACGGATACACTGCAAAACTGAACTGAGCTGGAAGAGATCTCAAGAAGACCTCAATTGCAAATTCATCCATCAAACAGGTCTTATTCAGGATCGCCCCTGGGCTACAGGGGAGCGGATTTGGATTCCTAGACTGCCTCCTTGTGAGAAAACACTCTTTGCAACCTCTGCTTCTGTCTTTGTTTGCCGGAGTTCTACAACTTGGATGATCTTGCTTCATGGCTAATCGGAAAGTTGACTGAAAACTGAACATAATGAATGTATCCTTCATCCAAAACACTCAAATATTGACCTTCAAATGGAAGGGCGCCCTTGGGCTACAGGGGAGCGGATTTGTTTTGAATTCATTGATTTTCACCATTTTATGCTTTGCAAACGCTGTATCCATCCCTGCGGTTGACCATGTCGAAGCGTTGTGACTGTTGAGGTGTGTGGATGACTATACTTCATCATTTTCACATGTACGGACACTATAAAGTTGATTTGCACGTTGATTGCGCAAGTGTCTACTACGTTACATAGTGAAAAGTTCCAAGACTTAGAATATTTTAGCACTTTTTGCCAATTTGAAAATCCCCTCCATCAAAAAGCATTATTTCCAACATCTTTTATCGTAGAGCGTTCCTCTTTGAGTTTCAGACTTAGATATTGATACCTGGTACTGGCCGACTACCATTGATGACCCCGAAGATCCTAACTTTTCTCCTGAAAAAGTGAAAACTACCCACCAGCCTTAAACTGACTTTTAACTGAAACTGACTTCACCACTGTGATTGTGATGTGAAATAAGCCAATCAAAATTAATTTCAGCCAATTCTGACAAGTTCCTATTTTTTAGGGTTTCGGGCTAAAAATAGATTTCAGAAACCCTAATTTTCAAAATTTTCAAATTTTGCGAGTATCTTCCTGGCATCACACTGACTAAAAGCCCATACTTTATTTGCCCAAAAACTGAGTTTTGACCCCACTTTTACAAGGTTTAGACCATTTTAAGCAAAATGCCTTAATGAAGCAAAAATTTCGGTTTGGGTACAACAAACTTCTTGGAATTCAAAGTGTTTCATTTGCCCATTGAAACTTATATTTTGCTGCATTGTAGAGAGTTGATTATGTTATGTTTTGGAAAGCAAAGTTATGCTGCTGGTTTGAAATCCATAATCCGGCTAAGGGAAAGCTTAGCAAATTCTATTCCACTCTTCGGACCTGAAACTATGGTTCCCTAAATGATGGATTGAGAGTGTGCTTCATTCAGAAGTACATATTGAGCTTCAAAGTGGAGAATTGTGGTGTGTTTTCCAGATTCCAAGTTGTTGATATTTACACAGTTGAAAGCTGAATTTGTTAATAGCTTCTTGTATCTTTTTATTCTCGTTATGGGCATTCAATAATATCATTGCTAAGGTCATGGCGACCCTTCTTAGCAAGTTCCAGATTTTATTTCAAAGTGTATGATTTTTACTAGCCAAAATCGGCCTTGCTAGGGCCGTACCTTCTTGTTTGCATTGGGAATTGTGCCAATAAATAAATTTTGGGTTTTTGGAGCTGTTTCTTCATCATGGCATGGGCGCCTATCCTCCAAAGATTCATTGCACTTGTTTTCATGCAATTCGGAGGTAAATTGATTAAGATATAAGCATTTCATTGATTCACAGGTTGTTGATTTACAGTTTCAGTCTACTGATTTTAATTATCAGACTTCAAAGAGATCATATTTTAGCTTCCTTTTCAATGTTTAAGAGCTTTCTAGATTGAGATAATCATTCTTCACATTGTGGCTTTGTCTATTATTGTAACACTCGTAAATTGCAGATTATTGGATTGTAAGGTTGTGAGTTAGTAGTACTAATCCAACCATATGTTATTGCTGCATTTACTTGTAATTTCTAAAGCTAACATTAAGTACCCCTGGATGGTTTACTGCCAGTGTGGAGAACAAACTTGAATCTCTCATCTTACCCAATGTAAAGTGGAGAATTCTCACTCTTGAGTGGATGCCTACCGTAGCAGACAAAGTGTTTAAATTGTAATATTTTCCCCCCACTGTTTGGTGGTAGTGAGGAAATTCTCTCATGGCTGGTTATCTGCCTATGTTCTTTCAATTCAGCAATTAGCACTCCACCATATGTTAGCATCTCGCCTGTCAAAGGATCTTGAGTGCACATTCTTGATGTCGAGTTTAATCTCTCTCTTTCAGTGTAATCTTTGTAATCTTTGATTCAGTAGATCCTAGGGATCCTCTGACCATATGCCCATCCCTCCTCCTTAAGTGGTTTTAGGGCACATTCTTGGTTAGAGTTCTTTCATGCAACACTTTGGGTTAAGCTGACCTTAACGGGTGCTTGGTTACATTGTATTTGTTATTGAAAATCAATTTTTTTTTAGTATATTTCAATGGAGGAGGCTCAATGCACATTTGATAGACTCAAGGATGTAATGAGCACTTGTCCTATTTTGGCCTTACCAAATTTCTCTTAGACCTTTTTTTGGAATGTGACGCATCATGTGAGGGAATAGGAGCAGTTCTTATGCAGAACAAACATCCCATTACCTATGAGAGAAGGAAGCTCCATAATTAAAGGGACTATATTCCATCTACAATAAAGAGATGATTGCCATCATGCATGTGTTGGCAAAGTTTAGGTAGTATTTGGATGTTGATTTTTTTTGTAAAAACAGATCACAACAATTTGAAATACTTCTTAGAGAAAAAGGATTTGAATGAGTGTCAACTGAAGTGGGTCAATAAAATTCAAGCATATGATTTTGACATAGAGTATGTATATGGGAAGAAGAATATTGTTGCAAATTCCCTTTCCAAGATGTTGGAAAAGTTTAGGTAGTATTTGGTATGTTGATATTTTTTTGTCAAAACAGATCACAACAATTTGAAATACTTCTTAGAGAAAAAGGATTTGAATGAGTGTCAACAGAAGTGGGTCAATAAAATTCAAGCATATGATTTTGACATAGAGTATGTATAGGGGAAGAAGAATATTGTTGCAAATTCCCTTTCCAAGAAACCCACTATTTTCTCTTTGACAAAGATTCTAGCTGATTAGAAGGCTCACCTTTTGGTTGAGTATTCCAAAAATATCTTTGCATGCGATATTTTGGATGGAAAGATTCAAGATGATACGTACAAGGACAAGATTTATTTAGTGCCTGAATCAAAATTAAAAAAAAATTATTTGAAGTCCATTCCTAATACACCACTTGTAGGAAATCTAGGTTACTTCAAAACCTACAAGAAGGTTAGAAAGAGATTATCTTGGAAAGGTCTCAAGGATAACTTCTTGCGGCATTTTTGTGATGAGCACGCAATTATACTGAGAGGAGGGGGTGAATTAGTTTAATACAATATTTTTACTTTTTCAATCTAACAACCATAATGATATCAATTACACAATATCATTCACATAAGATCTAACAATATGCAACACAGGAACACATGATTTATGTGGAAGCCCTTTCGAGAAAAAATCACGGAAAAATAATATTTTTTTATATTTATCTCTTTTACTATCTTTGTATGCACCAACATACAGGAGACACCAAATCTCTCAAATTCAATTTGTGAGCACCAACCCACTAGAGACACCAATCCCCACTTGTAGAATTCGTAGGCACCAACCTCTCCAATATGAGGCACCAACCTCTTCAATAAAATCTTGTCTTCTTGAGAATAAATCTTCTTTATAAATAGCCTTTAATGATCTTCTTTTATATTTTCCTCAGTTATATCTACATATATTTTTCTTATGATTCTTCCATAAACTCTTCTTACAAATCTTCCATGAATTCTTCTTACAACTTTGTCTTCAACCTTTCTTTAATGATCTTCCTTTTATCTTCTCATTTTCTGATCTGTAGTATTATTCTGATATAAAGTATCATTCTGATATAAACTCGTATTCCTCACACACCTTCCTCTTATTTATCTTCACATTTCACACTTCTCACTTTTACTTGCAATTATCTTTTATATCTTCATAGCCTAGTGAAATGATGCATCTCTTAGAATAGATATGTTTCTTCATATATAGAGAGAGTTATTTCTTTAATGGTCATAGCTCTTCAACATGTCTCTTGACCATTCTTAAACAAATCTTCAATTAATATTCATTCACTTCATTCTTTTTTATTCCTCTTATTTACTTCATGCTACATATTATAATTCCATACACTTCTTCTTTGAATGATAAAACCTTCTCTCTTTTATTCCTTACTCACTCTTGAATAATAAAACTTTCACACACTTCATCTCATGGAATGACTTCTCTTATATATCATCTCATCATGTGACACAATCCTTCACCATACCCTTGTGACTCTTGGTTAAAACTAATCCTTATTTAATTAATTAATTTCTTTATCTTTATACACTTCTCTTTTCTACTCTTATTATTTAATCTTCTCACATCTCACACTACTCACATTCACCACACATTTCTCACTTCCTTTTTATATCTTCATGCCTCTATGAAGAGATACATCCTTTCATAATGACCCTTCAAATAGTCATGAATCCTCTTTGATAACAATTGTTGCCTTTTCACACATGTTTGCAATAATATATATGTTTATCCTCCACACACTTCTCTCTTGACTAATAGATCTTCCTTTCTATTCCACACATATCTCTTACTTTCCACACACTCTATTTATATCTTTACATTTCAATGAAGAGTTGCATCTCTTTGAAAAGAGATAACTCTTTAAAAGGATGTCTTTTTGTTAAGACTAATTGTTGCCTTTGAACACTTTTTATTTCTTTTCATTTCTCCTTAATTTCATGAATAATCTTCTATTATTTTCTTCCATCAAATCTTCTTGTGCTTGTATAATGTATCTTCTTGTTCTCCATGCTTCTTTCTACAATTTATTTCTCTTTTTATATCTTCTCGCCTCTATGAAGGGAGACATCTCTTAACAAAGAGACAAACTTTACTAACCATTTAAAACCTTTGAAAACAAATCGCGCCTCTCCACTAAATGATGTATTCTTAATGAGTGTGTTCCACATCACTTCCGAGATATTTTCTACAATGATATTCTAATCTTTTTCCTTTAACATCACTAACAATAGTATCGTTCATTCACTTTGACATCAATGACAATATTCTAACAATCTCTCATACTCCTTTAACATCAATGACAATCAATTCCAACAGCTTGTGAGTGCATGGCTTGTCAATAGAAGAAGTCAGAGCATACTTTCCCAATGGGATTATTGCAACCATTACCTATCCCTAAGTAGAAGTGGGAAGGTGTATCCATGGACTTTATTATAGATCTTCCGAAGGTGCAAGGTAGAGACCATATTTATGTGGTAGTTGATTAGTTGACTAAATATGCACATTTATTTTCCATTTCATTTGAGTACAAGGCGCCTCAAGTTGCAAATTTGTTCTTGAGAGAGGTCTTTAGACTCCATGGGTTGCCAAAGAACATTATCAATGATCAGGAAAGCAAGTTTCTCAATGCTTTTTGGCTGGATCTATTTAGATTGGTTGGCATAAAGTTGACCCTGAGCGCCAATTACCACCCCCACATTGATGGTCAGACGGATATAGTCAACAAATTAATGGAAGGATATTTGTGTAATTATGTTGTAGGATACAAGACTTAGATTAGGTGGTTACACTTAGGTGAGCATTGCTACAATACGACCTATGATATGTCCATTGTAATGACTCCTTTTAGAGTGTTGTACAACTATGACTCTACATCTTTCGTAGATTTGATATTTGGTGAAAACAAAGCTACTAAGGCTAAGGATTGGATTCAAGAGAGTCAAGACATCTTTAAGTCACTTAAGGACAATCTTAGAGTGCCCAGAATCAGAAAAAAACTTATGTAGATAGGAACAAAATTGAAAGAAGTTTTGAGGTGGGTGATTTAGTTTTCTTATGCCTTCATCGTTGCAAGCAATCTTCCTTGAAGAATCTGAGTGGTGCAGAGAAGTTGAAGCCTCGCTTATATGGCCCTTGCACAATTGCATAGAGGGTTGGTGAAGTAGCATATGAATTGGAGTTGACAAAGAACAAAATGTGTTTCACGTTTCTTGCCTTAAAAAGGAACTTGGGTAGCACATCATGTCATCACTTGAGCTTCCACTATTGGATGAGGAGGGAAAATTGGTATTAATTCTTGATGCTATTCTAGATATCAAAGAGAGGGGTATGAATATCACTATTTAAACCTCAACCTATCAATAAATGGTGGCTATATCCTAACCACAATATTGATATTATTCATTTATCAACATTATTAGCATATCTATATAGGTTAAGAAGTAGAGTAATTAAGGATCATCATATTGAGAGATTTTTCTATTGAGGATGCTACTTGGGAAGGTGAACAAATTTTACACCATCGTAATCTTCGATTGCTTGAGGACAAATGATTTCAAAAAGGGAGGACTATAATATACCCTTCAAGGAGTAGCCAAAAGAGTCCATTTAGACTATATTATTCTTGTAGGCTAATTTCAAGACATCAAGGAATAAATATAATTAATTAATTCAAGGTTGTCCAATATAGTACATATGATGGGATGTCATCTCCCCATTCCACCCCAACAATAAATTCAAAATTTGGAGGGAAAAGAATAGTGTTTTTCAACACTAAAAAAATATTCAAAATTTAAATAATATTAAATAATATAATTTTTTAATTTTAATAATACTAAAATTCAAAGAGTAAGTTGGTCGACCTCGTTTGGTTGGCAATCTGTTGACAGGTACATTTAGTTGTTTATTTGGTCTAGGAGAGGGGGGAATCATGGATTGATGAATCAAGTCGATGGTATGCTGAGACAAGAAGCCTCTGCTACCAAGCTTTGGCTTTGGCGAGACAAAAACCTCATCAAGCTATCTATGAATTTGTTCTCATTTCACATAGTTTCTCATTGTTGATGCATCACTCATCATTCGAGGTCTGGGCGATTAAAGCAACAATCTCAGGGAGACAATTTTCGTTGAGTAATTGGCGGAGCCTTTGGATCATGCCTTACTCAAGCCACATCATACCTATCATAGCACTAATAGGTGTTCCCTTCTGAGAAGGGTTAAGCACATATAACCTTTGTGCCAGGCACTGAGCGACCATTATGAAGCAACATATAATCCAAGGAAGGCGTCAAGAAGGCACCATTGTAAGGGCACCTAATCGTAGGAAATAATTGTTGGTAATCGCCAACATTCACGACATCATTCGGAAACATCAAATACATGTGAGATCATTACAACTCTCAACAACTGGACATTCACGCATCATTACAAAAGTTGGTTCTACAATGAACATTCATTCCCAGGGATATTCACAACCTCCATACATCTGGAAGCGGGATCGGGCCATCCTCCATCTAGTGCTAACACCCACGGGTCTGGTTCAACACTTAGCTTGGGTTCAGCATTGGATTGGAGAACTGTTAATGCGATTGTGGAAAGAACTTGTGAGTCAATTACTATCGTTTGATAATTTTGAAGCATCTTCATTGTCTAAGAGCCTATTGTGATTCAAAATTAGATTTGGACATCTATGGCCTCAACATAACCATATGACTCATTAATGCCTATCTTGGTTGTTACTTTCCTTTGTTGTGAGGCTCAGAGCCTGCCATATTAATGTTACCATCATTGAGTACAAATCTGAGTGGTGAACGTTGTGATTGCCATTAGTCCGGTGTTCATCTTTGTGGTTATGAGACTAATCTAAGATCAAAGAGTTTGTTTACTGACATTATGCAAGTATTCTATATTGAGTGAATTGGATTGTATGTTCGTTTTTCTGTGTATCAATATTTGGCATTTTCCAAAAAATTTGTTTCAATCATTCGATATTGGGACAACCTCTTACAGTGGTATCAGATCCACCTTGCCAAACTATGAAAATTTTGCAGCCTCGTGAAAAATCAAAGCGATGGATCTAATGCCATTACGACAATTAGAACCTACTAAAGAAGTGGAAAAATGGCATGCTAAATATATGAACCTACAATTAGACATTCATCAAGACCTAACCTTTACTAAATATTTTTAACTTCAGACAAATGGGCGAAGGAGAGATATAAGGAGCAGTTGTGTAAGGAGAATTTCAAAATGGAACGATTGGATCAAAAAAGGTACACATCTGAAGCCATCAAAATCTTGGAGGAATATTTAAGGCTGTCTAATCAGATTAAATCTATATTTTCTTTTGAGGATTATTTGGGTTATCGGAATTGGATAAATCCAAGTGAATGGAGACTTTATGACTACATAAGATAAATGGGAAAAGAAGAGAAAATTTCAAAAGCAACAAGGGTGGAACCTGAAGTGGAGAAGATTTCAGCAGTACAAGAGGGGTTCAAGGAAGATGTGATGATAGTGAAGCAGAAAGAAGGATCGGAGTTTCAAGCTATCAAACAGGAGGACACCTCAATGACAAAAGATAGTAATATCCAAGAAACATCAACCCAAATCCAAGGTATGGACATAACTGCATCATGTAATTACGATGATTCACAAGGTATGGGACCATACAACACTATGCAACATATTAGATGTGATGATGTGATTGGTTTGTTTGAGATTGAGTGCCATGAAAAAGAATAGGTTTATCTAGGAAACCCCATGATTATGCACACTGATTACATGGAGGTTGTCCAAGAAACATTCACACTCCTTTGTTCCAAGATTGATCAGATCACTGATGGAGTTTGGATGAGAGATGTTTATCTATTAGAGTTGTATGGGAGACACTTTATTGAAGAGCTAATCATAAAAACTAAGGGATGGCCTAATAGAAAGATCTTGTGGTATGACAATGTTTGGTTTGTCATGGATAGTATGGGACTCACATGCAAGGATGAACCAATGATGTTGAGAGCTAGTAAAGAGAATGCAATGTCTAAAGAGGATGCAGTTGTCCTCACACATTTTCAACAAGTTGAGGATTCACTCCTTACATCATCTAATGAGGAGTACATGTATCTTCATAATGACCACAAGGCAGAGGCGCATGGTGTCATGAAATGTGTCAAATCAGTGATGACTAATCAGATTTATGATGGTGATGTTGAAGACAAATCAGAAATGTTGCATGGGTGTTTTATGTCCCATAAGTCCCACCACTTGGAAAGGCAATTGAAGGTAAATGATAGTCAAATTATGGCAGCCCTAACTCATTTTCATGGCATTCATAAGATGATGACAGAATAATGTTGGAAGCCTCTAAGTGGACATGAGGGACTTGAAGGAGGTATATCTCTTGATAATTTCTACAAACTCCAGGAGGCTTTGCTAGTGGTGAATTTGAACTATCTACACTTACTTGCGGATAGGGATCATCTCCTCACACTTGATGAGATTTATGTTGATGCCTTGGGACATAAGGAAGATGAGTTAGGGAGCACTCAAAAGGCTCTCCAAGAATTGAAAAATCATGTGGGTGATCTTTGTTGGGAGTTGATCTTGGCACACTCTTCATCACACCTAGCGGAACGTAATGTCCGCTTCTCAGCAGTGATCAATGTAGTTGGCCGTTAGCCTATCCCAAAGGCCCGTAGGCTAATTGGAAGCAGAAATTAAGGTTTCCTATTTTCTAGGAGGATGTTTTGACAGATTTGGGGGATTGTATGTTGGATTTTCACAGTTTTGATTCTGGTTTCCTTCTAGGTTTTCAAAGAACTTCGCAGTGGTGTCACATGCATAAAAAACGGAGGACTTTTTCGGACTCACTATTTTTAGTAAGTTGTGGCAGTTGCTCAAAATGTGGTTATATTGCATTTGGACACACTTACTATTCTTAGCAGTATGCTATTTTTAGTGAGTGCTATTTTTAGCAGGTTTTCAACAAGCCAATTTCGAGGCTATTTCTGGCAAGTTAGTTGAGCAATTTCGGTCATCAGCTATTTTTGGTAGGTCAGAGCTTGAAATGGGCGCTCCACTTGTTGAGGTAAAATATTTTAATAAAGTGATTCTATTAAGGCATGGAGGACGCCTTAGGGAGAAATAAGCTAATTTTATTGTGACTTCACTTTATCATATTTGGACGCCTATTTAAGGAGATATAGTATTTTATAAAGTGTCTCACTTTATTAACTTTTCGATGCCACATTACACTTTATTGATATTTTTTAATAAAGTGTTATGTCTTCATGAAGTGGACGACTTGGGAAAAATATGAAATGAAATGCAATTTGACAAACATTTGCAAGATGAATGTGAATTTGGATTAGGTGCCCATCTTGGAGGGAATTGAAATTTGAATTTGGAGACAAAAGGCTATTTATATGAGTGTTGGGCTCTTTGTTTTTCATCTATGAGAAAATATAACAAAGTGCTGCCAAAATGGAGAGTGAAATTCTTCGAGGAATGTATACCTCCTAGCTTGTGCTTAGTTTCTTGCTTGAAAGATAGCAACTAGCTAAGTGAGAGGGTTGTTCTTTACAGTAAAGAACAAATAGAGTTCATTGTAATGGAGTTATTTGAAGTCTTTTGATGTCTTTTGAGTTTTTTGTCAGTTTATAGATTGTTGTTTTGCTGTGAAGCTGAAAGTGAAATTTAATCATAAGTCTGAGAATGATTTTTGTTGGCTTCTGGGTATTGGCTCTATCTTTTCCTAGGCCCTGGGCACCCTTGTTTGCAAATTTTGAGAATTTTTGGAGGAGTCTTAGATTTTATATTGCTGTTCGCCCCTCTTGGAGGTTGTACCATGCATGTAGGTTGCCTTGGGAAATGTGCTTTAATAATATCTCTAGTTTGTTGTGGTTTCTTGGTTCTAGTTTGGTTGCCCACTCCTTAGGCATCATTCGCATTTTGTTTCAAGTGATTTGATTGAGTTTTGAATGAGTTAGGAGAATTTTGGTGAGTTTCATTGTTGCTGGTGTGTGTTTTCAGTTTGTTGGTCTGTTATATCAGATTGTAGTAGTTGGAGATTTTGGCTTGATTTTCATTTTTGGGAGTCTCTTTGGAGTTGAAGACACATTCTATATCATTTGCAACACTTTGAATATCTATAATACTTGGCTCTTGCAAGATTCTCTTTCACATTGTAATGTTGATTCAATAGTACTGATTAGCCCTTAATGCTTCTACAAATTCTCTATTGTATTCCCACTTTTAGTGGAAGAGGTTGGCTTCTCACCTTCTTTACTTTTCTTGCATAAGCATTTCATTCCCACTGCTCGGTGGAAGAGATAGGCCTCGTCATCTTTACTTTTTGTACTGCATTCTCATTTGCTAATCGGCTAAGCCGTCACTCTACTCCCGCTGAATAAGTGGTAGCGTTGCATGTTTTGTAATTCCAACATTCAGTTTTCAACCTAACGATCCCTAGCACCATATGCTCACACCTTGCCCGTCATTGGGATCTTGGCGTACATTCTTGTTATAGGGTTACATTTCAATGTTGGTTTGGATTTGCTAACGTTGACGAGTGGCTTTGTTGTTAAAAATTGAAAACGATCGTAAGGGGGTCATTACAGTGGTATCAGAGCCAAGATCTTGCCATCTTGTGACCATCAAAATTTAGTTGTCAGATTGTGATGGAGAAAACAAACCATACACAAGAAGTCAGGCAAGAACTCACAGTCAGTTTCCACCAGTTTCAGAGGCAGATACATTTTCAAAGGCTTTGAGAGAGACTGGTATAGCAGTTGAAGATATTGGTAAAGTAGTTGAAGATACTAGTAAAGCAATTGAAAACATGTTAGAAAGTGCTAGAGCTTCCATGGAGGAAAAGAAAGCTAAAATGGAGAATAAATTTGATGGCATGATAGATATGATGTCACGTTTGTTAGCAAGGATGGATCAACAAGTGATTCCAAATCATTCCCAACCACAAAGCAACATTGGAGAAAATAGTGGTACCAATGGCAACAATGGTTCAGAAGTCAATGAAAGGAATAGAGCGGTTGGACAACATGTTGCAACCACTAGAGGTTCAACCTCTAGGCCTGTTTTCCCTACCTTCATCAAAGGGAGGAGCTACCAATGGAGAATAAGGTACCCTTTGTAGATGATACAAGACAAGCATACATGGAGTATGTTACCTTGCCACCGAATCTCAGAGAACAATGGTCTTTTGACCAATTCATGAACCAAAGAAACAAAAGGAATGGCGGAAGAGTTGAATACCGTGCTCCTATGGGTCCTAGAACTGATTATCATCAAGCCCTTGGAAAGGTGACCTTAGCCCATTTTGATGGGAGTGATAAGTTTACGACAAGGTCGTGGGTGCAAAAGATTGATAACTACCTTTCACTCAGACCGATGCTTGAAGATGATGCCATAAAGTTTGCAACCTTGCACTTGGAAGGAGCTGCCCATGAGTGGTGGTATCATGGTTTGGTCACTCTTGACCACAACCTCATTCAACCATTTGATGATTTCACCAATAAGCCGATTGAGAGATTTGATACTAAGGATCCTGAAGTGAAGTTTCGTGAGCATGCACAGCTGAACAGCATAGCTCGTTGGATGCATCATAACTAATTTCCAAAGACTTTCCCTGATGGTGCCCAACATCATAGAAAGAAGACTAGTTGTGTTGTTTTCTAAAGGTTTGATGGAGCCATTGAAGGGGTGGGTAAAATAATTTGATCCGCCAAGTCTTGACGAAGCCATCAAGAAAGCTAGAAGCATGGAGTTGGTTGCCCCAAATCCAAAATTTCAGTCCAAGCCCTTTTCCCATAAGAAGGACAAGAAGCATTTTTCAAACCAGCATAAGAAATTTCCTTTTAAGATGGATGATGAGCTTTGTGAGAAGCTTAGAAAAGAGGGAAAATGTTACACATGCAAAGATCCATGGAGTAAGGGGCATAGATTCTATAGAAGAGGCCATTCTAATCATATGGAGGCCTATTCTAATTTTGGATCAGAAACTGATCACTCAGAACAGCAGTCTGATTTTGCAGAAAGTGAGGATTAAAAAGATCCAAAAGAGTCTGAGGATGAGCAAGAAGGTGGGGGCACATTTTCCCAACTTTCTAGTTTTCAAAAGAACGAATCTTTCAAGGTTAGTGGCATGATTGGAAAGCATCGAATTGCTGCTTTGATTGATACTGGAGCAACACACAATTTCATTGATGAAGGAGCAGTTGCAAAGAGAGGACTCAAGATTGAAGAGTTCGAAGATTTCAAAGTCATGGTGGTGGAGGGATTTCACATCTCTTGCAATCATAAGGTTTCTAACATGTCTTGGCAATTGGATAACCATGAAGTCAAAGATGACTTCTATGTTGTTAGTATTGGAAAAACGAATGTTGTCCTTGGCATTCAAAGGCTGCGATCTCTTGGAGAGATCTCTCTAAATATGCAAACCATGGAGTTGAAGTCTCATTCAAATGGAAAGAAGGTGGTGCTAAGAGGAATGTCAAATGGAGGTCCTCGAATTGTGTCTTTCAAAAGAATGGAGAGGCTGATTCGACATGATCAAGTTGAGTGGGCAGCAGAGTGTATGGTTCTACCAGCTAATCTAGTTGAGACAAAGATAATCTAGTTGAGACAAAGAAGGAATATCCACCTAATATATAGTCATTGCTCACTAAGAAAAGTAAGGTCTTTGTTGATCTACCTCCTAGGAAACCTCCTGAAAGGGGGACCGAGCACGTCATCGAACTTAAAGAACAGGCCAAGCCAGTTATTACAACCACATACCGATATCCTAAGAAGCAAAAAGATGAGATTGAAAAGAACATAAGAGAACTCTTGGAGATGGGTTTCATTCGCCCAAGTAAGAGTCCTTTTGCTTCAGCTGTTGTGCTTGTGAAGAAAAAGGATGGAACCACTGCATGCGCGTAGACTACCGTGCATTGAATCAAAGCACCATCAAAAAACCGGCATCCTATTCCTAGGATAGATGAGTTCATTGATGAACTACATGGAGCCAAGTTCTTTTTGAAGATTGATCTAAGGTCGGGCTACTATTAGATTTGTATGAGGGGATCAGATGTTGAGAACACAAAATTTCGATGCCATTATGGTTATTTTGGGTTTTTGGTCATGCCATTTGGGTTGAATAATGCTCCTACTACTTTCCAGTCTTGTATGAACCGAATCTTTTAGAAGCAGTTGAGAAAGTTTGTGTTGATTTTCTTTGATGCTATTCTAATTTTCAGCAAGACATGGGAAGAACATCTCAAGCACTTGGAGGAAGTGCTTAGCATCCTTGAATCAAAGATTTTGTTTTCCAAAGAGTCCAAATGTGAATTTGGAATGACGGAGCTGCTACACCTTGGTCACATAATTAGTGCTGGAGGAGTGAAAGTTGATCTTGAAAAGATCAAGGCAATCATGGATTGGCTGCCTCCAGAGAACTTGACGCATTTGAAGGGGTTCTTGGGTCTTTTTGGCTTCTATAGAAGATTTGTGAAAGGCTACTCTCAAATTTTTGCTCCTCTTACTAATCTCACCAAAAAGGGAGTTTTTGTATGGTCAGAAAAGGCACAAGGTGTTTTTGATAAGTTCAAGAAGATTATGAGTCCGTGCCCAGTTTTGGCTATACCTGATTTTTCCAAGCCCTTTGAGTTGCAATGTGATGCATCAGGAGAAGGAGTTGGTGTTGTTTTGATGCAAGAAAAACACCCCATTGTGTTTGAGAGAAGAAAACTAAGAGGTGTAGAGAAAACTTACTCCATCTATGACAAAGAAATGCTTGCAATCATGCATGCTTTGGCCAAGTTCAGGCAATATTTGGTGGGGAGTAAATTTTTTGTCAAAATTGATCACAATAGCCTCAAGCACTTCATGCATCAGAAGGACTTGAATGAAAGGCAGCAAAAGTGGTTGAGTAAGCTTCAAGCTTACAATTTTGACATTGAGTATGTCAAAGGCAAGAACAATGTTGTAACAGATGCACTATCTAGAAGACCTCATTTGAATTCATTGTGTGAGCTTACTGCTGATTGGAAGGAGTTGTTGCTTGCTAATTATGCCAAAAATCAGTTTGTAACCAGCATTGTTGAAGGTACTTTTCATGATGAAAGGTACAAAGTGATTGATGGGTTGATACAATACAAAGGGAGAATCTTCTTGGTACCTGAATCTAAGCTCAAAAAGAAGGTTTTGCAAACTTTTCATGACATTCCACTAGCTGGTCATCAAGGTTATTTCAAGACCTATAGGCAAATCCATGAAATATTTTCATGGAAGGGGTTAAAATATGAGGTATTGCGCTACATCAAGGAGTGTCACACTTTCCAAATGAAGAAGAATGAGCATACAATTCTAGCTGGTTTGTTGCAGCCTCTACGAATTCTCAATCAAAAATGGGAAAATATATCGATGGACTTCATCACGGGGCTGCCAAATGCTCAAGGCAAAGATTGTATTTATGTTGTGGTTGATAGATTAACTAAGTTTTCTCATTTCTTTGCAATCACTAGTTCATTTTTAGCAGCTCAAGTTGCAAATTTGTTCTTTCATGAGGTGTTTAGATTGCATGGGTTGTCGAAGAACATTGTGAGTGATAGGGACAGCAAGTTCTTAAGCACATTTTGGCAAAAGATTTTTAGATTGAGTGGTACTGTGCTCACTCCAAGCACTAGTTATCACCCACAAAATGATGGGAAAACGGATTTTGTGAACAAGTGGTTGGAGGGATATCTCAAAAACTATGTTTTGGAGCAGTAGAGGACTTGGATGAGATGGCTTCATTTAGAAGAGTATTTCTACAATTCATCCTTCCACATGTCTATCAGAATGTCTCCATTCATGGCGCTCTACGGATATGAGCCCCCTAACTTTGTTGATTTGATGTTTGGTGATAGCAAAGGCCCTCAAACGAGGGATATGTTGCAACAAAGTCAAGATAAATCTTCAAATAGCACAAAATCAACAGAAATTGTATGCTGATCAACAACATGTTGAGCACACTTTTGAGGTTGGTGACATGGTATATCTTAAACTCCAGCCTTACAGACTGTCTACTCTCAAGAAAAGTGGAGCGGAGAAACTCAAGCCACGTTTCTATGGGTTGTTCAAAGTCATCAGGAGAGTTGGTGCAGTGGATTATGAGTTGGAGCTACCAGCGAGTAGCAAAGTTCACAATGTCTTCCACGTGTCTTGCCTCAAGAAGGCACTTGGGCACAATGTTTTTGCTTCTTCAAATTTGCCTCCATTGGATGAGAAGCGACAGTTGGTTTTGGTTCTAGAGGAGATCATTGATTCCAGAGAACGCTCTTTGACGAGAAGGACAATCAAAGAGTTTTTGGTGAAGTGGAAGAATTTGCCTATTGAGAATGCTACTTGGGAGAATGAGGAGATTTTGCAGCATCCAGAATTGTGATTGCTTGAGGGAAAACAATCTTGGGGAGAGCAGACTGTAATGTCCCCTTGTGAGTAGTGATCAATGTAGTTGGTCGTTAGCCTATCCCGAAGGCTCGTAGGCTAGTCGAAAGTAGAAATTAGGGTTTTCTATTTTCTAAGAGGATGTTTTGGCAGATTTGGGGGATTGCATGTTGGAGTTTCACAGTTTTGATTTTGGTTTCCTTTTGGGTTTTCAAAGAGCTTCGTAGTGGTGTAACATGCATAAAAAACAGAGGACTTATTCGGGCTTACTATTTTTAGTAAGTTGCGATGACTGCTCAAAATGTGGTTATATTGCATTTGGACACACTTACTATTTTTAGCAGTATGCTATTTTTAGTAAGTTTTGTTTTTAGCAGTGGCTATTTTGAGCAAGTTTTCAATAGGCCAATTATGAGGCTATTTCTGGCAAGTTAGTTGAGTAGTTTGGGTCTTCAACTATTTTTTATAGGTCAGAGCTTGAAATGGGTGCTCCACTTGTTGAGGTAAAATATTTTAATAAAGTGAAATTCTATTAAGGCATGGAGGATGCCTTAGGGAGATATAAACTAATTTTATTGTGACTTCACTTTATCATATTTGGATGCCTATTTGAGGAAAAATATTATTTTATAAAGTGTCTCACTTTATTACCTTTTGGACGCCACATTACACTTTATTGATATTTTTTAATAAAGTATTATGTCTTCATGAAGTGGACGACTTGGGAAAAAGATGAAATGAAATGCAATTTGACAGATATTTGTAGGATGAATGTGAATTTGGATTAGGCGCCTATTGTGACCTATTTCACACATCGCCCCATTGCAAATGGGGACCCCCAAGTTTTGGTTTCGCCCTTTGCGTTCCCAGTTTGGAGTTCAAAATTTGAGTAATTTTTATGAGTCAATCTAGCAAAGTTAAAAGTTTGAACCCGTTTGTGTGCCTGAACGTCATGGAAGGGCTCAAAAGGTCTGGAAGACAAGGATCGCATGTGCTTTCAATCATTTCTAACACTTCCTATTTTTTAGGGATTCTGCTTTTTTGATTTTTCGCATTTTTAGGCCATTCTGGAGTTCCTATTTTTTAGGGATGCTTTTTTCTTTTTACTATTTTTAGAAATTTTTTTATTTTTAGAAAGTTTCTATTTTAGGAAAGTTTTTATTCTAGTCCCACTGAGCATGAAGTCAACACGCCTCCAGAAATCAACAGCTAAATCAAGGTAAATGGCAAAAAGTTGGCAAAAATGGCTAAATCTGGTGAAGTGCACCCATGAGAAGGAATGGCAGGCCAAGCATGAAGTCCACCCTTGCCTTTGGCATAAGGCAGGCACTGGCAAGCCAAGGCTGAAGTCCGCCATGGCACAGGAAGCCTCCAAGTCTGCCCATGGCTTGAAGAGGGGTGAAGTCCGCCCATGGCACAAGGAAGGGTCAAGTCCGCCCTTGGCAAGACAAGCACAAAGTCCGCCTTAGAAGAAAATAGAAGGAGAGATGTCCAAGTCCGCCATGGCTTGATGAAGGGTCAAAGTCTGCCCTTGGAAGGATAGGTGGATGGCTTGATGGAAGGTCAAGTCCGCCCTTGGACAAGTAGAATGCCAAGTCCGCCCAAGACAAGGAAGTGTCCAAGTCCGCCATGCCTTGGTGAGGTGCCAAGTCCGCCCAAGCCAAGTGAATGGCAAGCAAGACATGAAGTCCGCCCTTAGACAAATGAAGTGCCAAGTCCGCCCTTGGACAAGCAAGATGCAAAATGCGCCCATGGCAAGAAAGAGTATGAAGTCCGCCCAACTTTCAAGAGGAAATTTTTCTAAGGCATGGAAAAATGGAATTTGCCTAGAGAGAGAAGAGTTTAAGCTAGCATAAAATTCACTCCTCGGCATGACGGAGCGAAATTTGAAGGCACAGAATGAAGAATGTCTAGCAGGGCAAACACGAAGTCAACCCAACTCGGCATAAAATAAATTCCTAAGGCATATAAAAAATTGCAAAATGGCAGAGGAATCTCCAAGTCCGCCCAACCCAGAAGGAGAGAGAAAATGAAGTTTTTGGCTAAGTATGAACATCCAGAGAAGCCAGAAGTCCGCCCGAAGAGTTGAAAATTGACAGAGAATTCATGAAGCACATTTTGTCTAGGCAAATGATTGGAGAATTAAATAATCCGCCACAGACAGACAAATTTGGCCAAGTGTTCATTTAAACGGGTTGGAAATTTATTATTTAATATTTTTAATTATTTCCCGACATTAGGAAATTTTAATTAGAATATTCAAAGTCTAGAGAAAATGAGAGATTACTTGGAAGAATAATCATTTCACCTTAGGTAAAATTAAATTTTCCATGATTCAAGGATTAAACGTGTTGGAAAATCAATTTTAAAGATTAAATTAATATTTTCCAATAAATTTAAGTGTTCAACACTTAGGCAAATTTTAAAGAGAAAGAAATCTGAAGATTTCAGATAGAGGTGGCACCATGGTAAAAATTGGAAACTTGCCTTAACAAATTCTGAAAAGAATTGGAAACTTGTTAAACGAGGAAGAGAAAATGTTTCTAAAATTGAGAGAACTGAGAGAAAAAAAAGTAGTTGCTACAGAAAATTGCACTTCTCAGCCATAAAATGAGTTTCAGCAACTCATTCTTCACGAATTCGACTGAGACGAAGTTTGTTCTCTCAAATCTGCAAGAAGTAATTTCCAGAGAGGAAAATACTGAGGGTAATGTTATTCTTCTTTAGTGGAAGAAGTAATTTTATGCAAGGACGTGATTTTTAGAAAGAAATAAATTATTTCTTTATTGAAAGTCGCACTTCTCAGCAGATTGGTGCACTTCCTTTGTCAAATTTTCAGAAGTTGTGATTTGTTTGTAGCAAGAGGACATTCTCGGAGGTTGATGACCAACTAGGGAGAGTCGTCCAGATAAGCGCAAATGAATTTTTCCAGCAAGGGGTCGCAACCGGAGTCCAAGATAAAGTCAAAATGGAAGAATATTACAAACACCAACCTTCGGCACATCGACCTCAAGGAATTCAAACGAAGGATGTACGGGAACAACGGATTCTTGCCGACGCCTATTGCCGAAAGAATGATGAGAAACGGAATTGTTCAAGCCACCGGATTCCCACCTGCGATTGAATGTGTTGAGCTGATGGTAGAGTGTGCCCTTCACTATGACACTCAAGAAAGGCGAATTGTTGCACCCGATGGGAGAATACTGGTTCATCTCGGAGAGTTAGCCATACAAGAAGCTTTTGGCATCCCCACATATCACAAGACCACTTATAAAACTAAGGAGGATGCGAAGAGATTGTATGATGAAAAGCTTGACCTTTGTGCCGCCAACATTAATAAGTCATGGCTGGATAAACAAGAAGCGTCA
This sequence comes from Sequoiadendron giganteum, assembly GCA_007115665.2. Classification (NCBI taxonomy): domain Eukaryota; kingdom Viridiplantae; phylum Streptophyta; class Pinopsida; order Cupressales; family Cupressaceae; genus Sequoiadendron; species Sequoiadendron giganteum. Next base: position 68,546,093 of record VCHN02000014.1, on the reverse strand, counting down.
GTCAAAAAGATGTTGAAGAACCTGTTGCACACAGACTTCAAGGAGGATTACGGAGATATTATTGTCCTGTTGAACAGGATAGTTGGCAATCCTTTGGGGGCACCTTTCAAGACTTGGATGTACTATTTTATTGAAGACATCATGGAGGAAGTAAAAATGTTCAACTGGTCGCGCATGATAAGCAACAGTCTCCACGAGAAGCTGGTCAACCTGGAGAAGACCAAAACATTCTATATGAGCTCCTACATCATCTACATGTTGGCTAGGACATACAGGTATGCAGGCTTGATTTGCAAAGGCATAGTTGGCAACGAGGAAAATGAGTTGAAGTCTTACGACTGCTATCCACAGCTGTAGTTGAGTGAGAAGACCCACTTCAGACAAGCACATGATGCCTTCCTCATGTACATAACGAGGATACTTCAAGGAGGAACGCACCAACTGCTAACTCATGAGGCCAAAAGTCTAATAGGCAAATACGGATCTTGGTTCATCCAGTATCCGAGGTATACATATATCAAAATCCAGGGATTCACTGGGAATCCATACCGATTGCCTATCTTTCCTACAAACGAGATGATCCTGCTTGAAGTGTTGAGACAGCTAGAGGAATATCAAAGCTTCCAGAGGACGAAGCAGAAGGAGGCAGTCACTTTTCCCTTCTTTATAGGGAACATGCTGGAGACATGTCCGTCAGCACAAGCAGTTGAGAGCGCCAAGCTTGAAATACAACATTACCCCTTTGCCACTTATCAGTCTAGGGACAACTTTGACCCACATCATCACATTAAGACTATGGATGGAAGGAGATATAGGCACAGGGTCGAATTAGAGGACTTTTGGGCGGACGTTGCAGATGAGTTCGAAGTCAGATGGAGAATGTGGTCCAGACTGCCTATTAGCTTGATCAGGGCGACCGAGCTTTGTCGAGTGCCTGATCAGTTGGAGGATGATGGAAAGCAAGTACGACCGTGCCTTGATGAGAGCTTGCCCCTGCCTGTTGTTAGATAGTCAGAACCCGAACATGTTGACTTGAACACCTTGATGAGACCAGTCATCAAGTACACACAATGGTGGGTCGACCAGCAGATCTAGGAACTAAGGCGGATGGAGGTGACGCTAACCTATGACAGGTTGAGCGAGATGGAATCCTACTCTTCGAATGTAGAAGCATCCCAGGGCGTAGACATAATAGAAGCCACTACTTCCAGAAAAAGGAAGGAGATAGTTGTAGGCAAGGAGCCGGTTCAAAAGCAAACAAGGGTAGAGCCTTCACGCTCTGCCACATCTAGAAACATCGAGGAGATTTTAGCTACCGCTGATGCTTCATTAGCCAACATTAGAGATCCCTCCCCGATTCCTGAAGAAAATGTGGAGCCTCAGCTGGACGATGATGAACCGCTATCTCCCATAGGCACAAAAATACTAGGGTCTGATGATGATATAGGCGCCCAAAATGATGACTTTCAAGAGGGAATGATCTCAGCCCTTTGAGGAATTTTGGACGCTCCCGATAGAGAAGGTATGCTGGAAGAAGATGGCATGGAACAAATCACAATCCCGGACTGGCTAAAAGAAAGGATGAAAATACAAGTGCCAGTGGAAGAAAAGGAAGAGGATGATACTGCAGACTTCTTGGCCAGAGTTACACAAACTTCAGTCAAGAAGCCGGCTAAGAAGTTCTCAACATACAGAGGGATGAGGCCGGCAACCGAACCGTACAGATTGTAGTGTCAACAGTGGACAAGTCATAGGAAGACATAGCCCCACATGAGTACGTTGTCACCACCATCGACTTGGGTCCAACTACAAAGGGCCAGGAAGTTGAAGATTTGGACAATTCAGTGTCCACCATCAAGTCGAGGTTGGCGAAGGAGGTGGCAAAGAGGAAAGAGTGCCAGCAGAAGATTGAGCGCTTGAAAGAGTACATCCAGCATCTGATCAAGCCACTTGATCAAGATGACACAGCAGCTCCCCTTCTCCCGGACTCTTCACAAGAGGCAGTGAAGGATATAGAATAAGACAGGGTCATGGCTAGAGAGGCTAAAGAGTGGATAGCAGTCAAAGGCACAAAAGCTGATGCATTCATGGAGAAGTTGACCTTGGTCTATGGTCAGGCCACTTCATTACTCTCTAGACTAGCCGCCTTGGAAGAAATGTGGGATGGCCTTCTGGATGTACAGGAAAGAATAATTCCTTGCCTTAGGGTTCTAAAAGGGGTTCCAAAGCAGGAACTGATAGATGGAGGCATCATTGCAGCAGGAGCAACTTACGATTTCCACACCTGGTATTGGGCTTTGACGGCACGAGGAGAAGTCTTGGAAAAAGTAAAGGCTGATGGGCTCAAAGTGGAAGAGAAGATTAGAGAAGTTCAAACTAGGGTCCTCAACATGGTCGCCGACATCCTGGACAAGGAGGTCATACGAGAGAACGACTTGCAGCTGGAGGCTTTAAAGGGTAAGGTACATGAAAGCTTCTTTGCTATCACTGAACCTATTTTGAAGCAAAACTAGGCCAAAATGGCAAACTTCCTAGACATCCGAGAATCTTTTGTGAAGACGGAGCCAGAATGGGAGGACATCTTTGTCAAATGTGCTGAAAGTATGGACGGATTGGAGTTCAGGATCGGAATGCTTCCACAAGTCACTATGGAAGAGGTTGCCTCGATCGTGTATAGATTCATCGAACACACGGCAACTCGGGAGGATAGGGATGGAATTCCTTGAAAGTAGCTCCAGGCGCCAACTCACCTTGTCAACTCTTAGTTCATTAATATTATTTTGGGAAACCCTAATTAGGATTTATTTGTTTCAATCTTGGTCATTGCCTCATTTTAATCTAAGCCATTTATTCATTTTTGGAACTCTATATAAAATTGTGTGCTCTCATTTTCAATTTGTGAACTGAGTAGTATGAGATTGTTGCGATAGACTATTTCCATTAATAAAAGCTCTAGTGCATGATTTGCTGAGAACCACTTTTGTTTCCAAATAGTGTGCAAGGTTTACATCTCCTTCAGCATTTAGAGTAAAGTTAAACTAGTATTTTATTTGAATATTTCTTAGTGAATGATAGATCTGATAGCAGTGGTGGATGAAATTAAGCTCATACTTTTGTTGAATAGATGATTTGTATTCAATTTGTAAAGTTAGCCTAAGCTATTAAGCTGTGGATGCTTAACTTCCGTTTGGATAATCGTTAATTCAAACATGAAAATCATTATCACCTCCATTGAAGATTGCACCCGCTTTGCATAGTTGTCCTAAGGAGGCGAAACAAGTGCGGTTATTCCAGTTTCATTTAGTCACTACCATCTCTTGAGTTCGTAGGCTTAGCTTAGGCCTCTAAACCCTTATCTTTTGCCCTTTTTTTGGAAAATTTGAAATACCCAATGGAAAGAGCCTATATTGTCCCCTTTTTCATGAGCATCAAAATTGGGGATTAGCCTATTTTTCCTAACCCTCCTAGGCTAATAGTTCTGGATAGAGGGTTTCTTGGACGAGCACTTGGTCGTCAATTTGTAGTGTGTATCTCCGGAGTATGGTGGTAGGGTGAATTGTGGCATTTGGCACAATACTTGTGCTTAAATTTATGATACTCACCTTTAATTTCACCATCCTTGGCCTAGGGACCATGTGTCTTCAAAAGGAAGGGAACACTTTATATTTTTCAGTTACTATTCATTCCTAAAGTGAAAAAAGAAATAACTTAAATGAATAGTGCTTACTTTAATGAATAGCGTTTTCTTTGTAAAATTATAAATAGCAAGTGAGAAAGTTCGACCCTCTTCATGCATGGATGATTTTGCTTGTTGAAAACTTGGAAGTGTTGCTTTGGAGAAAGAATGAGGCTAGGGTTTCCTGATTTCTTGCAGTGGGTGAGCCTGGTGGGGTTTGGTTCTTCATTTGGAGCTGCTTGAGGATGTGAAACACCACCTTTAAGGTTGTTGATCAATTATTGATGCTTCAGTTAGAGACCTGTGTTGCTATTTGCAGACCTGTGTTTCTGTTTGCAGGTTATTTCGAACTTGTTTTTTAGTGGTTTTGACTGCCATATTCTTCAATCACGATTAGTACGAGAGCTGCTCGCTTTTGAGAAGTTTTTGGGGCTGTTTTGAAGAGCTACAACCAGCCGCTTTTTATTGAAAGTTTCAACCAGCAAAAGAAAAAGAGACGCCTCTCCTTGGTGGCTGGTATCATTCCAAAAGGGGGTGCCCTTGTCCTAGAAGACCTCCTATACCGGATTTTGGTGGGAGAAGTTCGTCTTTCATGAGTTGTGTGCACTTCATTAGGGGCGGGTACTGTAGCAAGTCACTATTCACAATGCTTGTATGGCTGTAAGTAAAAATCATGGCATAAGATGTATCTTTTAAAATCTAATGTAAGCCATCTACCTTATGTGATCTATTATGTAATGAAGAAAGCATCTTTGCCTCTTAAATTGAGTAATTACTTGAGTTATTTTCAATAGATTAATTTATTAGAAGTTTCCAACTTTATGCATATGCTCTTTAGTGCCATTTTAGTGTTACTAGCAAACAAACTCAGAAGCACGAAAAGAGAAATTTAACCAAAACAAAATCAGACCTATGAAACTCAATGAAAAATAGATCAGCAAAGTGTCGATACACTACAGTGGTATCAGAGCGGTTTCCTGCCAACTTGTTGGGTGGTATCAAAGCGGTTTCTTGCCAACCTGTTGGGTGAGTTTCACCTGCAAAAATTTTAGTTGTGCTTCATGGCTACTCACGGAAAGCAATGGAATGACATATTAAAGTAGTTGGATAGCGTAGCGAAGGAGTCAAATCAGATTTCAAAAAAGATGAATAAAATGCTTTCAGACCCAAATTCAGAGCAGTACATATTATCCTTCTTCAAGTCTAGATCACAAAACAAAAGGAAGGAGAGAGAAGAGGCATCTATAGGAGAAACTTCTAGATATCTCTACAATGAATTTGCAGCAGTTAGTGATCAACCTTCTGATGATCCTAAGAAGAGTACAAAACAAATTTGCCAAGAGGAAGATCTAGATCACATGACACTTCATGATGGCGTCAAGGTTGAAGAAAAGCAAAAGTGGGTTGAAGTTAAATCAGTTACATTAGAGCAACAACATGAAGGTAAGATTTCTTGTGATACCTCATTATATGAGTCTAGCATTACTCCAACCTATCATGACAAGAAATCGGATTGTGGTTCGGTGGACGTTATTCACCCATATGAAAGTCTGTTGAAGGCCCAAGATATTGAGGAGAATGTGAAAATTGATCTTCTACTTAGTGGAGCAGCCACTAGTGTTTTGACTACACCATTTGGTAGACATGAAGATATCAAGCATATGAGGGTTGGTTTTGTATATTTTGGCAGCGAAGAGGTAAAGAGGTCCAAAAATTTGAATGAAGGATGGTTGCAGAAAGCAAAGGAGGCTAGATTAGTGGCTGCCAATGCGAGGCAACACCTTCAAAAGGTAAAAGATAAAGTCAATCTCAACAACATAGCAAGACAAAAGGGAATAGATAACCTTAGAGGACTCCTTACACAGAGAAGGGATGCAGTTTGTTCCAATGATAGTGTTAAGGTTGATAAGCCTGGGCAATCGAAGGACTTGGTAAAGATTCTAGACAAGGGTAAACAAGAACAGTTAGAGGCTTCATCATATGGTGCAGAGGTTGTTCGTAGCTTGGAAACTAAGTTGAAAGTGAAGGAGGATGGGATTATTGCGGCATTATCTCATCATGACAGGATGCACAAATTAATTGAGGATCATCTTTGGGCAATCCAGTTAGAGAGAAGACAAGAAGGGACTGGAGCCGGATCTTCTCATGATGCCTTGCAGATTGTCAAAGAAGGTATGGAAACAATGAAGACAAATTTTTTCAACCTTCTTTTAGACAAGGACACCCTACTTAGCCTTGTTGGGATTTATTCGGATTCCTTGATGAGGGAAGCAAAGGAAGCTGATAAGCTCTCTCTAGAGCTTGAGGACGTTAAGGGTTCTTTGGTGAGCACTCAATTAGCACAGTCAAGAGAGTTTCACCTCAATTGCAGCATGAGGTAAGCTCATCAACTCATTTTCATCCCACATACACCAGATTTGACAATGACTTTGATGGCACAAAGAGGTAGGTGGAATAAGGAATGCTCTAGTCAACTCTGTTATGACTTGTCTCCGACTTCAGATGACGATTCCGGGTTTAGCAGGTCCTCTACTTTATTCTCCCACAATGATTGTCATTTGATTCAAGACTTGGAGACTTGCTGCAATTTGGAGAAAGGGTATATCTGAGTGGCGCCACTGAAGTCAGATGGTGTTGAGGTTGATAGATTTTCAATTTATCCGTGCAACCCAAGCATGATACCTGAGGTGTATCAACATAGTGTTTGGAATTGGCATGGTTTACTGAGTTGGGATCCAGGTGGAGGTAGAGTTAGCACTGTCGTTTGGAGGGGTCCTGGTGTATTGCTTCACCACTTCTGGTATGGTGGAGTTAGGATCAGGGTTGAGAGCATCTTGAATAATACCTAGCAAAAACTCACGCTTTCACAACGAAGATTAGCTTGTAGCCTGCAATAGCATGAAACGATGGTGGCTACAGATGTGCAAGATAATACTATCGAGTTGTTACATGAAAGTACTCAAGAATTGGGTACTAATGGTGCAGTATTTGGCGTGGATTCATGTCATGGTGATCTGATTTTCCAGATCAGGCCTTAGAGAACAAGTTTGATGATTCATGTGTTGACATAGAACCACAGGATCGTGAGTTGGATGGTGATACAGTTACATTGGAAGAGGAAGTGTGTGAAGATACTGTCATATCAACAATTTCTACCTTACCTGATGAGTCATCCGTTGAGGTACATAGCAGTAGTACCTTAGTTGTTGATGTGTGCATTGAGGATAGCACACATGATGTTGTTGATCATGAGGTGAGTGATGAGGACTCAGCCTCTTACTATAGTGCAGATTTGGGTGGAAATGATGAGTCACAGGGGCATCACCATCTGACGGGGCAGTTGAAGGTTAGTGATAATATGATTGTTACAGCCTTGGAGCATTTTGATGTTGCTCGACAGATGTTGGCAACCTATGGTTGGAGTACTCTTATGTCAAATGAGCATGGTGATAGCAATCTTTCCTTGGGAGAGTTCCATACACTATGAAAAGCTATTGGATTAATGAAACATAATTATTTGAAGTTACTTGCTGATAGGAACTATCTTCTCGAATGGGATGGTATTTGCTATGATGCATTGAAGGGAAAAGAAGAGGAGGTTGGAAAGCTCACTCATTAGCTTGAGGTGGCTATGGAGTCATTGCACAGCGCCTAGTTGACCCTTCAAGAGTCAACGTCATGGTTGGAGGAGCTTACCGTGGAGTTCAATTTAGCACAATCTCCACCAACTGCAGTTACAGTACAGTTTCCAATAGTGGCAATTGGTCATGATTTGACATCTACGAGTTGTAGTGAGGATGTGGTAACATCCATCCCGGATATAGGGACAGTTGACTTAGTTGAGCTGAGTACTTTGACTGAGAGCAGCAAAAAACCACATGTTACATCAGGCTCTCTGGTGGTCAGTACTATGACAGATGACGCAGGTCCGATAGCTGATAGCTCTTGTGTGGCTGTGGTGGATTCTCTTGAGAGTTGTGTGTTAGTACATGACACTAATCCATCATCTTCACAGGGGACTTGCAAAGTGTCATCTGGTTGGGAGTATGGCTCTCATGTGGATTTGTTTCCCTCTCCTAGAAGCAAATTTGTTACCTCATCCCATGCAATTGATTTTGGATGCTAGCTTGTTATGCCTCAAAGTCAGAGTGATCAACTCCCTGATTCCAATATTGCTAGTGATGAGCCATTCACCAAGTTTGGAGCATTCTATCGCAACTACACAGTTAGGAGTGCTCATCATGTTCCTTTTGATCCACACATGGAGGACTTGATGATGCATCGATGTGGATTGGCTCCAAGGTTATACCATCCGTTGTGGGATGGGAGTTTGCCATCTTCGAAAGACAGGGTTAGAGGCTACAAGTACCTCACTCAATTGTTTGCAGAGGATTACTTGCAAGGTCAACAATCAGTTATCCACCATGCTAATATGTATCCGACAAGGGTTGCTACTTTTATGTCACAGGGATTACATTCAGGTATAGTGTTACAGAGTGACTGTGGTGTCAGTCGGCATGATGGTTGGGTAAATTATCGCATCCATGGGTGTTTAACGGAGGACAACAAGAGATTTGGCATAGCGGATGCCTCTAGATATTCTTATCTCTGCATGATAGATGGATGTGAGTTCAAATTGTTTTGGGATCCAGGTGGTGACAAGTTTAGTACTGAATATTGGATAAGTCCCATTGGGTTACTTCACCACTCACAGCATGATGAAGTTGGGGCCAGTAGAGCGCAGCGGAAGTCGGAGGAAGGTAGACAAGACAAACCTTCATTTTGGGTTTAGGATCCAAGAATATTTGGCGCAGTTGCGTTAATGCTGGTGCTTCCGGAGTTAGTTGGTGATGCATGGAACATTTTACAGTTCTTTTGGGCCTTCCGAGGAGTGAGGTTTCTTTGTAGTAGAGTTTGCTTGGGGACAAGCAATTTCAGGGAGGGCGGACTATAATGTCCCCTTCTTCATGAGCATCAAAATTGGGGATTAGCCTATTTTTCCTGACCCTCATAGGCTAATAGTTCTGGATAAAGGGTTTCTTGGACGGGTACTTGGTCATCAAATTGCAGTGTGGATCTCCAGAGTATGGTGGCAAGGCGAATTGTGGCGTTTGGCATGATACTTGTACTTAAATTTATGATACTCACCTTTAATTTCACCATCCTTGGCCTAGGGACCATGTGTCTTCAAAAGGAAGGGGCCACTTTATATTTTTCAGTTACTATTCATTCCTAAAGTGAAAAAAAAAATAACTTAAGTGAATAGTGCTCACTTTAATGAATAGTGTTTTCTTTGTAAAATTATAAATAGCAAGTGAGAAAGTTCGACCCTCTTCATGCATGGATGATTTTGCTTGTTGAAAACTTGGAAGTGTTGCTTTGGAGGAAGGAGGCTAGGGTTTCTTGATTTCTTGCAATGGGTGAGCCTAGTGGGGCTTGGTCCTTCGTTTGAAGCTACTTGAGGGTGTGAAACACCACCTTAAGGTTGTTGATCAGTTATTGATGCTTCAGTTGGAAACCTGTGTTTCTGTTTGCAGGTTATTTCGAGCTTGTTTCTGAGTGGTTTTGATTGCCATAGTCTTCAATCACGATTAGTACGAGAGCTTCTCACTTTTGAGAAGTTTTGGGGGTTGTTTTGAAGAGCTACAACCAGCCGCTTTTTATTGAAAGTTTCAACCAGCAAAAGAAAAAGAGACGCCTCTCCTTGGTGGCTGGTATCATTCCTAAAGGGGGCACCCTTGTCCTAGAAGACCTCCCATGCCGGATTTTGGTGGGAGAAGTTCGTCTTTCATGAGTTGTGTGCACTTCATTAGGGGTGGGTACTGTAGCAAGTCACTATTCACAGTTCTTGTATGGTCGTAAGTGAAAATCATGGCATAAGATGTATCTTTTAAAATCTAATGTAAGCCATCTACCTTATGTGATCTATTATGTAATGAAGAAAGCATCTTTGGCTATTAAATTGAGTAATTACTTGAGTTATTTTCAGTAGATTAATTTATTAGAAGTTTCCAACTTTATGCATATGCTCTTTAGTGCCATTTTAGTGTTACTGGCAAACAAACTCAGAAGCACGAAAAGAGAAATTAAACCAAAACAAAATCAGATCTACGAAACTCAATGAAAAACAGATCAGCAAAGTGTCGGTACACTACAGAGCCTCAATGTCAAAACCATCTAAATCCTAAACTTGCAAATAAACTATAACGTAAGTCCCCTTGTGATTACCAACAAATCACAACGCCCACTGGTCTTATCCACATGTCATGACCTGACTAAAGAAACATTCGAGTTATTGCATAACCTTCTTAGCGTACGCATTAACTTTTCAAGAGAAGATAAAGTGTCCTTGGGCATTTTTATTCTGTGTTCGGTGGGGTATTAAAAACACACACCAACAACGCCCATCTTGGAGGGAATTGAAATTTGAATTTGGAAACAGCAAGCTATTTATATGAATGTTGAGCTCTTTGTTTTTCATCTATGAAAAATTATAACGAAGTGCTTCTGAAATGGAGAGTGAATTGCTTCAAGGAACGCATACCTCCTAGCTTGTGCTTAGTTTCTTTCTTGAAAGATAACAACTAGCTAAGTGAGAGGGTTGTTTACACTGAAGAACAGATAGAGTTCATTGTAATGGAGTTATTTGAACTCTTTTGATGTCTTTTGAGTGTTTTGTCAGTTTACAAGTTGTTTTGCTGTGAAGCTGAAAGAGAAATTTAATCATAAGTCTAAGAGTGATTTTTGTTGGCTTCTAGGTATTTGCTCTATCTTTTCCTAGGCCCTAGGACCCTTGTTTGCAAAGTTTGAGAATTTTTGGAGGAGTCTTAGATTTTATATTGCTGGTCGCCCCTCTTGGGAGGTCATACCATGCCTATAGGTTGCTTGGGAAACGTGCTTAAATAGTATCTCTAGTTTGTTGTGGTTTCTTGGTTCTAGTTCTCCTTAGGCATCATTCGCATTCTGTTTCAAGTGATTCGATTGATTTTTGAGTGAGTTAGGAGTATTTTGGTGAGTTTCATTGTTGCTGGTGTGTGTTTTCAGTTTGCTGGTCTGTTATATCAGATTGTATTAGTTGGAGATTTTGGCTTGATTTTCATTTTTGGGAATCTGTTTGGAGTTGGAGAAACATTCTATATCATTTGGAGCACTTCAAATATCTATAATAGTTGGCTCTTGGAGGATTCTCTTTCACATTGTAATGTTGATTCAGTAGTATTAATCAACCCTTTATACTTTTGCAAATTCTCTATTGTATTCCCACTTTTAGTGGAAGAGGCTGGCTTGCCGCCTTCTTTACTTTTCTTACATAAGCATTTCATTCCCACGTTTGGTGGAAGAGATAGGCCTCGCCGTTTTTACTTTATGTACTGCATTCTCATTTGTTGATCGGTTGAGCTATCACTCTACTCCCACTGAATAAGTGGTCGAGTTGCATGTTTTGTAATTTCAGCATTCAGTTTTCAATCTAACGATCCTCGGCGCCATATGCTCACACCTCGCCCGTCATTGGGATATTGGTGTACATTCTTGGTGTAGGGTTACATTTCAGTGTTTGTTTGGATTTGCTAATGCTGATAGGTGGCTTTGTTGTTAAAAATTGAAAAAAATTGTAAAGGGGTCATTACACGAAATTTCAAACTTCTATGGAAACCGCATCTAATGAGACATGGAAACAGGAAGAGGGCAAAGATTGAAGACATGGTGGAGGGTCTTGAAGGACTCTATGGAGACACTATTTGCAACCATAGGACTGAGTTTGCAACACATGATTTTCATTTGGAGACATCTCGTGGACCAGCACTTGTTGATAATCATTCCCTTGTGGAAGGAGAGATGATTGAGATTGAGGTGAATCTCACACATGAGCATAACATAAGGGCTGACCTTTAGAGGTATGATAGCAGACTTATATTTACACATTATCATGTTATGACAGCCAATAGGATCAGCTTCAAGGGTTATAGTTCTAGTGGAGAAACTTGTATTGGGCCAACACTTGTTGGAGAGTATGAAGCAATGTGGAAGGAATTGATTGAAGGAACTATAAAAAGGAATTTCATCTGCCCCGATTTTCTGATCGGAACAGCAGTCCCTCATTCTTGCATAGTCAGATGTTGGTGGCTTTTACACATGAGAATGAAAGTGGGAAGACTTCTCCTATGGCAGGCACTCCATTGGGAGTCAAAGACAAAGACTTGATAGGCCATAGTAGGAAGGAGGCAAAGGATATACGAGGCATGTGGCATGTGAAGAATAAGCCTTGTATGGTGGCCAAGCAAGTGGAGCAATCAGATTTGAAGTATGATTCAAAATTCTTTGTTTGTTCACATAACTTGTTTTATGAGGAATTGCTGTCATCTCTTTTGGAGAGCCATTCGAAGGTTCACCACATACACTTGGATGGTATGATGAAGTACTCACTTAATGGATCAGCCATTGGTAGTATGCCTTCATATGTGGATGGAGATATGGGTGATGCAGATTTGGGTTGGTCTTTGATCATTTATGGAGCACTCGTAAAGCTTACTTGTGATGAGGTACAATCCCATCATGTTGAAGACTCTTTGGTGAGGCATGAGGCTTCCCTACCTTCAAGAATTATGGCACACATCATGGATATATTTTCTTTTGATTGGAATATACTTGGAGGAATGAAGCTTCAGCTGATCTATGATCCTAGGTATGGAGATATTGTCATGATACTTGGCTTTGAGTTGCAAATGTTTGTGTTCCAACTGGACTATGGTGCATGGTATGAATGTAAGCATGAGGACATCGATGCTCCAGCCCAAATTCACGGGTCTCTACCTTATTCTTTGATGAGAGATGATTGTTCTACAATGTCACACATGGATTTCCTTGGAAGTACTTGGTCAACAGTGGCTGTTTGGGAGACTTGGATAGCTATGGATCATATCGTTATCATTGGAAATTGGCATCATGACAGGGAACTATAATAATATGCCATTAGTAGCACTTCTTGCGTCATCATAGGCCTAATCTTCAGACTTGGGGGTGTTGTCCTGACCTACATCAGCAGTGTAGGATGGGTTGATATGTCTTTGCATGCACCTACGATGGATGCCTTGCACACCCATGGAAGATCTCTCAAAGTGGGGAAATTGGTTGGAGTTGTTGGCCCTTGGAGATACAACTACCCTCTCATGTCTACTAGACGAGATTGTGTGATGAGTTGGGATTCAGGTATTGATATGTTTGGTGCACTCATCCATTGGGATCATGATGAGTTGCATCATAGTTATGGGCCTGATGATGTTAATATCAGAGTGGAGCAGCGGAAGACTCGGTACAGGTGGTCATGCCTCCAGGATCGTATCTTTGATCACATGTGGATCGACTAAGCACTCACGGACACAGGCTTGCAATTGCTTGAGGGAAAGCAACATCTGGGCGAGGAGGATTGTCATGTCCCCATTCCGCCGCAACTATAAATTCAAATTTTGGAGGGAAAATAATAGTGCTTTTCAACACTAAACAAATATTCAAATTTAAATAATATTAAATAATATAGTACTTCAATTTTAATAATAATAAAATCCGAAGAGTATGTTGGCTGACCTCCTTTGGTTGGAAATTTATTGATAGGTATATTTAGTTGTTTATTTGATCTAGGAGAGGGAGGAATCATGGATGGAAAAATCAAGTCAACAATATGCTGAGATGGAACCCTCTACTACCAAGCTTTGGTGAGATGAAAACCTCATCAAGCCATCTGTGAATTTGTTCTCATTTCGCATAGTTTCTCACTGCTAATGCATCACTCATTCCAAGTCTAGGCGATTAAAGTAGCGATCTCAGGGAGACAAATTTCGTTGAGTAATTGGTGGAGCCTTTGGGTCACGCCTTACTCAGGCCACTTCATACCTATTGAAGCACTAACAAGCACACACTTCTAAGAATCGTTAAGCACAGATAACCTTTGTGCCAGGCATTGAGCGACCATTGTGAAGCAAGGTATACTCCAAGGAAGGCATCAAGAAGGCACCACATCGTAGGAAATAATCGTTGGTAATCGCCAGCATTCACAACATCATCTGACAGCAACAAATACATGCGAGATCATTGCAGCTCTCAAGAATTGGACATTCACGCATCATTATGAAAGTTGGTTCTATAGGGAACATTCATTCTCGGGGATATTCACAACCCCTATCTTGGTTGTTACTTTCCTTTGTTCTAAGGCTCAAAGCCTACCATATTACTGTTAGCATCATTGAATACAAATCTGAGTGCTTCCATTCATGTTAACATTGTGAACGTTGTGATTGCCATTAGTCTAGTGTTGTTCATCTTTGTTGTTATGAGACTAATCTAAGATCGAAGAGTTTGTTTATTGACATTATGCAAGTATTCTATATTGAGTGAATTGGATTGTATGTTTGTTTTGCTGTGTATCAATCTTTGGCATTTTCCAAAAAAATTGTTTCAGTCATTTCATATTGGGACAACCTCTTACATGGAAAGCTTTATCTTAATTAATTTAATAAAGTGACTTAAGTGAAAATTAAAAGAAACGTTACAATCATTTTATTATTGAGCTTTAATGAAATATTTTAAGCACTAATTTAAAAGGTCATTCAGTGAAAATATTAAAGTGAAATGGAGAGCTCATTTGCTCATTCTAGTTTTATTTTCTCTATTGTGAATTTGAAGCTCTTGCTAGAGCAAAACCCCTAGGACAAAAACCCTAAGGGAAATTACTTTCGGTAGTGAAATATCCTCCCTAGCTGGTTGCAGGTGGAACGACATAGCTTTCACGTTTGGATTTAACATTTGGAGGTTTTCGTAATTTGCAAAGTCTTGCATGCAAGACAAATTACTAAGTTTTGAAGGATTGGAGGCTCTCCAAGAGAAATAGGGGTACCTTGGTTTGATAAAGATATATTATTACTAATTTCCATTATATCAGTTAAGCTAGGCATGGATTTGTATTTCATTGACTAGGCATGAACTTTATTGCGTTGGATGAGTTTCTTGAGCAATAACACCAATTATTCTGGCCACCATTGTTGGTGCTAGGGGTGTAGGAGTGTGGGAATCGATTGGAAGTAAATAGGGGTTGTGTGTTGGGCTTCTGAGTTAAATAATGTTGGGCGACTTCTTATGTTGACCGAGTGTAATGGTTCCCCCAAATTTTTATTTTGTTTGAAAGTACCCAACTGCTATATGATGGTTTAGTGTTTGTGTTTTATCCTGATTTGTTTGTTTGAACTTCCCACATGTCATTCATGATACAATAATGCGAAATGGAATATAACAATTTGCAAGAAAGCATACAAATAACTCACTAGATAGCAATATTTGATACTCCAATAAATTATTGATATTTCAAGAGCAGATTACAAACATATATAGTAGATTTTAAAAGTGATTTCAGACCTGGGAATTGAGGCATAACAGCAGCAACATATCAAACTCCACAAGCCCATGCACAACAAGAAGTGACTCTTAATTCCCTTCGATCCCCAACCTCAAATAACTCTAAATCTCGATGGTACTATAGCAATTTCACTATTCACGGGTATTGTAGTGAAATCACTATTCATGAGTATTGTAGCGAAATCACTATTCAAGGCTATTGTAGCAAAATCACTATTCATGGGCACTGTAGCAAAACCACTATTCATGAGCACTGTAGCAAAAACACTATTCATGGCTATTGTAGCAAAACACTATTCACGGCTACTGTAGCAATAGGTACCAACTTCTGATCTGCACTTCAAACCCTTGTAAAATCTCTATGCAAACTCGCCAAGGAAGCCCATTGTGTTTCCTGGAAAAAAACACCCCATAATCCTCCTGACTGTGTCTGCCTACAGCGAAGAGAATGTTGGCAAAGAGGGATTTCATCCTCGAAGCCCAATAAATCAGATTTCCAAGAAATCCAACGGCATAATATTAATCATATCCAAGCATACTTAAAAAACTCTCACAGCCTCTATTTATCCATTTCTCCAAGAAGGTAATCCAACTCACAGGCAATGTGGGATAATACAAATCACTTTTATTTTAATATTATAATCTCCTCATTAAGTTGCCCACGTATCTTTTTAAAGAAAGGGGACATTTAATACTTTTAACACTTAACTTTATAGTCCCACTGAAGTTATTAAATATTTTAATTTAACTTTATAACTTAAACTTATCGTTAAATAATAAATATCTCAGATTAGAAGTAAATTACCCAATCGACATTCAACTATCATCACCGACATTGTTGCCATTCAAGAATGCACTTAAATGCTGAGTCACTGCCCTAGCCAACTGACTTACTTAAAATAGTAAGTTTACCAAAATTGCATCAAATTAGCACAAACTAGCCTGTAACTGAAAATGCCTTGGCCAAACATCCCTCGGATCCCTTTTGTGTCCTGGTTAGCCTACGGGTCCATGAGAAAATAGGCTAATGACACATATATCCATGACTGGCTAAATGGGGGACATTACACTGAGACTCATCATTTTGGGGCATAAATGTTTCTTAACCTGGTCACCATTATTGTGACAGCAAGTCGTGACATTCAGGTCATGGGAATGAGTATTTTCATTGACATTAGTAGTGGCTCTATCGAAGGGCATGGAACTTCTGTTGCTGGTTGACTCGCAAAAAAACTGCCAAGCGTAGTATATTTTGCTGAAGCTGAAGGTGTTTTGACACATTTGAGAGGTCGACATAGTGGTTGCCATTGAAAATACAACAGATTTGAGGGTTTAATGCTGAGAAAAATCCAAACAAGGTGGAAATGAGGAATTCTAAGAGCTGCAAAAGCAGTGTCAAGGCAAGTCGTTGGAATTGGGGAATTGCCATGAAGCTAGTTGTCATTCATATCCAGATTGTTGCAGATAGATTTGACTAAAGAGCAGGTTACAGGTTATCACCTTTCATTTCTTCTATCAACTGAGGTATCTGTGTTGCTATTAATAAATATTCTCCAGCTATATCCTTTCTGTACTATCACTCTTCCATGGTGGTGTAAATCCCTTAGACATGGAGTGATCATAAAGGTCAGATATATTATTGCATCTTTATTCTCTGTGTAACTGAGTTATTACAGCTGATATGTGAATTCATATGAAATGTCTAAATGGAGATCAGTCATATGTTTGTTGTAATGTTATATAGAAATGTTATGCAATAAAGTTATAAAAGATTGAAAATTTCATTTGGCACATTAAAACAAGCAATTGTCACAAAAACGAACTCAGAAATTCAACTCAGTCAATTATTGCAAAGTGTTTGACGAAATGTCAATACACTAAATCAGAAAAATTTGAAGGGAAAATAAGTCTGGGATCTTACATTTCATAACTCCCTTAATTCCAGACTACTTTGTTTTTACTATTTTGGGGCTGTAACATTCCTAAAAATTGCTCACAAAGGGGAATCTTGTCAATAGAGGAGGCCATGGTCTCCTCCAGCTATTCTGGGTAGGCTAGTTCAGAAGAACTGATGTATGAAGATGCTAATGTGCCTGCAGAAAACAGAAGCTATGGAACTGTGTTTGGACTGAAGAATGTTTAAATAATTTAGCATAAGATCAAAGTTTGAAAATGATGTGAGGGCTTGAAGAGATCAAGCACCATAGTTTCCTTGTTCTTATGTAATACTAATTATTCACCAAGCTATTTTCAAGGTACTAACTCTAATAGCACCTATGATTATGCATATGATAGCATAATCTCATTATGCATTAAGTTTATTCACATGTTAGAACACAATATGAAAAAAAGTGTCTGAAACTACTAATACCTATGCGAGTTTGATAAATAAACTTGTTCCAGGAAGTCAATCATACTATGCTTGTATAGCAGCAAATCTATGCAACATAAAGATGAAATTAGATCTCAGAACCAAACTTCCTAGGAAAAGTAAACTAATTAGTTATTTTAACAAAATGTATTCAATGAGATATATTGAGGGAAAAAAACATGAATTTAAAATGAAACAAAAAATGAAGAGAAATACAACAATTTAAAGACAACAGCAGTAATAATACTGAACATTTTTGTAGCATATTGTAGAAAAAATTGCATTGATCCAAACAAATAATCTAACCAACCAGCAGTGGCTACATAATCATCTAAAAATTACCTCTTTGGATTGTTGTGTGTTTGCTTCATTATTTGCACAAATAACTCATCTTTTAATTCTGGGCATTTCATGGAATATTCATAGATCTTATAAATGATGCTGATTTGTTCTTCTGAAATAACTTGGCCCACATCATCAGCATTAGTGTATCTCAAAATTAATTGAAAAAGTTCAACAGCTTGGTACATTACGTCACTGTTCATTTTCAAGAGGGACATTTGAATTGAATCCTGCACAAAAATGTGAATTAAAAGATCTTTTTGGAAACCATATATAAAAATCAATACTATAATGAAACGAGAAATGAAAATCCAATCCAATGTCAACCCAGACACGACATCATACTACAGAAATATATATACAACATAAAACCAAGTAATCACTTGCTGACAAGAGAGCATATCTGCTATTGTGTACTTGTTCTTGCCCTGAGAAGCAATTCTGCTAAAAATACCATGTTTTCTGGATGCAGACAAGTGGTTTTGCATAAAATTCATAAAAGAATCAACCTACGAAAACATTTTAATATGTCAGTTAATTCTGAGAAAAACTCATACTGGAAATAATCTTCATTTGAACATTTTATTGATTTTAATATTAAAATAATTTTCAAAGTATGCATGCAAAAATGTGACTAACAAAATTATACCAGTGACCAATTCATAAATATTATTATTCTATTACACAGAAAAATAAAAAATATAATATTAAACGCGTACTTCTGATCACCTGAAATCTATCCAGTATGGGCAAGAAAGAATTGTATTCTAGTGGCAATTGAGTAGATAGAATACAGCTTCAATTCAGACCAAAACAAACAGAAAGCCTGAAATTAGTAATGCTTGCTAGGATCTGCAATTATTTTTCTATTTTATTGAACCTTACCTACCAATACAGAAAAAAATTAAAAAAATCATAATGGAATAATATTCACATACATTCTTGTACCTTTCATTCTCTTCGTTTAGACTGCCATGTTCTTCCCTGCTTTCATTTGAAGGACTGAACAACACCAAATAATGTTATCAGCTTAGCTTTAGTATTCAGAAAATTGGTAAAATTTCTTTTAGTGCCAAAAGGATGTAAGGCACTTTAGACAAACCAATAAAAAAGTAAGTACCTAACTAAGTGGAAGCTAATCTGTGCATGCATCAATCCACATTCAATTCAATAATTTTCCTGTATTAGAAAAAAAAAAAATATGAAGATAAAACAAAATCCATTTGCTCAATCCATAGCCTTTCCCTGCTGAACTGAATGGAAGGACATCCTTCCCTCTCAATGGAAGATACCATGCCCTCCTCTCCTCCCCCTTGGCTTCAACCAGTCCAACTTCCAAAAAGTAGTTACAAATAGAAAACAGCAATCCATTTCTCACCCAAAAATTTCTATGATGCTATTCACAGCGATCCATTTCTCACCCAATTTCCCTGCAAAGTAAACAAATGTACGCTACTTGAAAGTGGAAACAAACCCTAAGGTCTCATTTATGTTAGATGAAATAGAAGAAAGGTCCTCGAACCTGGGCCTAGTGACTTTGTTGATTTGGATCCATAGCTTACTATTGAAAATGGTAAAGGAGAGGCACATGAGACTTAGTACTGCCATGGAGACACTGTTGAATGGTATGAAGAGAGTTCTGATTTTTGTATGCATCATGACAATAGTTCTCTAAACTTACATGGTCTTGACAATTTTCAGGGAAGTTGGAAGAATAAATTATTGGTGTTAGCTGAAATTGAAGTGCAAACTTTATCTAAATTTGATGGCACTAAGAGTCTTGTGGAGAGCTACATGCAAAAGACAAAAATAAATCAATATGAACAAGTTGTTTCCCTTACTGATTTGCGAATGATTAAGAGCACAGTGGAGGAGATTAAATCAGCATACTTGCACATGATCCATGGCAGAGATATGGCGACCAAGGTTGCAGATAAGGCTCTATGTATGTCTAGGGAGACAAAGGGAGAGGTTAGTGAGCTCACCATTGAGCTTAATTTCACAAAGCCTGCTTTGGAAAGTGTCTAAAAGGCACTTCATGAAGCAAAAGATCAAGTTTATGAGATGTTATACCCAAAATGAAATTTTTGGCACTCTGCTTAAATTGAGCTAAACAACGTAAAAATGCCATCGAATGTATGTTTTAGGTCAAACCAAATACGAAATCTTTGTGGGTTTCTGTCAAGGAACCTATGGTTAAAATTCTGAAAAAATGAAAATTAGGGTTTTACACCCCTATTTTTATGGAAACCCTAAAAAATAGGACCTTCCCAGAAATGATTGAAAATAATTCTAATAGGATTAATTGCCTTCACGATCACACTAATCAAGTCAGAATTATCAAAAATTATGTTTTACTCTGGTGGGTCTATTTCTATTTTTCAGGAACAAAGTTAGGAGCTTTGCAGCCATTAATGGCAGATTGGCCAGTACCAGGTGCTGAAAGCTAAACCTCAAAAGCTTCAACGAAGAAACCATGGCGGAAAAGGATGAAAATGATGCCATTCAATGAAGGAGATTCTCAAAACGGAAAAGGCCAAAATTTGGCTAAGTCTAGAAAGGTGCACATTTTGTCTACCAAGGCAAAACACAGTCTATAGTGGCTAAAAGCACCCCTCTTGAAAAAAGGCGCCCTTGGATCTCAGAGGGCAAATCAAATCATTTGGCATTGTCAAAACAGTCATCCTCTTCACTTTCATTTTGGCTCGACAACAAAACAATCAGCAAGATCATCTGATTCAGGGATCATTGACCAACCATCAGCGAAGTATGGAGGATCCATTGACGACAGAAATGCCAAATCAGAGAGCTTCAAGGTAAAAGCGCCCCTGCTGGCCAGGGGCGCCCCTCAGTTGCAGGCACCAGATGAATCCAAGAGTTGCAGCTCTATACATGATATCTTTCCAGCTTCCTCCCAGCTACGTGATCAATCTAACAGCAAGTCTATAAGACACACCAGATGATCACGAGATGAGATCAAGCAGAAAAAGCCAAATTTGAAGAACTGGAAAGATAAGCCAGAAAATGGCTAAGGCATGGCTAAAAGCGCCCCTCTCAAGGAAAGGCGCCCTTTCCTGAAGGTATCCAGATTCAGCCAGAATCTTCACTGCCTCCCAAGATGACCTTCTCAGCTATGACCTATCTCATCAGCAAGACTATCAGCAAGAACTTCCGACAAATCAATCAACTGATGGAGGAGGTCAAAGAATGGCAGTCCACAGCCAAGATAAAACCAAGCAAAAGCTAAAAGCGCCCCTGGCTAGCAGGGGCGCCCTTTAGTTTGAAGGCCCAAAACTTGCCAGCTTCAACTGAGAAGTCAGGCATCGTGAACAAGACTGAACCAGCTACCCGACGCATCATCAAGCAGAATCATCCAATTCATCAAACATCGGGAACATCAGATCAAAGCAAAGAGGGTCTAAAAAGATGAAAACGAAGAACAGTCAATGAAAATTGACTAAGGCATTGTCAAAAGCGCCCCTCTCAAGGAAAGGCGCCCTTCTTTCTGGAGACCTAAACTCAGTTTTATGAGTTAATCTCTCCTAGGCATATCTAATCATACTGATCCTGCCTCGACAACAAAACTGCCGAACACTGCCTAAGATCAACTGAGCAACCTGAATCAAAGATCAAACGGGAGCACTTCAGCTTGCAAAATAGACAAAAATGATCAAATTCAAGGTTGGACGCCTAAAGGAAGTCAAACAGAAATGTTGACTTGAGTTAGCAAATTTGGAGCCAAAAAGAGACCAAACACTCCACAATCAATGGAAATCATCTTTTGGAACTCCAAATCAGGCCTGAATGATGAGTTATCTTCCATATTTTGTTGATCTTAACCCTAATTGCCTTATATTCATGCTAGGCGTCCCTTTCCTCATTATTCTTTTTTGCAGGTTGAAGGATAAAACATCAAGTAGCTCCCAAGAACACGTTTTCAAGATCTAGTAGGGGTTTTGAACGGATCTTCAATATTTCTGAAGATCATTGGCAGTAAAAGCATTCTTCTCCCAAGATTGCTTCCAAAGACAGATTATTACAAAGTGGCAGTTTATAACTTCCAATCCATCTTCTGTCTACTTCCTCTACTTTTGTCTATATTTCTTTTGCATGTCACAGGAAACGACAGATTATCACAGATCTGACCAACTGGGTATGATCAACACAGCTTTTTCAACAAAACCCACATGGTAGATTTTTCCAGAAAAAGTAGCCCTGCTGCCCCTATTTTTTAGGGTTTCCGGAAAAATTCATAATATTGAAAATCAGACAAACTGGGTTTGTTTGGCTTTGAAGCACGAACAAAACCCATGTGTTAGATTTTTCCGAGAAAAATCACTTTCTGGTGCCCCTACTGCCTCTGCCACCGAAGGGCTCTTGCATGTCAAAGAAAAACTCGTTTTTTCGAATTTCTAACGATCTGGGTCTGTTTAGAAAATCATTCTTAACAAAACCCATGTCTCAAAATTTTTCGTAAAAACTACCCCCGGTGAGGCTATTTTTAGCAGTTCCAGAAAAGTGTCAGAACAGGGTCAAGTGCCCAGTCAATATTCAAGGTTTTCAGAATGCAGTACTCTCAAGTACAATACAAGACCAAAACAATCTTATACCATGATTACTTGAAAATGACTGACACAGACTTATGGCAAAAAAATCTAGAGGTCAGTTCTGAGGACTTGGAGGGCATGAATCAAATCACATTGCAGAACATCGAAGAATCCGGTTTGTTTCAAGCAGCATCTATCCCAATCACCTTACAAAGCATCGAGCTTGTAATTGCTTGCACTAAGCATTACAACCCGACTACAAGAGAGATCCTGTCAATAGACGGGAGGGTGATTTGCAGCTTGAAGCCGGTGGACATAAAAACTTGTTTTGCAATTCCACCATGCCCTACCAAGAAGGTCATATCAGTGACAGAATGCGAAAAGGCATTCGAGGCTTTGAAGGACGAGTGTTTGCTTATAATGGTTGAACATTGGCTGAAAACAAAGAGAACCAGCTTGCTCAGATTGGTTGGTAGAGGAGAATTCAAAGACGAGTACGGAGTGCTAATCACCCTACTCAGCAGTCACTGGACAAGAGGAGGGAAAATCCTTCCAGCCATGGATGTTCTACATTATTGGCAAGATAATCAGCAGAAAAGAACATTACGACCGGGCCTCCCTAATCAATGACACACTCCACCAACAATTCACCGGGTTTCTAGAAGAGCACCGTTTCCACATGTGTTCATACCTGGTCTACCTAATAGCCTTCCAAGGCGATTTCAGAACATTAAACACTTTGGGAACCCTGGGTGTGCAAAAGGTACAAGAATACTTTTCTCGCTTGGAGTTCACTCTAGCAGAAAGACATTTCAAAAAGATAAATGACCTTTTTACTATGCACACCATGCACGAGCTAGACCATGAGATGCACGTGCGTATTTCACCAGCAACTAAGGCAGCAATGGTGGACTGGGCGGATTGGTTCATACAATTCCCCACTTTCACCTACATATGCGTGAATGGCTATAATGGCCACCCCGCCATGATGCCACGCTACCCCTCAGATAGGGTAGTGTTCATGGAATTCCTGAGGCAATTGGCCGAGGTTCACTCTTACCTTCGCATAAAGAAAAAGACTGCTGCAAACTTTCCTTTTCAGATGGGACTCTACAGATGCAGGACTGCAACCGATGCAAGGTTGATAAGCCAAGAAATAGTGAGATTTAATCTCAAGTACCTCATCGACAGGAGGCCATCCTATGACCCCAGAGGCATCTTCGCAGCTCACCTTGAGCAAAGATCATCACATGAACCTTTCATGGAAGATTTTTGGGTCAACTGCAAGGATGAGTTCAAAGTGAGAAGAAGGAACCATAGCAGATTCAAGCTCTCGCAGATTGCAGAATTCATGTCAGAAGACATCAAAGGCTTATCTGAGGACGAAGAAAAGTTATTCTTTCTTCCTTCTTCACGAGTCTAGTGGATTCACAACCACTCGGCAAAGTAGACTGGTACGCGAAAGAGAGTACGTCTATTGAGGAAAGAATGGGTAGAGTAGTTCGACACAATCAACTCTACCTGGACAGTAAAAGGACAAGGTAGTACTTCCCCGATCAGAGCCGCCAGCGATTCAGTTTACACTACCTTCCACGTCTAGGAGGAAACCCAGACAGAAGAAGATGAGCTTTCCTCCAGAAGGAATGCGGATGTTAGGGAGCACATGGGGGAGAAAAGGAATTGCCAGCACAAGCCGGCAAGAGGTACAGGTGGAGACAGCCACCAATTTACCTGAGACAGTTGAGACCGCTGCAACTACACAAGAACCAGTGATTGAAATAATCGCTGTAGAGCTGGAAACCATTGTAGAAGAAGTTGCAGCAGAAGCGGTGCCAGTGATAGAAACAGAGCCACCAGCTTCACCACCATCACAGAGGTCACAAAGTCCTATTGATTTGGACTCGCCACCACGAGACATTGCCACGACACAGTCTCGTTCTTCTAGCATTCAGGGGACCTATGTTCCTCCTCCTAGCGATGCTAGCCAAGATTCTATCTGGTTGGAAAGCTCGCTTGAGAGGAAGAGGGAGAGACCTTCTTATCAGCTTGACTTCTCTGAATTCCATCATGTCCCACAAAACATGCCGATAAAGAAGTTGAAGAAGCAGACGCATGTAGAAAGGAATGCAAAGAACGAGGTTATCATAGAGACTGCTGCCCCACCTGAAGACAAAGATATACATAATGTGAGGGTTGAGGATTTCATGCTTTCAAAGGTGAACCTTGGAAAGACCACTCGACAGGTGGAGGCAGACCTTCTTGGAATTGCCTCGGCGAGTGTCAAAGAAAGGATGACAAAAGATGGACAAGACAAAGCAGCCTTGAAGGCTGAAATCCGTCAGCTAAAGTTGTACATGTCTAGTTTGATACATGACACTCCAAACTCCTCGGCTTTGCCTCAAGGACTGTTGGATCTCCCAGCTGAAAGAAACCATCATCAGTTGATTACATACGGTAAACACTTGAGACGTCAAGTGGATGAGTTTGTCGTCAAAGGGCGGTGTGTGTTGACAGAAGCATATCAGCTGAGAGACAGAGCACATGGACTTCGATCAGAAATCCAGAAGTCAGATGTAAAGGCAGCTCAAGAGAGGCCGAGAGAGGAGGCGACAGTTGCTGATTTGCAACAAGCATATGAATCAGTTACGACCACAGAAAATAAACACCTTCTCTTTGAGTGGAAAGAACAGGTGGCATACAAGGTGAGAGCCTATGATGCCAACTCTGTGGAGCTGATTGACTATAGACGCTTCGTCGCCAATATTATCAACTTCGCAAGAACGTTGGTAATATCCTTCCCTGAGTTAGAATATTAGCGGGAAGGAGGGGAATATGTTGAACTTGAAACAGTGCAGACACAATTTCAGAATGTCATCCGATCTTCATTCGTTGAAGATCCCAATGGCTGCAAATTAACCAAAATTGCAGCCATGTCTGTCCAGTTAGATGAAGCAGCTGCCCAATGCATAACCTATCATCAGCAACTTATGACGGGTGAAGAAATGCTTAGACGCCACATAGTCATCTTGAAAAGCATTAATTGCCCGGGGGCCGAAGAGGTCAATGACTGGATAGAGACTTTGTTGACCAGTGGTGAAGAGGTGTAAAGCACCAAGAAAAGACGTCCTACCCTCCAAATAGCATTAATGATGACTGAAGTCAACTTGATGCCCCTTTCCAAGTTGACTCCAGATCTCCACAGATCATGCATGTCAGATCCTACTAATCTAGGATATCTATTTGACTACCACGATTTGTGGATCTCAGATCTCCTCAAAAAGTGGATGTCTATTTGGAGACACATTTGTAACATAAGTTCACTTTTAGTTAGGTGTGAGTCAACTGAGGTAGACTTTCAGTTTGACTTTTGTTTAGTTTCAGTTAACTGAAGTAGATTTCCAGTTAACTGTTTGCTCACCTACTTTTAGACATAGAATAATATCTTGCTAATTGGCAAGAACTGTTTGTTAACTCAAGGAGATTTTAGGGTTGCTTACTCCTTTGAGTTTCTATAAATAAGAGTCTTAGGTTCTTTATTTGTTTAACCTTTATTTGCTAGCAAAATTGCTGCGCCACTGTTGCCAGAGTTCGCTTGTTTATATCTGTTCACTCTTGGATGAGAGTTCGTTGGTTGATCGCAATTGTGCATGATTTCGTGCCTTTGCTGTCCCGACCTTTGTAATTCTTTGAAGAACCTTGAAGAAATAAATCAAATGGTGCAAGCTTGATTGATCTAATTATTTGAGTTATTCAAAGTCTTGTTTTTAAATAGTGCATTGTTTCAATCTCCTCCTTGGACAGGTGTCGTCGCCTCCTTGGATATTTTGTCATCGATCATTATCGTTTGATGTTGTTTAATGATCTCTCTTGCAACCTAGACTTTGGACAGGTGTCGTCACCTCCTCGGGAATCCTATTAGAAAGGCCATCGTTCTTTGTTGTTTCCAATGAGCTGCTTCCAAGCCTATACCTCGGATAGGGGTTCCTCCTCCTTGGCAAGTCTCAGATCCAGTTTACCGTAACGAGTGTTTGCTTGTATTGAGCCCTATCTTGGTATATATCCGAAGGTTCAGAGCCTCGGCCATATTCCATTGAGACGGAAGACTCAAGTGATCCAACCATACCATTTCGCTCCTACGCCCTCATGCTCTGTTTATCTTGAGGAGGTAGGATAGTCTAGAAGTTAGTTAGTCGTAGTTAAGATCTGCTGAAACCAAAGAAAAAGCTTAGCTACGGCGCATTGGTTTATGCACCCTTGTGTCCTACCGCTGAGTAAAAAAGATAGGAAATCTTAGTACACCCCTTTTTTACAGTAGAAAATTAGCAAAGAGAGATCTTCCTCTCTATAATCCGAAGAGCATGTACTAACACACTTGCAATAGCTGTCTGTTTCCAATAAGCACTCCAAAGGTGCTAATTGAAACACCAACATGAGACCAAACAATTTAGGGGGCAGGAGAACAAAGAAAGGGCCAAGGTGATAAAGCAAGTGATTGAGGAACTTGATTGCATTCAAGAGGTTTATGATCTAGTCCATTGTTCCAAGAAACCAAAAAGTGAGAGTTTGAATCAGCATAAGGATTAGTTTGAGTTTGGGGATGAGGATAATCTTCATTCTGTTGATGACCCATTGATTGAGATGAGTGCTGATATATCATTTGAAAATCCACTCTTCGAGTTGGATGATGGAGCTCTTTCCAATTTCAGTAAGGAGGTTGGTGACAATCATAGGATTTGGGATCTAGGTATAGTCTTTAGCAATGAGATGTTGGCTCAAGATTGGAGATGCCCACTTTCCAATCAGCCTACGTAAGACTTTGAATGCTCACATACAAATGGATTGGCTAGTACATCAATTGCTACCCTTACTTTTCCACGTTGACTATGGCAATACCAGTTTATGGGCAGATAGTCTTTGAGTACTTGCAGGTTCATTGGCTGAAGATTGTAGGAGAATTTACAAATTTCCTGCAATTTTTTCTAGTTTCCACTAGGGTGAGTGGTGGTTGTTGCAATCATTCCAATATGTTGGTATATATATCTTCAGATGATGCTTTGATGACTACAGTTGGTTGGATGATTTGGTGTGCTCAGAATTGACCTTTTGACACTTGGAGATTAAGTGTTGATGAGGTATTATCAATTTATGACCAGGGAGGTATTTCCAAGATGTAATGTTCCCCTTTTGGCAGTGATTCTGTCATTAGCTCATCAGCCTATCCAGGAATCATGTAGGCTCGTTGAGGTGTTTCAAAGGGTTCCAGTCTTGGAGGTTTTGTGATCTTTCCTCATTATTTACTATTTATAGTAAATACTATTTCTGGCAGTAAGCAGTTGTCAGCCTTCAAGTTCATCACATCATGGGAAGTAGTTGTCAAGATTAAGCCTTGGCGATTAAAATATTAATCTTAATTAATTTTTTCATTAATTGAGCATTTGGTTCTAATTTGCAGTTGACCCCTTGGCCTAAGGAATGAACTTAAGTTGTTTTAAAAAAAGGGTCCTTGAGGGTGGCACCACATGAAGAAGCTCAAAGGTTTTCTTTTATTTATTTCCTCATTTCTCAAGTGGGGCGTATTTTTGAAGAGTTGTTTCCTTTTTGGAAATGTGAAGAGTCTTGGCTATTGGCGTACCTTCTTGGGGGACTTGAACAGTTTCCTATTTGCCTTCAAAAGTAAGGCTTGGCTCTAGCATTGGGACATCCATTATTTTGCTAAAGTTATGCTATCAAAATGATTTATCATTTTCTACTTCGAGGAATGTTGACCTCCTAGTTCTTCATTCAATTTCATGTTTGTAAGACAACACCTAGTTGAATTATTGTTGCTTCTCATCCAGACTAGCAGATTGTGTTTTCAAGGTGAATTATTGATGTATTTTCCAGTTTTACAATTGTTGTTTGCATACAGCTGAATGTTGTTTTTGCTCATGGTTGAATGTACGAATTTTATATTCTGGGCATTTGATAATAAGATTCCTAAGGTCTAGGCGACCATCTCCAAGCAATTTCGGATTTTATTTTGGAGTGTGTATTTTTATAATGAAAAATCGCCCCTCTCAAGGGCCGTACCTTTCATCATTGCATTGGGAAGTGTGCCATTAATCATTGCAGGTATTTGGAGTTGTTTTCTGTGTCTCAACAGGGGCGCCTATCTTTCATTTGATCCATGCCTGTGATTTCACGCCATTCGGAGGTATCTTGATCGAGTTATGAGCTTTTTATATAATTTTGTAGTTACTTATTTCCATTTCCAAAATTACAGTTTTCAGAGATAAAGCAATTCATTCGCTACTTCATATTCTATCTTCTCTCCTCTCGTTCTCTAAATCGGAAAATATTGTATAAGAGTGGTGCTTAGAAATTGGTGTTGAACATTGTAATTTGTAGCTTTACACTTTGTATGAACTATTAAACAATAGTACTGTTTCAGCTTTAGCTTTGCTGCATTAATTAATTAGCTTCACACTAAAACACCCCAGGATGGTATACCGCCAGTGTGGATAATTTTGTTTTGTAATCTTCTTCCCCCCACTGTTTGGTGGTAGCGTGGAAAGCTCTTTGGTTGGTTATCCATCTTGTTCTTTTAATTCAGCAGTAGTACTCCACCATATGTTAGCACCTCGCCTACAAAGGGATCTTGAGTGCACATTCTTGGCGTCGAGTTTAAATACTTCTCTTTCAATAGAATCTTGTACTTGTTGATTCAATAGATCCTAGGGATCCTCTGACCATATGCTCGCCCCTCCTCCTTAAGTGGTTTTAGGGCGCATTCTTGATTAGAATTCTTTAATGTACGTTTTGGTTATGCTAACCTTAACGGGTGATTGATTCTATTGTAAATGTTTGGTTTAAAAAATCAAAAAATTGAGAGAGAATATTTCACAAGATAGCTAATTTTAGGGTTGATGCTATTGTCATCTTCTATGTTAGTCTCTGGTCAGGGACTAATTGGCATCACTTTTGGAACATTGTGAGGAGATATGTTGAGCATTATTCTTGTGGGTTGAGCAAATTATTTTTCTTGTTGCCTAGGATCGTGTTAGGCAATGGGATTGTAGATGCAGACCTCAGTGAGGTGGTTTGGCAAGAGACCTTTGATGGTATAGATTTAAGCCCTTGCAGTATTTCAATTTGGGTTTCGACGATGGTTATATTATTGGGTTACAAAAAAGAAGAGTGCAATTTTGGCACGATGGATTTATAGTTATAATCAAAGTGGCAGAACATCGGCATGGTGGGTCTTTTTTGAGATTGACATGGGACCTTGGGACAATACTTGGTTTCAGTTTGGATCAGTTTGGTGATTTTGGGGTTGAGTTAGCATTGCTTGAGGACAAGTGAAATATCCCACACAAGATGTTTTCTATTTTTATGACTCAAGGGTTCTGATTTTTACCCTACTTTTATGATTTTCCAAATCTGATTTAAATCTCAGAATTCTTCCCTAATTTTCTGCAGTTTTGTTTTCTGTTGGAACCCTAGAATTCTGCCCTGGATTTCTGATTGCAATCAAACATGGACAGCGAACATATATGCCACTAAATACTCAAGTAATTAAGCAATAATGAACCCCAATGATTATCTCTTTCAATCACAAACACAACCAGCAATATATGACATCAAATGACAAACACAAATATGGAACAAGTCTAGTTTTTATTGGTTCAAACTACTGTTATAAATCAGAACTATTGAACATGCAATTACAACACAAAAATAGGCTTAAACATGCCCAATTACAACTCAGATCTCTACTGTTATAATTCAGACCTAACATTAGGTTGATACATACCAAATACAATAGCAAAATGACCCCCAAAATGATGGAAACACACTCCAAGATTTGGCGCCAAAGTTAGGGCACAAAAGCCTAATGTTAATGAGTCTTCAACTCCACCAAGTAGCTGCTCCAATGTTGCACTCAGGTCTGTAATAAGTTGGTTAGGGTTTGCTGCTTGTTGGCGTTTCAATTAGCACCTTTGTAGTGCTGCTTATTGGAAACGGACAACTATGCACACTATTAATTTCTCTTCAAATTAGGAGGGGAAGCTCCCTCTTTTGCTAATATGCGTAAAAAGTAAAGTATTCTAAATTCCTATTTTTTTGGCTCAGCTGGTAGAGGCATAAGGTTATAAAACCAAATACATTGTAGCTAAAGTTTTCTTTGGTTTCTGCAGATCTTAACTACAATTAGGCTAACACTAAAACTATCCTATCTCCTCTAGAAAAACAAAGCAAGAGGAATTAGGAGTAATTGGGAATGGTTGACGATAAACTCTATCTCAGGATTCCCAAGGAGGTGGAACACTCTATCTGAGGTGTAGGCTGAAAGTAGATTACTGGAAACAAACATTAAACGATAATCTTTATTTATAAATTCCTAAGGAGGTAGGATACCTATCCGAGGTGTAGATATGAAAGAAAGATTATTAAAAACAACATCAAACGATAATCTTTATTTCTAAATTCCCAAGGAGGTAGAATAACTATCCGAGGTGTAAATATGAAAGAAAAATTAAATAAACAATAATAAATCTAGGACAGCAAATTGCATAATGAGACACACACAATAGACGATCAAACCGGCTTTATATTAAACAAAGTGAACCAATACAAAATAGCAATATTGCATGGCAAGGTGGGCACAACAATTTGTGAAGAAATTGTGGGAAGATTACATAAGAACTTAAAAACAATGTTATAGCAGATTTGTGATCAGATTTATGGCAGATTTATAAGAGGATTAAGAGCAAATTGGTGAATAAGAAAATATGGAGTTTTGAGAAGAAGAATAGAATGCAAATTTGGTGAATGAGATAAATCATTTCATTATAATATCTGTAATCCGTTGAAGAAGCAACTTAAAGGGTGGTACTTTGCTTTGAAAGTAATTCTTAATAGAATTGGGAATTTAGCAATAAATTATTGACTCTGGATTTATTGATTATCTAAATCAAGAAGGCTAAAGACCAAACTTTAAGATGAACCTTACTCAAGAAGGCTAAAGACCAAACTTTAAGATGAATCTAGAAGGGGACATTACACTGCCCCACTTATAGATTTGACCAAAAAGGGAGAATTTGTTTGGTCAGAAACAATGCAGCAATCCTTTGACCATTTCAAGCAGTTGATGAGCGCATGCCCTATGTTAGCAATTCTAGACTTTCTCGATCCTTTTGAGCTTGAATGCGATGCATCAAGTGAAAGTATAGGTGTTATCCTTATGCAAAACAAACAACTAATAGCCTTTGAGAGTATGAAGTTGAGAGGAGGTGAGAGAACATAATCCATCTATGACAAGGAGATCTTGGCAATCATGCGTGCCTTAGCTAGATTCAAACAGTACCTTGTTGGAGGGAGATTTTTTGTCAAGACTGATCACAACAGTCTTAAATACTTCTTAAATCAGAAAGATCTTCATGAGAGGTAACAAAAATGGGTAAGAATACCCCAGGGCTATGAATTGATATTGAATATATCAAGGGGAAGAGGAACGTAGTGGTTGATGCTTTGTCTCGAAGGCCACATTTATGTTCAATTTCAGTCATATCGGCAGATTGGAAGGAGAATATGCAAATTGCTTACACCAAAATGTACTTGCAAATAAAATTCTTGATGGTTCCTTGCAGGATGATAAGTACCAGGTAATAGATGGTCTTATTTATTACAAGAAAAGAATTTGGTTAGTCCCTGAATCTAAGATTAAAGTGCAGATTTTTATGGCTTTCCATGACATACCCATAGCTGGTCATCCTAGATATTGTAAGGCATACAAGCAAATCTGTGGGAGATTCTCATGGAAGGGGATGAAGGATGGCATTCTTAATTATGTTCATGAATACCAGGTGTGCCAACAAAATAAGAACGAGCATACTTACAAGCAGATCCGTGGGAGATTCTCATGGAAGGGGATGAAGGATGCGATTCTTAAGTATGTTTGTGAATACCAAGTGTGCCAACAAAATAAGAACGAGCATACTTACCTTGTTGGTTTATTGAAACCTTTGTCAATTCCTACTCAAAATTGGGAAAACATATCAATGGATTTTATTACAGGGCTTCCCAAGGTGCAAGGAAAAGATTGTATCTATGTGGTGGTGGATAGATTGACCAATTTTGCTCATTGTTTTTCCATATCAGCAAGGTATACAGTGGTGCAAGTGGCAGATTTTTTGTTCAAAGAGGTGTTTAGGCTCCATGGAACACCTAAGACCATCATCAATGATAGGGACAGCAAGTTCATGAGATTTTTTTTCCAAGAGTTATTTAAATTATGTGACACATAGTTGACTCCTAGCATCAGTTATCATCCCAAAACTGGTGGGAAAATAGAGGTTGATGGGTGGAGGGTGTAACGAATAAAAAGGGAACCCTAAGTTTAATGTATAAAACCTAGGATTTATTTCCTCATTTTTCAAGGGTACATTAAGATGCAAATCAAAAAGGTGATTAGATTGACTTTCAACCATGAAGGTGAGCCAAACAGACCTGGAACTGATCCTTTTGAGCCTTGGAAATCGATTGGAACTGATTTTCCTTGATTAACCTAATTAGACTATGTGCCCTAATATGAAAATTGCAAGATTTTGACAATGTACAGACTGTAATAGAGATTTGCAGGTAGATCTGGGAAAGGCAGAGTGTTGTGAACCTATCCTGAAAATTTGGTGTTAGTAACTATAGGGGGACATAGGCGCACAAGGGCATCTGAGTCCTTGTAGGGGTGTCTTGAATCTATTTTTGCAGTCCTTTGATGTTAGATCTAAGACTCTCGTTTCGCTCGCAAACTTGTTGGATCACTGTCGGATATTTTTTTTGTAAGCGAGTTTTTGTGAGTTAACAAGGTATAGGGCTTTGAATGCAATAAAGGACAAATTATATTCAAGGTTCCTTCAACCCTCTCCAAACCTTAATCTTGCACATTCAAAGAGAGGGAAAGGGTTGTGCCATTTAGAGGCTTGCCTTAGTTAAACCCCGTGTTAGTGTTTCCACTTCCACAATGGCAATGTCAATGATAAAATGATAAATGATAGGAAGAAATGATGAATCAACAAAGTGCTACAACTCACCACCCTTCAATGGCTTCCTTGAAGGACTAAAGTCATGCACATCACCTCAAGGTCTTGGATTTTGTTTGCTTGAATTTCTTGGAGCCCAACAAAAGTGATTAGCTTTCACAAACAATGATAACATGAACATCCATGAACTCGCATAAGATTTGACATGATGCTTGGATCTTGAATTGCTGCAATAAATCACTGAAATGTTGCTCTTGACTTGCTTGATAATTCTCTTGACATTAATTATTTCTAAATATTTCCTAGATAGCTTTGAAATGATGCAATAACTAGGTATTTATAGGCATTTATTCAATTTCTCGCAAATTAAATCCCGATAGACAACATTTGCAATTTGAATTCTAAATGTTGAAATGTCGATGCTGAGATATTCAAATTTGGATCTCGAAAAAATAGGGGGACTTAGATGCCCAAGGGCATCCCAGTCTTGGCCCTATTTTCCAAGAAACAAGGTGTCAGAGGAAAAACATTAAATAAATGAATTTGTTCCATGCTTGCAATTTATTGAAAAAAAGTAATAATAGGCCTCAGAATGCATAATTTAAGAAATTAGGGGGTCATTTAGGCTCAATAATTTAGGGGGAGAAAAATATAGTGTAAAATTGTCAAGGGTGACAATTTTTGATGCTACATTTAGCCCCCACTTTAGTGAGAGTGTGAACTTACGCTCATACTCACACTAAAGTAGAAAATCTATGTCAGGAGGGGTCCAACTGTCCAAATGTTGAAGAGATAGGATGACAATGGATCTAGGGGGGTAAATAAGCCCCCAAGATCCAAGATCCCATGGCAAACCAACATAAGCACAAAGGAACACACACGTGTATGCAATGTAGCAAGACACCATACATGTTGAAAACAAAAAGCATACACGATGAAAACACATGACATAACATAGCATATAGATGACAAAAAAATAAACACAAACACAAAGAATACACATAAAGACACAACGAAAAAAAACACGAGGTTAGTACTAAAAAATATTTGAGTTAATAAGGTAAAGAGACCTCAGTCTTAAATTGTCTCAAATACCAAACGCCATCCATCGCATAAAGGACTGCTCCCATTAGGAGTAGCAAGTTGCATTATGCCACATCACTCATGAGCCACATGGTTCTACTAGCTAGCAAGCTGCATTATGCTAGGTGTCCATGAAATATGATGGGTTCCATAAGACTAACAAGTTGTGTTATGCTAAACACTTGTTGTACCCAAACCAAATTTTTTGCTTCATTAAGGCATTTTGCTTAAAATGGTCTAAACCTTGTAAAAGTGGGGTCAAAACTCAATTTTTGGGCAAATCAAGTATGGGCTTTTGGTTAGTATGATGCCAGGAAGATACTGGCAAAATTTGGAAATTTTGAAAATTAGGGTTTTTGAACTCTATTTTTAGATCAAAACCCTAAAAATAGGAACTTGTCAAAATTGGCTGAAATTAATTTTGATTAGCTTATTTCACATCACAATCACAGTGGTGAAGTTAGTTTCAGTTAAAAGTCAGTTTAAGGCCGATGGGTAGTTTTCAAATTTTTAGGAGAAAAGTTAGGACCTCTGAGGTCGTCAATGGCAGTTGGCCAGTACCAGGTATCAAAATCTAAGCCTGGAACTCAAAGAAAAACATTCTATGATGAAAGATGCTTCTTTACGGAGGGGATTCTCAAATTGGCAAAAAGTGCTAAAATATTCTAAGTTTGGAAACTTTTCACTGTGTAACGTGGGAGACGCTTGCACAATAACCGTGCAAATCAACTTTAAGCGTTCGTACATGTGAAAATAGTGAGATGCAGTCATATACACATGTCCGCAATGGTGATATCTCGACATGGTCAACCTCAGTAGTTGATGTTGTGTTTACAGAGTACGAAATGATGGAAAATATGAAGTTCAGAGAAAATTTGCACCCTTGTAGGCCAGGGTGCCCTTCCATTTGAAGGTCAAGATTCAACTACTTTGGGTTGCGAAAACATTCATTCTCTTCAGTTTTTAGTCAGCTTTCCGACTAGCTATGGAGCCAGTCCATCTGAATTGCAGAACTCTGATGAATGAAGGCAAAAGCAAGCGGAACGAGGAATATACACATCATGGAGGCAGTCAAAGAAAGTAGATTTGCGCCCCTGTAGCCCAAGAGTGCCCTTATTTTTGAAGGCCTAGATTTGAATGCATGTGCTTGCTTATAGTTTCAGTCTCTTCAGAATCAGTCTAGCTTTCCGATAAACTATCAAGCGAAGGCATACATAGTGCATAACTCTAGTTATCAATATCGGAAGCTGAGACTGCAGGCAGGATGCGTGTCACAAGAAATTGTCAGTTGATGGTTTGAGCGCCCCTGTAGCTCAGGGGAGCCCTTGAATATGACTCTCCAAATGGATGAGTTTGTAGATAAGGTCGTCCAAAGATCTTTTCCAACTCAATCCAGCTTTGCAATGCACCCGTTCGCAATATCATCCATTTTTCTGAGTGACCATGACAAAGGTTCTACCGAGCACATAAAACAGAGGATGGAAAAACGTAGCTACACACAACTACACATTTGCAGGCTAGGGGCACGCAGCCTTTAGGCCTGCTAGATGGGGTTATTTGCATTTGCAATCTTCACAAGACTTGTGTGCAATTACTCTAGCTATCCAACGAGTCCAGCCATTAGCCTCTGGGATTTGGCGAACGCTCATACGTGCGAGGTCAAGGTGGTGAAGCTGAAAAGTGAGAGTGATTGGAGACAACCAAAAAATGGCTAAGTATGGAAAGTACAAATCTCCTTGAAAAAGGAAACCTTCTCTTTGAGGCCTTAGAAGCAATTTTTTGGCTTCGTCATCTCCAAAGACATCTCTTGTAAGTTGACTCAAATTTTGCATGAGAGAGTAATATATGTTGTGCCACCTTGCCTGTAATATTGCCTATTTTGTATCTGTTCAAAAGTATTTATTGTGATGATGAATTGTTATGCCACTCGGGTTTCATGCAATTATTATGGTGAATGCTCATCTTAGTTAAATGGGGTTGTTGGTTTGATCGTTGTTGTATGCGTGTCTCGTCTATGCAATACATTGTCCCAATTGCTTACCTTATGTTTTATGTTCAATAAGCCTATTTAGATTGAGAAGATAGTCGTGCAACCTTGCCTTCAAGTTTAGAATTTGTACCTAAAGCTTATCGTTTGATGTGTGTGTTAATAAACTTCTACCCAGCCAAGCAAATAGTTGTGCCACCTTGCCTTCACGTTGTGAATCGAACCAGAAGTTTATCATGTAATCACATTCCTACTCCATTTCTTTATGCTCTGTTTACTTGAGGAGACTGGATAGATTTAAAGTAGTTAGCTTAGTTGTAGTTAAATGATCTGTGAAACCAGAAAATCCTTAGCTGCAACGTTCTAGGTTTTCTTAACCTTGTGCCTCTTCCAACTGAGATAAAAAGATAGGATTAAGAGTAGTTTACTTTTCCAAGCATATCAACAAAAGAGGGAGCTTCCCCTCCTAATTTGAAGAGCACTCATTACGTAGTGTGCGTAGCTATCCATTTTGTCCTAACACTCCAGAGGTGTTAGTTATTACGCCAACAACACTCATGAAACACAGATCCATTGTCAAGCAAGATGGGTTATGCTCGGTGGCCATGCAAAGGCGTTCATGACTCACACAATAGAAAAGTCTGATATTTGCTAGGTGAATCACAAACTGAAGGTAACACAAGGTCTAGTGAAGTCTGATATTCACTAGGTGTGTACCCATTAACAACCATACCAAGAGTTATACTCCCTGATTCAATGGAAATAGATTCAATGTTACATGCAATCCTTGCTACCTTATCTTGGCTGGTTAATTTCTTTCGATTGGAAATGGATTGACCATTGGGAGGTATTTAGATTTTTTGGCATTCCCTTTACTTTTCAATCCTCTCCTACTACTTTGCAGGAAGTTATTTCCAAAATCGAAAAGAAGTTGAATTAATGGATTACTAAACCTTTATCTTTGGCTAACAAGTTCTAGGTGTGCTCTAAAACTCTAATTGCTACTCATGTCTATTTTTCTTCTTGTTGGATACCTTCAAAGGCATCCTACTTGAAGATTGAGAAGTTGCTGAATATTTTCTTTGGGCCTCATTTGATCTAAATTTCTAATTTCTACTTATGTCTATTTTTCTTCTTGTTGGATTCCTTCGAAGGCATCCTACTTGAAGATTGAGAATTTGTGCAAATATTTTCTTTAGGCCTCACTTGATAAGAACAAAGGTTTTCACTATGTGGCTTGGGAATTTTTTTGTCTCCCTCATGATGTTGGGGTTCGGGCTTGCTTTCAATCCATCATCAAGGCATTGCTCTTCATGCTAAATGGATCACCAAAGCCCTCGAAGGTGAGGATGCCTAAAAAATTATCATACGACATTGTATTCCTTCTAGAGAGCCCTCTGGGCTTCCAACTTGGAAAGACCTTGGGCTTCATACTCTCTTCACTATGAAGGAACCATTCAAATCCATGAAACAATTATTATCAAGAGCATCTGGAAGGCTAGGGAGTCCATCAAGCCATAGCTTCTCTAGGCTAGTAATGAATTCCATAATGGCCTTTCTAATAATGAGAAATCTAGTTGGTGGTCTCTAGTTTTGTCCTATCAAGACAATCCACTAGCCAAAGCCTTGTGGGTTCATGCTTTGAAGTTTAATAAATATAAAAAAAGATTCAAAACATTTCCAAATATTTTCAATAGAGCTACCAAGAATTTCTTATCCTAGCCTAAGGCTAATTTGAAATAATGGCTTTCCAACCAAGATCATGAGACCTACGAAACTGTAATTGATGTCATTCCTCCCCACATATTCACAAAATTGGGGTTAGGAATTTCAAGCCTTGGTGGAAAGATTGGAAATGGTATCTAATACAACTTTTTGTAATTATAGACCCCACAAAGGATATTCATGGCTTATATGACATCTCCCTATGGAAGCTCAACTAAATCGCTATTGAAATATCTAGTCCTCTATGGGCACTTGGCACCACAATTTCAAATTGTTTGGTCAACAATTCTTAAGCACAAGTAGGTGCAATTTGCATGTGCGTTATTTATCAAGGTCTTCCACTCGGTTCCCATCTATCTCATTTGTGAGTTCTTAATCCTTGTCATTCATATTGTGGGCATCTTGAGACTCTCAAGCATGTTTTTGGGTTTTGCACTAGAGCACAAGAGGCCTAGGTTTGGATTTGTGACTTTTACAAGACTTTTAGGGTTGATCCCTTTTCATGGCATATGGTTCTTTCAAGATTGGCCTTGACTCCCACTCAAATTTTCCCAAATTTAGCATTCTTTCAAGGTGGAGATTCTCTAGCATTTGGAAAGACAAAAATTCTACTCTATTTACAAGATGTTCAATTGATACTCATTTCAATTTGTATACTAAAGTTATGATTTTTTCTAATGTGTTTATACAAATTCAAATGCCCACTAATAAAGTTGCACTTGAAATTGCCCATCAACAAGTTCTCTTAGATCACTACGGAAATGCCTATGCACTATTGCTTAAGTGTCATTGCTTTTTGTTACCACATTTTTTGTCAAAACTTTGTGAGTTTGATTAATCTTTAGTAGGTTCACCATTAGATGTCAGAATCCAAAGATGTTCTTGGAATTGTATTGGTTTCTGATAGAGGTTTGAGTATCGAATGTTATCTCGAAAATTTGTTAAAACTTAGGTTGTTTCTATATCATCGGCCTTGGATGAGGTTATCAAAACCATGTCAAATTCCGATAGGGTTTTCACAACCTAGTCAAAAAGTCGACATAAGTAAAGAAAGTTACTCATTTAATCAGAAAATTGAGAAATCGAAGACAATTACAAGCGTATCAAAACTTATTAGAGATTTTGAAACCTTTGTTGGAACTCGACAGGGTTTTTACAACCTCATTGGCTTTTGATAGGGTTTTTGCAACGAAGCCAACACAATTCAAACGTTTTAGTTTCAACATGGGTCTTCATAAATCTTTGGAAATTTTAAAGTGATGAAGAGGCTTTTCGAAACTTCCTTAAGGTTTTGAAACCTTTGTCAAAACCCAACAAGGTTTTGAAAACCTCAATAAAATCCAACAAAGTTACTTTTCGAAGATTAGCTTCTTCATGGTGAGGTCTTAATAAAGCCTTCCGGGTGATTGTAGAGGTTCTAAAAACTTTGTTGAAAGCTTAAAAGGTTCTTGAAATCAATGATTTTTCCAACAAAATTTCACAGCCATTCTTTTTCAAAATTTCAAAAGTGTCAAAAGTAAATGTTGAACAAGAAAGCTTACACGCGCCAAAGTTAAGGCACGCCATTAATGCTCCTTCCTCGAATTAAACACTCTAAGTCATAAATAACATTATTAAGGGCCATTTTGTTGAGTAATCAGTAAAATATTGTTGAAAAGTGAGGAAGGAGAGAGAAAAAAGCTTATGGCATCGAATTTTATCACGAAAATTGTTACAAACAAGGAAATGTATTTATTAAGTTCCGTTTTTCAAAATTCAAGCATATTGGAGACTGAATTAAGATAGTAGGCAGTACATAGACTAGTAGAGGAATTAAGGAAATAATTCAAAGTTCTTTTGAAACCCTAAATTTCCTCAAAATTTCATATTCTTTATAACAAAATGAAATCCAAATACCTTGGCTATGAGCATTTGTCGAGTCTGACCAGTATTGCCTCAAAGATTGGTGACACAAAATTAGGGCATGTAAAATTGGCAAGACTTTTGGGAGAGAATTGGGAGAGAAAACAAATCTCCCATCACACAGAGGCTAATCGATAGTGTGCTACTACAAGTAGTTGCATTCCCCATGGTTGTGCAATGTGCAGATTTGGTTCTTGAGTGTATAGATCATTACAATCCATAGACTCGAGAGGTAAGAACCAGCGACAATAGATTGGTGGTTAGGCTGAATGATAACACTTTATCCACCTGTCTCTGACTATCTTAGAGAAATGTCTTCATTGCCATTGACTATATGGTAGCTTACCAACATTATACCAAGAAGAAGAGCCAATGTAGGAATACGATTGCTCGCCAATGATTTAAAACACCTAAGAAAGATAATCCCAATTGCCTAAAAATTTGCATTAGTCTCATTTTGTAGATGAAATATCAGACATTATAGTTCTCGTTCAAAACTTTAAAGGAAATGAGAATGCGCATGATTTTGAGGAATGAATGTATTTGTTCATCATTTTGATAATTCATGGGCAACAATTCATTGATTGAGGCACTTTAATTAGTAACCAAATTCATGTGGAAATCACCCACTTCTAGCTACATAGGGCTTTTTATATTTCATCCTACTTCTTCTATGCCATTGCTTAACAAGGCCTTGGCCGGGACTTCACCCTGTAGGTGTGCTTGATGACTATTCAAGTCTATGATTATTACACTCAACTGCAATTGGAAAGAAGTTATAGGAGCATCAGGAGGGAAAATGATGAGATTAATGAGGGAAATTCAAGGAGACATGGGCTTGAGAATAACTCTTGAAGTTGCTCAATTGATCAAGAATTATGGCTGTTATTTTATTCAATTTCAGAGATTTACCTACATAAGAGTAGGAGGATTTGATGGGTTGCCCTATAAATTGCCAAAATATGCTAAGGATAAGTTTGTTCTTATCAAAATATGTAGACATATTTCTGAATTGAACATGAGATGCTATGAAAGAAAGAAAGTTGGAATCCCTTTTCGTATTGGTTTATCACATTATCAATTCAATTCAATGTCTAATGCTTTGAACATTGAAAAATACTTGGTCAAATTCACCATGCAATTCTATGAAAGGAGGTTTCCATTTGATAGCCAAAACTTTGTCAAATATAATCTGGAATTAGGTTCAGGCTTTTATCACATCTCGAATTTGGAAGACTACTGGGAGGATTGCACTGATGAATATGAAGGAGATGTGGGTGGATGAGGTTGTCACTGAGGTAGGTTGTAACTTTTAGATTAAATTGGGATATCCAAGGTATTGAAGATGATGTATCTGACTTAGTAGATCCCATCTTCACAGGTCACATACAAAGCCATCCCATTCTACAAATAGATTGGACCGTGAAGGAAATACAAACCATTGAGGCAAAGACTACCATAGTTCTTAAGCGGAGAAAGGAATGGCTAATGAAAAAGAAGATTGAAAGGAAAAATTCCACTCCATAGTAAGATAAAGGAACTACAGAGAAAACAAAAAGTAGTCAAAGGAGATCTTCATCCCCTCAACAAACGACATCTGCAACTGAACAAACTAATTTCAGTGGCAGTGGAGGTGATGATGAAGAACATCTAAGGAAAGGAAGTTTAGGAAAGGCTTGTGAGCTATCTCTAGAAGAAGTCGCTTAGAGAGAGCAAGAGAAGGAAAGATTGAACCCCGTGTTGGAAGATGTGGAAGAGGAAACTACACAGGTACCCTCTTTACCATATCAAACAAGTAAATCTTCTTCTTCTCCTGCTCATGAATCTCCTATTCCTAGTATCTTTGAGCATCCATCTACACTAGTTGAAGAGAATCTAGCTTCATCACCTAAGTTTGGGGTTTCTGATACACCTCCTCTGAGAAGGTCACTCCAATTTTATTCTCCTCGAACCAGCAATATCCCTACACCTTCATCAGCTTCATGGCTAGAACAATCGTTAACCAAGAAAAGGAAGGTTGTTGAATTGAGATTACTTGATGAGGATGTTGTGTCTCAATTACTTCAAAGAACTCCACAGTTTAAAAAGCCTAAAATTACTTCCCGATT
Source organism: Sequoiadendron giganteum (assembly GCA_007115665.2). Lineage (NCBI taxonomy): Eukaryota > Viridiplantae > Streptophyta > Pinopsida > Cupressales > Cupressaceae > Sequoiadendron > Sequoiadendron giganteum. The sequence continues at coordinate 68,503,931 of VCHN02000014.1, read as the reverse complement.
GTTAAATAACCCCTCTTCGAGAAATATGTAAGTTGGGGTTGCCCATCCCTCCATGTAGAAAGATGCCAACCAAATGACAATGAAAGGTTTCAACATCACAAGAAATAATTTGGGACCCTCTACAAGAGATGGAGATGTTCATGATTTCCAGATATCAGCTGCTAAACTTGTAGAGAGGACAGAGAAAGATAAGTAGACTAAGGATCAGTTAAAGCAACAAGATAACGCTTTAACTAATTGTTTGAGATCCCTTCTTGATTTCTCTACCCAATCCACTAGCCAAATTGAAGTGGCTTTTGGTCCTAGCTCCAAATGATTGATAAAATCCAAGTTTATAAGTCTTATGGTAAAGTTACAGAAGACTGGACTAAAGATATTATGGTAAGAGGAACAAAGTTCATTAATGATATGAAAAAGATTTATGGAAACATTGAGTTATTAAAGGAGATCTGTCATGCCTCCGAAAGTGTAGCACATTGAAATGAAAATAAATGAGAAAATAAATAAAGAAATATATATATAGAATATAATTATAATACAATTATCATAATAAATGGAACAATTAATATTATTACTTGTAAATATCATAATAATATAAATAATGTTCACAAGAAACTAATATTATCCAAATGTGGTTATGCCTTAGTTAGATCTAAAGGCATCGATTCCTAATGAGAATATAAAGTTATCGGATCCTAATAAGAAGGCATATTAATCACTAAGTCAGTAGTGAACATATTAATTACCATTAAGAACAGCAGCCATAATATTAGCAAACAGCCACGATAAAGTAAAAAGGTGCAATCACGGCATGCAAAGAAAGACATCTCTCCAAGAGGCATGACCTTTGACCTTTCAATAGCTATCGGGGCATATAAAGGCAGAGGATTCCAAAACAAGGAAGCATTGATTAAAAGATAAGAAAGGAGCAGATCAATCAAGCAGTATTATTTACTTTATTTCAAAATCTCTAAATTATATCAGTTAACATCATTTAGCTTGTGGTTTGCAATTAATAGATTGGTGATAGATCATCGATTTAGGGAAATAGCGGTAAGGGATCTGTTGGCAAACAAAGAGTCAGTTTGTATTAAAAGTTGATATATTTGTGATAGAATAATTAAAATGAAATGTTAATAGGATCAAGGGTTTTCTGCATATCATTGCTCATATTCTATGATAGCATAATCATAACCCATTATGTATTGCTGATATGATTATCTGCAAGTCTGAATTTGATTAAATTACTATGTGTATTTACACCATGATAGAAGAAGGGGGATTAAAAAAGGGAACAGTGATGGGGCGCTCTCCTAGGTATGCCACCTCTATAATTGAGAACCAATGTGTTCTATAATGGAGGACCAAGTGTCCTATAATGGAGAACCTATGTGTTCTATAATGGGTGACCACGTAGTCCCAAGGAGGCCAAAGGGGTACTTGCCTTTGTCTCAAAGGGTACTACCTTTGGTCCTAGGAGAGTTGGTTCACCAAGACACTCCTTTGTAACCTCACTCCCCTATCATGGTGTAACAATATAAGGAGATCAATCATGAGGGAATGGAAAAAGATGGGAAAATGAAGGGATTGGGATCCTCGCTAAGTGGGCCACCTCATATGAATGGCATGCACCACATGAGGTCAAGGAGGCTGCTTCATATGAACGGAATGCACCACATGAGGCTAATGAGGCTAAGAACCCCCATCGAATCACTCTCTCTCTCATTCTCCTCCATGGTTGAGCAGCCTAAGGCAGGATAATAATTAGATTAGCAAATTTACTATGGATGTACTAATGTTTAATCATGACACTCTACTTATTAAGTTGTCATTGTAATTGATCTCTAACTTATCTGCAAGGATTAGATCAAACCAAGGTGCCCTCTAAATCCATTGTTTTCTTGAGCAATTGATAATTTAGGTTAAAATTATTATAATTCCTATTAGGGACATTACAAGATCAACAATGAAATAGCTGCCACTAAGCATGAAGTGTCTATATGGGTGAAAACTGACAATCGAGGAAATGCTTGATGTGGGATCAAATAAATTAATAGCTGAACGCATTTTACCAAGCACTGATGATGGTAAATATTTTATGTGGAAGAAGAGTATTGAGTGGAAGCTCTCATTTCTAAAACAAAATCTGCCAGAACAAAGTAAATTATTCAAGGAATGCAATCAGATGAAGGATGACATTCAAAAAGACCTTTCAAGCCTAGGTGTTCATCTCCAAAGAGAAGAGGGTGCTCAAGATGAGGAGGTGGAATTTCTAAAGTTCAAATTCAAAGAATCGATGGAAAAAATCTTTGACAAACAATCTATTAATTTGGAGAACATGAGGAGATTGAGTATCATTGACTTCACTTTGTCTCAATTTATTTATCATTCAATGACTTTCTTTGGCTGGGTGGATTTGGCATGAGGAAACAAGGCCTTGTGGAAGTTAAGAACTAGGAATTTAATTGTTCCTCAGCATAGTGAAATGCCTCCAGTAGTCAAAGCTTTTTACACATACAAAGCTAAAATTACCACACAAGCTACCCAGTCATCTCAAGAATGAGACATTGATAGTGTGCCAACTCAATAATGTCTTTTGTTTTTATTGATTATATTTTGAAAAAGAACGTTATGTCCCATGAAGTTAAGGGGACTCCTATTTTCCTTCTATTCAGTTATTTTCCAAGAAGCGGTTACACTTATTTTTGAAAATACGAACTTTGATGAACCAAAAAGACATTCTCAGAAATTTCAGAAGGAAATATATAGAAGGCAATTTGAACATGAAAACTGTAAGTTTGTGAGCTTATAGTTTGGATCAATAAATGAATGAAATCTATTATAATCTGTGTGTTGTCATTGGTTTCTTTGATTATCACATTTCTGTGTGAATGTGAGGATCATTTCAGATATTCGATCTAATCAAGTTTTTAGAATTGTCTTTGGTTTACAAGTTCATCAATTTATGCTTTGTGGAATACAATTGGTTTTTGTCTTAATTGTTTTCTCACAAATTAATTATACATAATAAGAAATTCATTGGTAGCATTTACATATTTTTATTGGTTCTATTTTGGCCTTTCCCGCTTTTTGGTTAAAAGCATACCCCATCAAGTTTTAAAATTCAGAAAAGAACATAATTTCTTATTAGATGGGGGAGGTATACCTCATAAAATTCAAAGGGAAATTATTTCACATAGAAATAATTTACACAACTATTGGTTGGTGATTATCTTTGTAACTGCAGTAGAGGGAAAAGATAAAAATATTCAATAGCGAATAATCTGTAAACCAACACCTTCTACATTCCATCAAGGTTACTCCTCACCTCGTGGGTGCAAATGTGGTCATAACCAGCCTACCAAAAGGGATTGTAGCTACCAATCTCATGGCTCTTCACCTACAAGAACCAAGGATCCTGCTCCCATTGGTTAGTCTCAAACCTTCTCAATTGTCTTCCACCTCTTCTCGTGCGTGTGGTGCCTCTAGTTTGTCAAGTTTTGGTAAGTTTCCTCACCTAGATGTAGCTATTTCTCCTATTTGTGCTGAACATCCTATAGATGAAGAGAAAGAGGAAGAAAGTGCCATCACTAGTTGGGAACCAATTGATGTATGAGGTAAACTTGATGACCATGATCCCCTCTTGATGGTGTCACTCTCACCCCTTAGTGACTTCATTATTTTTTAATGTTTGGGCTTATCTCCATTTAGAATTTTCTCATCTTTTTTTTGCACTTGGTCCCACATAGATTTTGAGGATTTACTTTCTACCACCCCCCTTTTTGTGAATAGTGTGTTATTATCTTTTTAGTTTTTGAAAAATAAAAAAGGCTTATTCATCAACAACAAAAAAAAAGCGATGTACAAAGACTTTTAGATAGCTTTTATGTTGTCTATAACGGTTCACTTTCCAAAGTAGCTCTCCATGATTGAATATAGGAGAGGAAAATGGAGTATGGTAAAGAGCTTCTCTTAAGAAAAGCTCATTCTGTTTTAAATTAGGTGATCAGTGCTACCTATTGATATAAAATTAGGTGAAAATATTTTTTAGGTTACATCCAAGAAAGACTCAAATTTGGTATATGAAACAACCTTCTAGGTGAAAGTATTTTTTTAAAGTTACTTCCAAGCAAGACCTGTATTTGGTGTATGAGAAAACCTTCTCAAAGTCTACAACTAGAGTGCTCTTCCTTTTATTTACCTTATATATTGTTCAATGAAATGTATAACCCTACCCCCTCGGATTCAATGTGCTTTGCCTGCTCTATTGAGTTCACAACAATTTCTCCATATCTTTTAATTTGGGTTTTAATAAATGCAATTTAGCATTTGAGCCCTGCTCGTAGAAAACAAAAAAAAATTAAAACTAAAAACATCTCACTCTTACCTTAACCTGCATTCTTACCCAACCCAATTAAAAAGAAAAGACGCGGAATGTTTAATTGAAAATTGTGATCGTGTTGAGGCTGGATGCAGCATATGAATTAGCACAAACTACTGGCTACCCATTGTGTTTCATGCTTTAGAATGGAGAAAATTTCTACTCATGGAAATCATAGCCATAAGGTTAGATATCTATAGTAAAAAAAGTTTCTATCAATCCAAATTGGCCTGCCTATTATACAACTGGTACTACAGTGTAGAAGCTCTATCAATCACAACTGAAATTAAATGTATTTATGTTCCTATACATAAAATGGAAAAAACAATCAAATCTTGAAACAGAAAGACCCTAACACAGAACTATGCAAAGACCACACATCAAATATATCTTGATACAGAAAAATATTCAATAATGAATAACTTCTGCAAATTTTTCCTTCCATTTACTCCATAAAAAGTACATGATAACTGAAATACAGATTCAAATAAACGCTACAGAAAGAATACTTGGGTAAAGGATTGAAAAAAACGAAAATCAATAACATACCAGAGGTTGGTATCTCCAACATTATCCCTCTCGGGTGCCATATCAGCCATCTTTCCTGCAGCGCAAGTTCATGAAAATATATTAATATGCATATACCGCCACCACCTCTTATATTCTTCTTTCTTCTTTTCCAGATTAGAAAGGGAAAAGCGATGCCACAGAAGACCACCGCCACCAGCATGAGGGGAAATTCAAGCAAGGTGCCGAGATATAACTAATAATAATAACCGCTACCGTCAGCCTCCTGCCCTTTCATCTTTAGTTTTAAGATGCATTGTTTAGACGGCTAAAAATAATTTGTATATCATTGATTTTGGTGGAAATATTTATGGATGCTCGACTTCTTTTTTCCTCAAGAAAAGTCCTTGTAATTTAAAATTTTTACAAATGGTTTAATATTTTTAAGAAGTATTTTTGTATTTAAATAAGAGATATTTCAAATAGTTCATATAAATATTCTGAGATTGGTTTAATATTTTTCAGAAGTATAATTTTATTTAAATGTGAGATATTTCAATAGTTCATATAAATGTGTGAGATTGTGTGGATATAATATCAATATGGAGAATTTGGCTCTTCAATTTAAAATTAAGATTAAGGAAAATATAGTTGATTTTAAGGAAAGGAGAGAGAATAGGGAAAAAAAAATTAATAATATAAAATATAAAGATAAATATAAATAAAATTAGATAATAATATAGTATTAAGTTTAGACATAAAGAAAGAAAATAATAAATAATAATATTATCATAATGATAATCTTAAGATTAATTTTATAATATGGAGTACAAGATTTAATAGTAAATATTTGGTAACAAGTTAGTAAATGTTACAATTAAGGAATATTATGTTTGAATATTAAAATTAAAGAGTGACTTCTTTATTAATTTTCTTAAGATTTGTTTTGTATTTTTAATATGGTAGGTTGTTTAATTCAATATTTAATATTTGTAGATTTTAAATATGTAACATATTTACTAAAAATTCAAACTTCAATTTTTATTATGAAAGTTCTAATTATTTATAATTTGAGCTCATGTCATTTGATACTATTATGTAATATCCAACCTAACAAATAAAACTCATAAAATTTGTAGGTTTTAAATATGCAACATGTTTACTAAAAATTCAAACTTAAATTTTTATTATGAAAGTTCTAATGATTTATAATTTAAGCTCATGACTTTGATACTATTATGTAATATCAAACTTAACAAATAAAACTTACCTAACAAACTCCCACCAAAAGAGAGATAAGAATCACAGGTTGTAGAGATACCTTGCCTACCTTATCAAAAACAAATAAAACTTTGTAGATTGTTCTTTATGTGTATATACTATACTTATATCATATAATAAACCACTATTACACTATCATACATTATGAGGTTGCTTTAAAGTGCTAATTAGTTCTAACAACTTTGTTATATTCATTTGCATCATGTGTGTTTATGTATGTATATAGATATAGATATATATGTATATTCATGCATATTATAAAGTTGTGTTGAGGAGGTATAACAATGTTGAAATAAAAATTTGTCTTTTCAATTTCTAAGAATATGTATATGTGTGTACATATATTGTACATGTATATATAGATACACACACATGTGTGTATGTATATGTATGTATATACATACATATATATGTATGTATATATATATATGCACACACATATATATACACATGTACATATATATTGTTGTACCCCAAATTAAAAAAATTGCTACACTTAGGCATTTTGAAAAAATAAGTCCAAATACTGTTAAATCTATCAAAAGGGTCAAAATTGGGATTTGCATGTCTTGCATGGGGGTCAAAACCTTGGAATTTTCACAATCTGACAATCTGGGTCGGCTCAGAGCGACCAAATCAACAATACCCAGATTTCAGTTTTTCAAACCTAAATTTTAGGAAAATTTCTATGTTTAGCAGTTTTCTTTCTATTTTTAGCAGTTTTTTAAAAATAGAAACTTTTTTTGGGTTTCTTTCGAAATAGATACTTGCAAAATTTTCTAAAAATAGAAATTTTGGCTCCTAGGGTTGAGACTGGTTTTGATTGGCTTAAAATACTTCTTCATCGGGTTGGTGCAGTCAGAATCACATAAAAGATCAGTTTTACCCTACTAGATCTATTTTGCTTTTTCAGAAGCTTTTTTGGAGATCCAAGGTCATTAATGGAGTTCAGTCAGCTGCCAGGTGTCAGAACCAAACGTTCAAGCATCAAACAAAAGCTATCAACGAGGAACGTGCACGAAAAATGAGGAACGCAAAAAGGAGAGTAGAAGCTGAAAAAGTTGAAAAATGCAAAAAATTGGCTAACTTTAGTGAATCCAGGTGCCTCCAGTCAAGAAGGGCACCCACACTCCCATGCCGTAGAAAAATTTTACATCCGGCAATCGAGGCCAAGGTAAACACGTCAAACGAGGAATATTTTTTAAATTTGCAAAAAAGTTACTAAGTCTGCCAAACTTAGGCACCCCTGAGGAGAATAGGTGCCCATCTTTTTGAAGGATCAGATAATGAAGTCAGGGTTGGCTTCCCCAAGCAATGTTGTTCAGTTTCACATCAGCTTCATAGTGGATTTCTTTGTCAGCTCATCCGATCACTCAGTCATCGGCAAAACCAGATCAAACAGGGGCCATGATGGGAGGTGTTTAGAAAATTGAAGGTAAAAACGATGAAAATATTCTAACACTAGTGAACATGGGCGCCCCTGGGGAAGAAGGGTGCCCAAGGTTTTGAGAAGTCAAATGATAGAATTTGCAAAAGGCACCTCCAACGTAACTTCATCAAACTTGATCAAGTTGTCCAATGCAATCATCAGCACGTCTATCGGAGCAAGAAGTCATCAGATGTCACATGCTGAATAAAGAAGGAAAAGTGAATGAAACGACAAAAGTCAAGCAATAGTGAAAAACTCAAAATAAAAACTATCTCTGGAAGAGATGGGTGCCCTCGAAGGAGAAGGGCGCCTAGGGTTTAGAGCCTCTAGATGTCAGTTTTCAAAGATGAAGTATCCAGGAGACCCCTTCTAGAATCTTCTCATCTATCTGGTGAATCGATCAGCCAGTCAATCTGACCAGTATAACGCCTAGAATCATGAATTCATCTGAAGGTTAGAAGATAAGCAAAGTTTGAAGATCATAAAAATGGCTAACACTAGAGAAAGTGGGTGCCCCTGGAGGAGATAGGCACCCAACAATTTGAAGGGTCAAATGAAGTTTTTGTCAGATGATGTCTCCAAAACAATGTCATCAGATTCGATCAGACTCTGTGATGAAACATTCAATTCGTCCGTTGAATCAATCTAGAAGCCGGGAGATAGGATCAAACTAGGGTTGAAAATTGAGAAGTTGAAAACAGTGAAAATATGACTAAGTCTGGATGAAATAGGTGCCTCCAATCAAGAAGGGTGCCCAACTTCCAATGTCTTAGTCAAATTTTTGAAAATTTCAAAAATTGAAGATGAAGACAAAAGTCTAAGTTCATTGCACAAACTTGAATTAGGGTTTTCAAGAATTACGGCAAAAGAAAGTTGTTTTCTCAAGGAAAAGCATATTTAAGGCACCTTTGTGTTTCATTATTCATTATTTTCTTGCAGGTGGTCTTCAAGAAGAAACAGAGCAGCAACTTCAAACCCTTATTTTCAAGATTCAAGATTTTAACTTGTTGGTTTTTCAATAAATTTTCACATCAACACTCAAGAAAGCTTGATTTTTCAAAAAAAATCATCCAGAACATCAAATCTTTGAATAAGGAGGCCATTGTTTTCAATTTTCAGTGAGTTGGTTTATATTGGTTCTATCTTCTGGATAATTTTTGGAGAATTTTCTTAAGGTTGTAGCAACTGCTTTTTATTTTGCATGTCAGAGAAAACTTCAAAATTTACAACTTCCAATCTTTAGGGTCTATCTCAAATATTCTTCTAGACAAAACCCATATCATAACTTTTTCAGTGAAACTTCAAGTGGTTGCTTTTTCAGTGAAACTTTGAGATTCTCAAAATCTAACCAAATGGGTTCATCCAGAATGTGCCTCTGAACAATATCCAGATGCCATCTTTTATTGCTTTTTCGAAGAAATTAGGGTTTGCTGCTTTTTTCAGCCTACACTCAGAATTTTCAAAAACGGATGATCTGGGTTTTCTTGTGACGAAATTCTAAACAAAACCCATATCTCAAAAAAATTTCCAAAAAAAATCATTTGTTTGGTGAAGAAAATCAGCAAGCTAAAAATAGAAAGTTGTGCAAAATTTGTCTGAGCATAGTCAAGTTTATAGTCAATCTTCATGTTTTTCAGCATGAAGTAATCTCCCATCGAATTCAGAGCCAAACAAGCGTTGTATCATAATTATCTGAACGGATGTTGTTGGGAAGTGCTTTCCAGTACCATCATGGACATAAAATGTCATCATCTCAATTGAAGAATGTGCAAAGGGAGCGGTATGAGCGAAAGGACAAGTGTCAGAAAAAGTTGTAAAAAACTCTTCCGCGGGAGAATCAAGAGAACTGTCTAAAGCACAAAGTTACAGAGCCACCAAGTTATCAATTAGTGAGTCGTCTTTTGAGGCAACGATGTTTTCCAAGAACATAACTCATAAAGAAGCTGAAGATGTCAAAGATTCTCTAAGTTTGATTGCAAAAAGGGAGAAGATCTTAGAAAAGCGGAATATGGCTATAGATAGTATCAATGCTCTTGATAGAGAGGTTGTTTCTCACTTTTTGGTGGGTGTGAGAGATTTAAAGCAACACTCTTCTAGAAGCTTTATCCAAGCTTTCTTTCCATTCTTATCTCACGCGTTCTTTCTATTCTTATCTCAATTCTTATCCATTCTTTGAAGAAGAAGGAAAATAAATATAATAAGTTGGCATTTCCTATTTTACATGCTTTCTTAGGTGTTAGATGTTATCTTCTTTAGGTTTAGAAATACACCTTGCATGTTGGCAAGTCTTAGTTGTAAAAGCAAGGAGATTTTAGGGTTCCCTACTCCTCTGCTTAGTTATAAATAAGAGCAATGTTTTCTCATTTTAGTTTATCCATGCTAGTGATAACAAGACACAAGTGCCTTTAGTGCCTTCTCTTTGTTATTCAGTGTTGTTCAGAACCGTGCTTGTGATAACAGAATCATTGAGCTTATGCCTTCATGTTTGTTATCGTTTAGTGTCAGTTCACTTTGTGTAAAGAGAAAGTTTGCATGCCTCCTTAGCTGCAAATCCTTGTTTAGTGCATGTGTTATGTGTCAAACTGTAATCTGATTGATCGCATGTTGCAAGTATTTTGCTACAACTTGTTGTCCCGGAATTGTAATCTTTGTGCCAGAAGTTTGAGTAAATAAAATCTTGAGCGTGCTTTGCTGCCTCGATATAAATATCTCAGATTTTCATTTATTGTTTTGTGCTAGAAGTGTGAGGAAATAAAATCTTGAAGCTTGCTTTGCTGCCCTTGAAATAAAGTCTCATATTTTTGTTATTTGTGTAATACTTTTATCATCTCCTTTTTCAGCCTGCATTGAAATTTAGTAGATGTATGTTGAGGAAAGTTTATTCAAGTATCTTTGTTAGAAAATCAACCTCATCCATTTCAAAACTCTCTTGCTCTGTGTTTGCTTGAGAGGATAGAAACGTCTTTAGTGTAAGTTAAGTTGTAGTTGTCAAGTTTCATTAAAGGGAAAACCTCAGTTGCAACATCTAGAGTTTTATAACCTTGTGTTCTTGCAGCTGAATCAAAAAGAGGCAAAAATTAGTTTTAGTTTACCTACTTTATACAACTCACCAAAAGAGGGAGCTTCCCCTCCTAATTCAAAGAGCAGTTTACTACACATAGTTTATTTGTTTCCAAAATGCATTCCAGAGGTGTGATTTGACACACCAACATATATACATATATATATATGCATATACATGTGTGTGTATCTATATATATGTAATTATATGTGTGTACATCTATATATGTGTATGTATTTATACATGTATGTATATATGTATATGTATGTATACATGTATTTATTTATATATACATATTTATATGTATATATAAATATATTTTTGTATATATAAAAAAGTATAGGTTTGTGTCACATTTTTTATTAATAAAATTGTTCATTACAAAATAGTTTGGAGCAAAACAATTTCATTTCAAATAGTTTCAAACAAAATAGTCTTGTAACTACATGATTGTTAAGTGGTAGAATGAGTTGTGAGTGAAACTCCTTCACCAAAACTACTAAGTAAATATATGTTAACTTCAAAGCACACAAACTCAACTTTAACGCCAAATTTTCTCATACCAAGGGAACTTTCATGAAAATTTAAAAATACCCTTAACTCAAAATCTAATTTTAAAAAATATATTTTGATTAGTGTTATTGTGATTTTTTGAAGTTTATTGCAGTAATGTTATTATAATCAAATATGAGGCTAATTAAAAAATAGAATTTTTTTTTTTTTAAATATACGATGCACTATGAGATAATCTTCTCCAAGAGGGTATAATTTTTAATGAGAAAAAATGATGTTTCGCAAAAAAAATTGATTAAGTTTGAATTTAAAAAATAAATATTCATTGAAAATTAGTTTTTTTATGTAGTAGATTTTCAAGTTAGCTATGTGGAAAAAAATTGAAGGAAAAAAATTGTTTTCTCTTCTTTGTACATTCCATCAACCTCTATTTTATCAAAAAATGTTAACAATTAAAATTATTCTCTTAAATTTATAAAAAAATTATCCAACTAATTTTTATTTTTTTTTAAATTAAAAACGTAAGCTACATTAAGAATTATATTTAATTAGTTTACATCATTTTAAGATTCAAAATATAAATGCCACTTTTAGGTGGTACAAGTTAAAAAATTGTAGTGTTGTTGGTCATTCCTTTATAAAAGTATGACACATTTTTAACTTTTACCCATATATAATATATGAGGATGTTAATGTACCACATAGATCTTTGCACATTACACTAAGATCCCAGAAAACAATTTAATGAAAGTTCAAAACACTAGATAATCATGAGGTTAGTGTGAAAAAGTATTGGCTTAAATAAAATAATTGAGGAAAAAAATAAACATATACATAATTTGGCATTGAAAGTGGGAAACTCCCAAGGCATGGGCTGAATGAACATTTAAAAACACACAAAGAGTTGTGGAAACTAAAACAATCCCAAAAAAAAAATGAAAATTGCAAGGGTATGTGTGATTTTCAACATTACTAATGCATATGGGCGGGTGCGCTGGGCGGAAGCCTGGTTTCAAATTCATCTCAAGGCCTGGGTGTGGGTCGGGTGTCTATGGGTGAAGGGGGTCCCCCTGTTCCCCCAGATTTTTTCTCGGTGCAGAGACAACACTAGTGTGGTAGTTGTGACAGGTTGACACTCAATGATGTGCTTCCCTCTATGGGTGTTGTTCATCATTTTGCGGGTGTTGTGAGGGGTGCGGTTGGGGGACCTTCTCCTCTTACTCCTCTTGTTGCTCATGTTGGCCCTCAAAAATCTATTGTTGTTGTTGCTTGTGCCTAGGTCTCGGCTAGGATTCGTCCTTTGCCTTGTGCTCAGGACTCCCTTGTTGTGGTATGTGGGCCTGAGGTTGTTGAGAATGAAAACTTCTAAGTGTGCCAAGGTGTGCTCTGCAGGTTTAACGGCTTGTGGCTCTCCCTCCCTGATCTCCATGAGTGGGTGTCAGATTCTTGGAAGCATTTGGTTTCTAGACAGATTGACCTCTATCCCAGTGCTAGAGGTTTTTTCTTTGCAACCTTCTCTACTCCTATGGATCATGACAAAGTGTTGGATTGGGTGTGGATGTGGGGTGTTCATTCATTGTTCATCCGGTTGTGGTCTCACTCTTTCAATCCTCTTACAGAGCCTCTGAACATCAAACCTGTTTGGGTTCGTTTGTCGAATCTCCCTCTCCAATTTTGGGAGGATTCTTGCTTTGAATCTATTGACAATGCCATTGGTAGCTTTATGAAGGTGGATTCTACGTCTCGGGACCTTGGGCATACTACGGTGGCACGTATTTTGATCGATTTGGATATCTCCAAACCACTCCATGGTGATGTGGTATTAATGGTGGCAGACAAACCTTGGAAGCAGCTTCTAGACTATGAGGGGCTCCCTTTTCGTTGTAGAAGGTGTTTTTATGTTGGTCATTTGGCTTCTAGTTGTCCTCTTACTCGCCTCAAGAGTGTTGCTACTTGGTGGAAGAATTCTCTCACGGACCATCTCATTGTTGGTTCTCCCCCTTCGGATAGTTCCTCTAAGGAGGGTGACCCTAAGCTTGCTATGTGAGATGGAGTCTCTCCTCTCAGAAAGGGGAGGCACCCTTCTTACTGCTAACAGAAGCTACGATAAAACTAACAAAGTATTTACACAATGTACACTACACTTACGAAATAGGGGGGTGTGTTACATTCATGCTTCTCTCTTTTTTCAAAGAAGATGTTTTACAATGCTTCACGATTTGGAAGTTCTAGATCTGATAACTTTAAACATTCAAAAAGCAGTAATGCCAATATCTCTATCTTGTCAAAGCAAAGCGTAGAGATACCAGATGTGATTGATAATAAACAAAATAAAGGTAAAGGTAAAGCTCACGAAGGCACAAAGTCATTTTGTAGCTTTTTCAATGATGGATCTGCGAAAGACATGTCGTTTGTTGCATTAGAAGCAAAAAGTCTTCTTAGATGCACCAATTCCCCGAACAACATGAATGATTACAAGCACAAAGTCTTGTAGATATTTCAACCAAAGTATCCAAACATAACATAAATCCAAATAAGAAATGCAACACAAAGTTTAAATAAATTACTTGAAGGCCTCCAAATATCATTCACTAATCACCACCAATCTTATTCAAACCAAAAGATAATTGATTCCAACACAAATTTTGGCATGCAACTTCCTTCTTTATTGATTAGATTCAGATTCACAAAATTAAACACAAAGTTTCAATGTTCACTTCAAAAGGGCAGCACTTTGTTGAAAAATACTAAAAGGTAAAAATTACAATAGAGATCCCTCTTATTTATAAAAAAAGAGGGATGAGCTAATTTAGGAAACAATTGAGTAAAAATAGGAAACCCTAATATTGACTAAGTCAACATGTAAACTATCCATGTGAAATTACATCTCATATTTTCGGTGTAATTACACTCTACAAAAAGACATTCTAAGATGTCGTAAAATATTTACAATATGCATAGAAGGGAGCATCAAAATTGATGAACACTGGAGATTAGAAGAAGACTTTATTGTTATTTTCTCTAGGCGCGGAAGTCTTCATACTTCTTCTTAGTCTCCAGTAGGAATGCTTCATCTAGTCCAACTGTGTAATCCACAAGAGTGTGTATTTTGGTGATCGCTTTCTTGGCAAATAAGAAAACTTTCTTGCATATTTGGAGATGTGTTTTGAGACAATCAAGTGACATTCGTTTATCACATATGTTATGCATGGTGTTCTTTGAGAAATAATTATCATCCACCTACTTCATAACGACTTCTTTGTAAACTCGTATTATCTCACTGAGGGGAAGAAAGGTATGGTCATCATCATAGAGATCGCCTAGTAACTCCATTCCATTTATCAGAAGAACATGATATCCTTCGACATCCTCCTGTACTTGGTGAATATAATTAATCAAAGACTTTATTACCTGTATTCTATGCTTTAGTGATTCTTTCATCTCCACATATTTATCTTTGTCGGGAATAACCCCAACCTTCACCAATTTGTTGAGCTTTGCCTCTTTCATCTCCAACCATGATGAGAGGCCTTTTTCTATTTCTTTTTTCTCCTTGGGTAGTAAGCCTTTCTCTTTATCAAGCTCTAGTTGAAGCTTGGCTATCTGTGCATTTTTCTCACTTGCTACGGTGATGACCTGTGAACCGTGATCTAAGATTTCATCAATAAAATCATACAAAACTTTACCTTTAGATGCAAGTTTATCCACCTTTTACACCATTGGTTCTTCAACATTCACCAAGGTCATAGTTTGGGTTTCTCTAGTAGAAGATCCTACAATGCTCCTCAAGATATTTGCATAATGCTCAACCTTTTCTTTGTATAGATCCTTGGCTTGTTCCATCTTGTCAAGCCTTCCTGCCAGGGCATCCAGAACTACTTGGGCATCTACTTTGGCACTTTCATTGGTTACTTTCCCAAGTTGTACTCTTTGAATAGTGTAATCCTCCATATTTACATCACCTTCTTGTTGCGGAGGAAAACCTACCTCAACAAAATTTTGACCAACTTTATCAATATGAAGTCTTGAAAGAACTTTTTCCTTTTTCTTCTCCTTGATCTTTGGTGGAGGTATTTCTTCAAGGTCCATCTCATCAAGAGAGATCATCTATTTCTTCTGCTTAGAAACTTCTGAAGCCAACCAAGGAGGGAGAGAAGAAGTATATATGTCTATCGATATTACCAAGTCTTGAGTCGCCATGACTTCCAGAGAAATGGATGGGATTGTAACTATGGGTGCAATATTAGTCATTATTGGCTCATTAACTTGCATGTCCAGTTGTTTTTGCAAAGATTCATCCATGAACTTGTCAAATTCAGCTTCAGAGTAAATATCAAAACATGGAGACGACAAGTTGGGTATAGAGGCTGGAGAACTGGATAGGACATCAACAGTTTGTGTATGGACAACTGTAGAAGAATCCAACATGGTTGAGATTGCAGGTAGAGAAGAAATATTTTCTACTCCTATAACCATAGTAGGAGGATGAGAAGAAGGAATAGGAGGAACAAGAGTCTTAGGTGTTGGAGGTGTTGGAGGAGTGTGAGGTGCAAAGAAAGCATCTATAACCCTTCTGAAGTGATGTAAGCTTTCTCTTAGATTTAATTGGTAATAATAGTCTTACACCAAAACAGAGTGTTTGTTCCCCTTAGTAGACAGACATGGGTACTGCCTCATCACTATTGTTGCATACACCAAATAAGAATTCGTATAGAACTTCAAAGTGGTGGGAACATTGATCAGTTGCTTGTGGATTTCATCGTTGATCTATGTCCCCCAGTCAATATGTACTTTCTTTATTATGATTATTGGATGTATTCATACATCCAGTCTTGGAAATGAGAAGATTCAGGTAATCCTTTTACTCTGCTTAAAAGAGTGATCGTGTCCCTCACATCCTCTTTGAAATCACTCTGAGGAAGCCCCTTAGGCCACCTGAATAGGACATGTCTAGGATTTTTCAACCATTGAGTGTCGATTAGTGTTTTATCCCTAACTGAATCATTATCAAAAATCTCCTAAGCCTTTTGAATTGTGATAGGTGTATATTGTTCCATGTGTGCGACCTTAAAAACAATATCAAAGAATTCACCATCAAGCCTCATCATAACCTGACCTGCAGAATCTCTTACAGTTCTATCTTCTCAGATATAATGGGTTGTAACTTGAAGCACAAATTATGTATGATGAGCAGAAGTTGGGAATGTAGATACCAGGTGGAGATTACTATGGATAATTGCGTTTAGATTTTCATCTCATGGCTTTTGTTGAATCCTTTTTACGAAATCTTCCAGATCTTGGTGACCAAATTCAGTATCCTTAATTTTGTCTACTTTAGATATCACCACAATTGAAGGGAAAACACCTTGGTACTTGTTGTTCATCTTTCCTTTGGCTCTAGGAGATGATGGAGGCATTTGAACTGTCATATAGGGAGGTTGAGACTGATGTTTTCTCACCCTTGAAGATCTCTTGATGAACTTTTATGGTAACTGCAAGAACGGTGGATCCATAGGTGTTAGGAAAAATATGCAACATGGGGAAGCATGAAGCGAGCATATGATATGGAGCAACTATGTGTTTTGGCAATATGGCACGAAAAAAAGAGCATGAATGATGAGATGAAAGTCAAAGCGAAGAAATTGTGAGCATTTAGTTGTTAGAAAAAATTACAAATTTTGGTGTTAGGGCATTGAAAATCAGTGCCTTGACACCAAAAATTCAAGGTTCTTTGGTACACAGGCGCTTAAAAATAGCGCTCGAGCACCAAAGCTTTGGAAGGCATCTTAGTCTCAGGGCGATGAAAATCACTGCCGTGACATCTAGGGTGTAGGGATATCAAGCCTTAGTGTTAGGGCGTTAAAAATGCTTCAATGTCATGGTGGCGAAAATCACCTTCGTGACACCTAGGTTGTGGAGATTGTGTCGTGGTGAATTTTTTTGCCATGACACGGGGATTGAGATCCTGCTAAGTTTCTTCAACTCGATACCCGATGCAGTTAAATTGAAACAAATGAGAAAACTAGGTTTAACAAAAAACGTTCGGATAGACAGTAGAGACATGGATTTCGAAGGATGTCCCATAAGATAAGGATAAGAAAGAATGAAAAACATTTAAAAAGGAAAACGAGCGGTTAAAAAGAAAGGAAGAAAAGCAACATACCTCAAATGGGGAAACCAGGGATGACGATTGACCAAGGGGAAAATAAATCTACGAGCTGGAGTGAACGTTAATGATCCAAACTCGAAGTAAACAAGCGGAAAGGGTTTAACACGACGAGAGGAGAAGAATGAGAGGCCAACAATGAAAAATGATTTATCATCGAGTTTATAAGCCATGTTAAAGACTTAAAACCCAAGCATTAAATGTGCCATTAATCACTAGAGTTAACTAAGAAATAGGTGCAAGGGCGGTGAAAATAACTACCTTTGCACCAAGATGAAAAAATTTAGGTTGGTGCAAGGGCGGTGAAAATCACCGCCTTTGCACCAAGGGGTGATCCCACAATAGTGGTTTACAATTTTTGGCCAAACTGGACACTGAAATTATTATTTTTAACTAAATCTTCACATTCGGGCACCTATACCGACTAAACCGTGAGGAATTTGGAAATGATGTAAAGCAGAGTCTCATCAAATTTTGTCTGTAGATTCTAAAAATATTTTTTCAAAATTTTTGGAATCAGATTGCACTTCTTTTTCCATCTCCCACGAAAATTGTTTTTTTTCATAAAACAACATTTTAAAAAAGTGACGCACACCGTATAATGCATAAATTTTTTCCATGAAGGATAAAATTTTAATTCTTTCGAATTTAGATTTGTAACTCCGATATCAAGTGCTTCCACTTGGTTAGATAGTTTTTTATTGAATATTTTTTCTTTAATCAAATTTAGAAATCAAACCAATTACAATTCAAACATAGTGCGACCGTATAACACGTAACTTTTTTTGTATTTATCAAAATTCATTTTTATTTCTTTTGTTGGATCAAAGACTTCAATATCTGGTGCACTCATATTTTCAATTTTTTTTTTTGATAATCTTCTATTTTTCCACATGTGCGGAACAAAGACCTTCACTTTCGATGAAAAACCTATGTTTAATAAAACTAAAAAAATAGATACATAATAAAACCTAAACATATTAAAATTATACTCGTTGGATAGCATGTTCTAAGGACTACCTGATTCCAGTTGGGTTTGTGAAGATTCCTCCATTTTCATCCTCAATCTGAGCTTCAAAGTGCCAAAATTTAGAATTTTTTGTGTCTTAGTTGGGGGATGAGGGACAAGGGGGGTTCGAGCGAATCCCTTCAAAGAGGTTCTCTCGAACCCCTTTCCTATGATTTTTTTCTTTTTTTTGGTGGCCAAAATTCAAAGGGGCTCACTTGAACCCTAGTTCGAGTGAACCCCTTATTGGTTCGATTGAACCAATAGGTTCATACGAACCCCCAAAATCACTTTTTTTTGCCTTGGGGTCATTTTTGTGAGTTTTCCTTCCTCACCTGAATTGTAAACCACTATTGTGGCTTCACCCCAAGATGAAAAAAGTTAAACAAACAAGCAAGTGCAAGGGTGGATAAATCTGACACCTTTGCACCTGCAACTAGGTGCAATAGCGGTGAATTTTAGTGCCTTGCACCTAAAACTAAAAAAGACTTAACTCCCGGTAGAAAGGAGTTACAACAACCATTGCCTCAAAAATAGAGTCAATCAACTCTCACATGGACTAGGTGAGATCGAGGAAAATGCATCGAGGACAATTTGAGATTGCCTCATTTTGTGTGCTTGAAACACACGGACCTAGGAAATGGACTAGTTTCATAGGGGGGTTATCCGTGGATCGAGCGCTGCTAGATTCTCATATAACAATTGGTTCCAACTAGGGAAATTCCTTCAATCATTCTTAGAAATGGTTGAAGGGAGTATAACTCCAGATTTCAAGTGCCTTTATCCATCCATTAGGTGTGGAGTCAAAGTGACAAAAGAAAAGACCCAAAAACTAAAAGATAGAAAGACTGTACAAAGATTACAAAATTTGTTCCCTCAATGTACGAAGTGTTTCAGATATTGACCGTTGTGTGGGAGAGTGAACAGAGTCTCGTCTTCATATGAAAGAAGGAAACTATTTCCGCCATAGATTTGATGTATATTGAAAGGGCTCGTCCATAGTGAAACAAATTTGTCGTGCATGCCCTTAGGTTCTCTTCTTTTGTCCCATAAGAGAACTGAATCCCCAACCTGAAACTTATGAAATTTAGTTGTCTTATCAAAAATATTCTTCACCTATTTCTGGTGCTTCGTGATACGATTAGCCACTTGAACACATTTCTCTTCCAGCTCAGAAAGGTACACGATATGCTTGTCGATTGAATTTTCAAAGGTTTCATCTTCGATTGACTTTTCCAACTTGAGCACTGGAAGTTCTAATGTGATTGGGATTTTGGCATTCAACCCATACAAGAGTTGAAATGGGGAACTGTCGATTGCATGTTTGGGGGTAATTATGTCGGCCCACAAGGCATCATACAAAGCCTTATGCCACAAACGTTGATTTTCATCAACTAGTTTTTAGATAATACTTGCCAAGTTCTTATTACTGGACTCAGCTTGACCATTCCCTTGTAGGTAATAGTTGTATGAGTGAGATAGCATCACACCATACTCAAAACATAACTCATTTATCCTGTTTGACAAGAAATCCGATGCATTTTCAATGACAATTTTGTTCAGCACGTTGAACCTAGAAATAATGTTTTCTTTTAGGAAACGGCATACAACTTCAGAGGTAGCATTCTTATTGGAATAGCTTCTACCCATTTGGTGATGTAGTTAGTCTCTATCAAAACATACATATGTCCCGCACTAGATGATGGATTAATCACACCGATGAAGTCAATCCCCCATTGCTAGAAAGGTTCTTCAATCACAACGGGCTTTAAGGGAAAAGCCGCTAACTTGGGCCTACCAACAAACTGTTGACACAACTCACACTTGCACACCCAAGAATACACATCTTGAAAGAGTGTGGGCCAATAGTATCTTTCTCTCAAAATTTTGTGAGTAGTCATTGATGCACAAAAAATGTCCTCCACAAGCCAAGTCATGTTATGACTTCAACAGTTTCTCTTTTTGTTCTTTGTCAACACATCATAGAAAATTCCCATCCATTGGATGCTTATATAGGCCATGGTCCCATAAGACAAAGTTTGTGAATTTTAGCTTGATATTTCTCCTTTCTTTGGAAGTCAAATTATCGGGACATTCCCCATAAGTAAGGAAATGAGCGGTGTTGGAATACCACTCTTCAGTAGTGCTGACGAAAAACACCATGGGAAGTTCTCTTGAGTTTACTGCTTCCTTTTCTGAAGCTTCTTCATTTGCTGAGACTTCTTTGTCTGGATTATTTTCAGCAATAAGTTGACATAGTCCACGTCATCGTATCAACTTGGTTGGTTTAATTTCCATGTCATATTCTTGAATCTTGGCAACCCAGTTGCCTCTCTTTGTTCCAATTTTTTGTTGTGTTAAAATGGATTTAACAATTCTATCTGGAACCAGAACCTTGACATGACTATTCAGAATGTAGAACCGAAAGTGTTTAATAGCCTTGACTACAACAAAGGCATGTTTTTTCCATTTGAGAGTACTTCAACTCAAAATTCTTTAAGGGACATCTCATGAATCCAATTGGTGATTCAAAGCCTTCATTGTTCTCTTGCACTAAAATTGTTGAAAGTGCATACTCGGAAGCATAACAGGACAAACTAACATCAGCGCATGAGCAATTGCTTCCTTGATGTTTTCAAATGTGGCCTTCCCTTTTGTTGCCCAATGGAAATTGGTATTACCTTTCATCATATTGACGATATCACGAGTCTTTTCTGCAAATTCCGGAAGGAACCTTCGCAAGAAATTTACCTTACCAAAGAAGGAATGGACAACCTTCTTACTTGATGGTAGGGTGAGATATTTGATACCATTGACTCTTTTTGAGTCGATCTTAATTACTTTAGTAGACACGGCATGACCAAGAATTTTTCCCTCTGTAACCCCAAAGATTAAATTTTTAGGGTTTAGGGAAATACCATGCTGACGAAACCTCACCAAGATTTTCCTTAGATGATAGCAGTGTTCACGACGCTTTTTGGAGAATACAGTAAGATCATCAAGATACACCATAATTAACTTACCTATTTCATCGTGAAAATCCAAGTCCATAGCACGTTGGAAAGAAGCGCCGACATTTATCAGACCAAAAGGCATTCTGCGATAGGAAAAGGTACCCCATGGCATTGTAATAGTCGTCTTGTGTTGATCACTTGAAGTAACTTCGATTTGGTTATAACCAGAAAACCCATCAAGCATGGAGAGAATCTTTGATCTGGTCACATTTTTTAGAACTTGGTCCATTACGGGGAGAGGGTAATTTTCCTTAAGTGACAACTGGTTGAGGTTTCTAAAATCCACACAGATGCAAATCTCGCCATTTTTCTTACGAATCAGGACGATATTTTCTATCCACGTTGAGTGGTGGATGGGAAATATTATCCATGCATTTAACATCTTCTGGACTTCTACAAGGATTATCCTGGAGATTTTTGGATTCTATTGCCTCTATTTTTGCTTAAAAGGTGATGCTCCAACCTTTAGGGGAATATTATGTTGTACCTCTTTCGATCGAAAATATTTTAGATCCTCATATGAAAGTGTCAGGACATCCATATATTCTTGTAATAACTTGGTGAACTACTTTCTTTTTTCGACTTTGCAACATTTCCCAATGTTCACCATCTTAGGATCACTTTCAGTTCCCAAGTTATATTGCTCAACATCTTTTGACAAATCGGAGTAAGTCAGTTTATTTTTGATGTAAGGGTAAGTGCACCAATCTGTGACACAATTTTGATGCCAAATTGCAAAAAAAAACCGTAATAGACATATTGCGCTCGCCAAATTTGAAAAGCACCACATTTGGTGCTCTCCAAATGGCTTTACCATTTGGCGAGTGCAAAATGGCTTGAATTTTGCAATGAGTGAACAAGTGTGAGTTCTCTTTCTTTTTGCAATGAATTTTGGAATGAATTTTTCTAAACTCTTTTATTTTTGCTTTCTCTTCCAAGGAAACTATATACATGAAATAAACATTTAAGTATAAGCTTACATTTACATATGGACGTTTACTTTCTTATAATTTAAGTTATATTACATATATATACGCACGATGTTTGAGAGTGGTTTCAGATCTCTAGGAATTATAATGCAAATTCTAGTTTTTCGAAGATCTTAAATTTTTAGACTTAGTCAAATTTCAGTAATCAGCAATTCAAATTTCAGTAATCAGGAGGTCAAATTTTAGTAGTCAGCAAGTTGTATCAACTTTCTCTCTCCTTCTCTCTACTCTCTATCTCTCCACTCCCTTGCTCTCTCTCTCCCCTCTCTCTCTCTCATACCCATCTATCTCCTCCCTACATCTGCCTCCCCCCCTCCCCTCTCTCTCTCTTTACCTACCTCTCCCTCCATCATTTTGTATCTCACTTATGTCTCCCTCCCTACCTCTTTCCCTCTCTACTCTCTATCTCTCCTCTCCCTCCCTCTACCTACATCTCTCTCTCACTCTTTATCCCTCTCTTCCCCCACTTTCTCTCTAACTCTCTCCTCTCTATTTCATAATTCTCTCTCCCTCCCTCTCACTCTCCCCTCTCTATCTCACCACTCTCTCTACCTCTCTCTCACACACAAACCTCTATCTCCCTCGCTAACACTCCCTCCATCCATCCTTCCCTCTCTACTAATCTCTATCTCTCATCTCCCTCCCTCTCTCGACCTCACCCTACATCCACTTCTTTTTGTCTCTCCTCCCAATCTCTCTCACTATTGTCCCTCCCTCCCTCCCCCTCTTTCTCTCTCAATCGATCTTTTTCTCTATCTCACCATCTCTCTCTCTCACTCACACACACACCTCTATCTCCCTACCTATCCCTCCCCTCTGTACTCTTTATCTCTCCTCTCACTTTCCCTCTCTATACATACCTCTCCCTCCATCACTCTCTCTCTCCATCCCTCTCTATCTCACTTATGCCTCCTTCCCTACCTCTTTCCCTCTCTACTCTCTATCTCTCCTCTCCCTTCCTCTACCTACCTCTCTCTTTGTCTCTCCATCCCTCTCTTTCTCTCTCACTCTCTCCTCTCTATCTCACCATTATCTCTATCTCTACCTATCACCCCCTCCTCTCTAAATCACCATTCCCTCTCTCCCAGTTTCCCTCCTTCCCTCTCACTCCCTCCTCTCTAAATCACCATTCTCTCTCTATCCCACTTTCCCTCATTCCCTCTCTATGTCTCACTTATCCCTTTCTACCTCTCCCTCCCTCCAACCTCCCTCTCTCTCTTTATATCTATTTCTCATACTCTCCTTACCTCTCTACTCTCTATCTCACCACTCTCTCCATCTCACTCTCCCTCCTTCCCTCTCTCCCTCCTATCCATCCCTCTCTCCTTCCCTCTCTACCTACCTCTCACTCCACTACCTACCACTCTCTCCCTCACCCATCTTTCTCTCTTACTCTCTCCTTCCCTCTCAACTCTATATCTCTCCCCCCTTCCCTCTCTAATCTATTTCTCTCTCTCCCCCTTCCTCTATCCCCTCATTTTCTCTCCTCTCACTCTCTCTCCCTCTCACACACACTCACCTCTATCTCCTCTTTCCTCTCCCACCATCCCTCCACTCTCCACTTCTCTCTATCTATCATCTCTCTCTACATCTCCTTCCCTCTCTCTCTCTCTCTCTCTCTCTCTCTCTCTCTCTCTCTCTCTCTCTCTCTCTCGTACGCAGACACACCTATATCTCCTCCCTACTTGTCCCTCCCTCCCCTCTCTAATTCTCTCTATCTCTCCTCTCTCTACATCTCCTACCCTCTCTACCTATATTTATCTCCCCTATCCATTTTTTTACCTACCTCTCCCTTCATCACTCTGTATCTCACCTATGTTCCCTTACCTACCTAGTGTTGAGTTATTAAGAGTCAAGGGTTGATAATTGAGGGTTGAGGGTTTAATTTATAGGGTTGAGGGTTGAGGGTTGAGGGTTGAGGGTTGAGGGTAGAGGGTTTAAGGGTCAAGGGATTAAGGGTTGAGGGTTGACGGTTGAGGGATTAGGGTATAGATTTTACTTGGGTTTAAGGGTTGAGGGTATAGGGTTGATGGTAGAGGGTATTGAGTTTAGGGAAAAGGGTATCGGGGTGAGGATTGAGTGTTTAAGGATTTAAGGGTTGAGGGTATAGGGTTGAGGGATTAGGGTAGAGAGGGAGGGAAGGATGGAGGGAGAGATGGAGGGAGAAGTGATATAGAGAGAAGGAGAGAAGATGAGAGAGGGATAGAGATGTATGAGGGTTGAGGATCTAATGTATAGGATAGAGACTTGAGAATTGAGGGTATAGGAATGATGGTTTAGGATATTGGGTTGAGGGTATAGGGTAGAGGGTAGAGGGTATAAGGTTTAAGGTTTTACAATTGAGGGTAGAGGGTTTAGGGTATAGGTTTAAGGGTATATGGTTGAAGGATTAGTGTTGAGGGTCTACTGTATAAGGTAGAGGGTATAAGGGTTTAGGTTTAAGGGTTGAGGATTAAGGGATTAAGGATTGAGAGTTGAGGATTGAGGGTTAAGGGATTAATGGTTTAGGGTTTAAGGGTTGAGGGTCAAGAGTTTAAGGATGAGGGTAGATGGTTGAGGGTATAGGGTTGATGGATTAGGGTTCAAGGTCCAACATATAGGGTACAAGCTATAGCGGTTAAGGTTTTAGGGTTAAGGGTTTAGGATTGAAGGTATAGGGTTGAGGGATGAGGGTTTAAGGGTTAAGGTTTGAGGGATTAGGGTAGAGAGTTTAATTGGGTTTAAGGGTTGAGGGATTAGGGTTGAGGGTAGAGGGTAGAGGGTAGAGGGTTTAAAGATTTAGGATTTAAGGGTTGAGGGTTGAGGGTTTAGGGTGTAGGTTTGAGTGTTCAAGGTTTTAAGGGTTGAGGGTATAGGGTTGAGGGATTAGGGAAGAGAATGTGGGATGGAGGGAGAGTCCTGAGAGAGAGGGAGGAAGTAGGAGAGAGATAGAGGTTAGACAGTTAAGGAGGTGGAGGGTTTAAGGTTTAGGTTTAAGGGTTAAGGGTTTAGGGATAGGGGAGAGATAGAGGTGAGTAGTGAGTAGAGAGAACCTGAGAGGAGAGGGTAGGAGGGAAGAGTCTTGAGAGAGGGAGGGAGTGGGAGAGAGATAGAGGGTAGACTGTTAAGCATAGATGGTTAAGGGTTGAGGGTAGAGGGTTTAAGGGTTTAAGGGTTATGGGTAGAGGGGAGAGACATAGAAGGAGTGAGTGAGTGAGAGAGACTTGAGAGTGGGAGAGGGGGTAGGAGGGAGAGAATTGAGAGAGAGAGAGGCAGAGGGAGTGGGAGAGAGATAGAGGGTGGAGGGTAGAGGGTTTTAAGTGTGTTAGGGTTTAGGGTTAAGGTTAGAGAGAGAGAGAGAAAGGTAGAGAGGGAAAGATGGTAGAGATATTGAGAGAGAGGAGGCACAGAGGGAGAGAGAAATAGGTACAGAGGGACAAATAGGTAGAGAGAAGTAGATATGAAAGCAAAGATAGAGGGAGATGTAGGGATAGAGAGAGAGGTGAGAAAAAAACAAAGAGAGTTCTAGGTAGATAG